>CM022303.1:740184341-740361138 GCA_011799875.1 Thinopyrum elongatum | reverse complement strand
AAATAAAGCAAAAAACAAAACAGAAAAACTGGAAAAAAATAGATTTTTTTTTGTGTGAATCACTCAAAAATAACAAAAAGCAAAAAGATTTTTTTGTTAGAAACTAAAATAACAAAAACTATTTTTGAATATAATTATAAAACACAGTAATATTAAATAGCAGTAAAAAGAATCACTCAAAAATCTATTTTTATAGTAAAGTTAATCACAAACTAGTGATTCACACAAATTTCAAAGAATTCAAATTTAAACTATTCGAATTGGAAAACTAATGGCACTAACAGAAAGTTTATAATATTTGTTACCTAAAAGCAAAAATAATTAAAAAATAAAGCAAAAAACAAAAGAAAATAAATAAAGCAAAAAACAAAACAGAAAAACTGGAAAAAAATAGAAAAAAAATGCCACCTACTGGGCCACCACGGCCTTAATACGACTAGAAACCCAACCACGGGCCAGGATTCAGGCCCGCAGAAGGCCCAGTAGGCCCACAGGCAGAGGAGAGTCAGTTTAGGCCCGTAAGCCTGCATTTGAGAGGAGCTCGAGAGGGCAGCGGCAGTGGGGTTTATAAACCACTCCGCGCCCCTCTCAACTAGCGAGGTGGGACTAAACTTTTGGCCGCGGGCAGCACAAGGCCTTTGGTCCCGGTTGGTGACACCAAACCGGGACTAAAGGGGTGCATTGGTACCGGTTCGTGGCACAAACCGGGACCAATGCCACCCTCTGGTCCCGGTTCGTGCCACCAACCGGGGCCAAAGGTCTCTTTTCAGCAGCCCAAAAAGAGACCTTTGGTCCCGGTTGGTGGCACGAACCGGGACCAAAGGGGGGCATTCGTCCCGGTTGGTGCCACGAACCGGGACCAATGCTCTGTGTATATAAGCAGGACTTAGGAATTTTTCAGTTTTCATCGACCATTTGCCCCCCGACGACGCCGAGCTCATCGACACCGCCAGGCTGCCCGTGCTCGCCATCGCTGCCCCGAGGTCGCCGTCGCCGTCGCCGCCCGCTCCTCATCGCCATTGCCCCGCGCCTCGTCGTCGGCCGCCCCGTGGCCCCTGCCTCGTCGCCATCGCCCCCTGCCTCGTCGTCGTCGCCCCGTGGCCCTGCCTCGTAGCCATCGCCCCCTGCCTCGTCGTCGTCGCCCCGTGGCCCCTGCCTCGACGCCGGCCGCCCCGTGGCCCTGCCCCGACGCCGCCACGCGCCCCCGGCCTGCCCCGACCACGCCGCCGCCATGTTCGGTCCGGCCGGCCTTCTCCTCTCTGTTTTTTTTATAGATATATGATGATTTTTTTTCAGATTATATGTATGTGTGTATATATGATTATATGTCCTCTTTTTTTTCAGATTTTTTGTTCATGTATATGATGATTTGTTTTTTGCATTTTTAGCAAAATGTATATATGGATATATGTTCTCGGTGTTATATATGTTCATATATGCAAAAAGTTACTTATAGGAAAATTATATATGATGTTCTCTGGATTAGTGCATTTAGGTTAGTTTTCATTTTTAGAAAAGTTTTATATATCTAGAAGAAGGAAGAAGAGGAAGAAGAAGAAGAGGTTTATATATGCAAAAGTACATTTTAGAAAGAAAAGTTTTATAATCAGCTAGGAAGAAGGGAAGAAGAAGAAGGAAGAAGAAGAAAACTTATAATATGCAAAAGTAACATTTTTTGAAAAAGTTTTATCTAGGAAGAAGGAGAGGAAGAATCAGAAAAAAGACGGAGGGAAAAAAGGAAATAAGAAGAGGAAGAAGAGGAGAAATAAATTAGAAGAGGAAAAAGAAGAAAAAAAAGAGGAGAAGAAGAAGGAATAGAGGAGAAGAAGAAAAATTATAGAGGAGAAGAAGAAGGAATAGAGGAGAAGAAGAAAAAATAGAATAATTTTTCTTCTTCTCCTCTATTCCTTCTTCTTCTCCTCTTTTTTTCTTCTTCTTCTTCCTCTTCTTATTTTTTATCGGGTATGTCGTTGTCGATATACCCCCTCCCCAATAATTTCGACATGAGGGGGGGGGGCGGGGTCGATATACCCCCTCCCCGATAACATTCCTTTCCATGTATGTATGTCGTCATTGTCGATATACCCCCTCCCGGATAACTTCGACATGAGGAGGGGGGGTCGATATACCCCCTCCCGGATAACTTCGACATGAGGGAGGGCGGTCGAGGGTCGTGAACTAGGGTAGAGGGTCGAGGGTCGCCGAGGGGTCGAGGGTCGTCCAAATAGCGATATTGGCCTTTTGGTACGAATTTCAGCAAAGGCCTTCCAAATAGCGATATTCGGAAGGCTCTTGCTGAACTTTGTACCAAAAAGCGAATTATTCTATCGGGAACTCCGTTCCAAAACAACTTTGAAGGGCTTCGTACCATTATACGCCTGTCATTTCCGGCTAATGATGAAGTCATGGTTTTCTTGAATTCTCTGACACTAGACAACGTGACATATAGAAGGGTAGATGAGATCAGGAAAAATATGGACCATTTTCTGCACATCCAGAATGGCGTCATTTTGTTAAATCCCTTGTCGGTCCGGATGTCGGACATTCATGAGAGAGGCGGTCCGACCCAAACCCTAGAAGCATTGTCGAGGCCACCCCAAACCCTAGAAGCATTGCCTAGGCCACACCAAACCCTAGAAGCGTTGTCGGGGCCACCCCAAACCATAGAAGTGTCGAGCTAGCTAGGTCTACGTTTGCACTAATATATCCATCTGTCATGTTTGTATATTAATTGCCATGTTGTAATATTTGCAGAAACTATGGAGCACCGAGACATCGAAGCAGAACAGTTGTTGGGGGACATAATACTCGGCGGAGGTGATGTCTTGTCGTTTCTCAATGACACCGATGGTCTGGAAGGAGAGGGTGAAGCAGGCTCCGGTGATCGAACAATGGAGGTGGAAGGACATGATTATGATGGCTCCGGTGACGGAATGCCGGTGGAAGAAGGAGACCGTGATGACTGCTCCGGTGAGCGAACGGAGGAAGGAGATGTTGCAAAGTCCGGCGAGGTATATATATTAATTAAGCCTGTGCTGACCTGCTAATTGATGCATTAATTGTTTTGGTATGTACACATATTAACTCTCTTCTTTCTTCTTTCTAGCCCTCCGGATCGAGCCAAACTTCGGTAACGAGACGAGGCCCGAAGAAAAGGTTGCGCCAGGATGAAAGGTTCACGATCACAGCAATCAAGGGCGATGGCCAACCGATTGAACCCAGCCGGACCAAGGAAGCATTTTCTGCTCAGTGCGGGGTTCTTGTTAGGGACATGATCCCGATCAGCATCCACCAATGGAATAAGCCTAAGAGCGAAGACCTTCAAGTGTCTTTTGTCAACGATAGATAGAAAGATGATCTTTGGACCGCGCTGAAGGCAAATTTCATACTACCGCCAGAGGAGGATCCGGATAAGCCAGTTATAGAGCCATTGGTCAAGGCTCATGCTCTTAAGAAGATGGCAGATCTATTCAGGAGGTGGAAGAATGAGTTGAAATCAACGTTTCTCTACAAAGGGAAGACTCCAGAATTCACCGGCCGATTTGAGAAGATAAGAGATCACTGGCCCGCATTTGTGGCCCACAAGACATCGGAGAAGAGTAAGAAGATGTCAGCGACAAACAAGAAAAATGCTGCAAAGAAGGAGCATCACCATCGCACGGGGTCAGGTGGCTACCTTAAAGCCTGGCCGTTGTGGGACAAGGCTGAGAAGGACCTGCTTGATAAAGGGGTCTTACCAGAGACATTGAACTGGCTAGACCGATCAAGGACTTGGTTCTTCCGGGTTGGGGGAACCTTGGACCCTGAAACAGGGAAGTGTCGTTGGACGAAGGAGCAACTTGAAATACCCGTCAAGAAGCTTCAGAAGTATATCGCCGCAGCGCAGCAAGGGATGTTCGTTCCCGACAGAGAGAACGACGAGCTCACACAGGCCCTCGGGAATCCTGAGCACCCAGGACGAACACGAGGCACGGCAGGCTCCGTTGCATGGAAGGTTGGGTTTCCCAGCGCAGGCAGTTACAAAACCCGGGAGAGGAGGAGAGGAGGAGGAAAGTGGAGCAGACCGAAATGCAGAAGCTGAATGCAAGGGTATGAGCGCTAGAGGAACAAGCACTACTAGTTCAGAGCCAGCGACCTGCCGGAGCTACCCCAGAAGCTACCCCACCATCTCAGCGGAGAAGCAACGTGGCTTCCACCGAGCTCCTTCAGCAGCCTGACTTCACGGCTCCCAGCTACCCCGTGGATGCTATCACGGAGGCTCAAGATTGCCACCTTATGACGCAATGGCAGCACCTCAAAGTCAAGCCGGCTGTCGGCTCTGTTGCACCTCCTCAAACCGACGCAACTTTTCACTGCCTTCCGATTCCACAAGGCTATGCTGTTGTGATGGTCGATGAAATAACGGAGGGATTTGAGGAGCTCGAGCTTTACCACCCTACCGGTGAAGGGGAGACTCAGCTGGGTCTTGCTTTGAAGACTCCATGTCTATGGCGGAAGGAGCTCATCAACCTTCCGAACTAGACGCCTCCTCCTCCTCCTCCGGCGAGTCAGGGCACTCCGCCTCCTCCTCCGGCGAGTGATCAGGGCAGTCCGCCTCCTTCTCCGGCTGCTCCAGCGCGTGGCGGCACTCCGCCTCCTTCTCCGCCTGCGCCGGCGCGTCTGAGCAGCCCGCCTCCTCCTCTGCCTCGTCAGCAACAGCGGAAGACAGCCGCCGCTGCTCCGGCGCGTCGTAGCACTCCACCTCCTTCTCCGCCTCGTAAGCAACAAAGGAAGACAGCCGCAGCCGCTCCGGCTGCTCCGGCGTCTAGCAGTACAGCCAGAGGCGGGAGGCAATACAGATTCGGTCCGACTCTCACGCCTCTAGAGAAGTTACCATACGAAATGACCGAGGACGAAAACGCGCAGATCTGTCAAGCCCAAGTGAGGGACTTTTTTGCAAAGAAAAATCCACCTCCGGAGTAGAAGATAGATCCGGTGAAATTGAAGCGCACTTTGGAGAACCTGAAGCGACCACCACCGCCTCCGCCGGATGACAACCATGTTCGCGCTCTTAAAAAGGCAGTGGAAGGAGCGCGCCGGTCGGGAACTACTTCAAGTGACAAAAGGTTACAAAAACGAAGAAGTGGGAAAAAAATTCCCCAGCTCGGCGAACAGGCAAACCAATCGTGCCCCCCGCTCAAGGTGTCTAGCGATATCGTCGCAAATCTGCCGGGGATGCTGCCCGGTACCAATCCTGGTGATTACCTGCCCGACGATGCACATTTTGATAAAATGGAGGTGGACGAACCCAAATACCAGTACGGGAAGCCTCTCGTCAGACCTGGTGATCCTCCTCTAACAACGATGATGTGAAGATTCCATAAGTGGTACATGGACACCTGCAAGTCTGGGAAGGATATTTTGACGCTGAGAGTTAAAGAGGAGCCCGACCTCGTTGGAATTGATCTGTTGTCTGTTCCATTTGAGGAGTTCTTCCAGTTTTTCAATCAAAAGGACCTCGATAAAATAATCATCACTTGCTACTGTCTGTAAGTACTATACTTCTGTAATTAAGTCTCTATATATAGCTCAGCTCTTTCATTGCATGTATATATAATTATCCTCACTATATTATGCAGATTGAAGATCGTCGAATGCACAAATGCACAAATCTATGATATTGGGTTCATTAACACAAATCTCATAGATGAATGGACGGTTACATATAATGCGAAAGAAACTGAGGCCAACTTGCTACAATCGTTGCTTAAAAATCAAAACAAAGATAAAATACTCTTTCCTTACAACTTCAAGTGAGTGTTACTGTCTTCTGCATATTCGGTTTCCCTTATTACTCGAGGTTATAGTAATGTAATTGATGAGTTATGCATGCGTGCGCAGCTTCCACTTTATTCTCCTAGAGATTAAGCTTGAGCAGGGACTAGTAACCGTCCTAGACTCAAGACGAAAAGATCCCAAGGAGTATGCGGCCATGACTGAAATGCTCCAGAAGTAAGTTCAATCGATCATTATCGCACCATATCGGCAACTTTGTTCATTTCCTGATATCAAGTAATTATTTTCTTTGTCTCGCAGGGTTTGCAAAGTGTTCACCACAGAAGCTCCGGGACTGCCGGGGGAGCTGCGATTTACACACCCGAAAGTAAGTACTACTAGCTAGTTTCGCGCATCTCCCATTGATTCTAGCTAGTTTCATCAATACCATTTATAATGCTTGATTATCAGTTTGATTGACCTCTATTTCTCGTAAAGTGGTTGTGGTAGGAAGGCAGAAATATTTTTTGTGGATACTACGTTTGCGAGTACATCTATAACGCGACGACCTCTAAGCGGGGCTACTCTGAAAAACAATATGAAGTGCGTAAGCAATAATATTCACAATTTTATTTTATTACCATCATTTGTGTTGAGTTTCATTCATATATATGTATTGACCCCCTTCTTCAAATTAGATTTGGCAGATGCGGGATGAACTCCTACCACAAGATCGCATAAAAGCAATTCAAGAGGAATTGGCGGGATTCTTTCTTGACCACGTCATCAATCCAGCCGGAGAATACCATGTGGAACTTGACATCAGATGTTAGGGATTGTAAGAGATCTTATATTGTATATATGTAGTTAGTAGCGTCGGATAGATATACAAAAACTTGTTGTTCGACCAATCTCTCGGAGAAGGAGGAGGTCGATCACTTCTCTCTGTATATGTTCATGACGATCTTGTGTACTTAATGGTTTCCTTCATTTTCTTACTAGCTAGCGTGTCGAGTCCTCTCTATACGTATAGTACGTAGCGTCGACCAAGCACGGACATAAGAGAGGACACTTCTCTCTAGCTATTAGCTAGCTAACACAATATATGAAACCCCTAAATTAACCCTAAAAAAAAAACCCAGCTCCTGAGCTGCTGACATGTGGATGCTCTTTGGTCCCGGTTGGTGTTACCAACCGGGACTAAAGGCCCTCCTGCCTGGGCTCACCGTAGCGGCCACGTGGAGCCACATCTGTCCCGGTTCGTAAGCGAACCGGGACTAAAGGTGCCCGACCCTTTAGTCCCGGTTCCAGAACCGGGACATATGGGCCTCTGGAACCGGGACAAATGGGCCTTTTTCTACCAGTGACTCTTGAATCAAGAGAACATTACTAGCTACAGAAGTATTGTTGGTGCCCTTCAGTACTTGACTCTTACTAGATCTGACATTTCTTTTGCAGTCAATAAACTGTGTCTGTTTCTCCATGCACCCACCACCACTCATTGGACAACAGCAAAGCGCATACTGAGGTATGTCAAGAACACCTTGACCACTGGTCTAACATTCAGCAAGTCACCTTCAACTCTTATTAGTGCTTTCTCCGATGCGGATTGGGCTAGCTGTTTGGATGATAGAAGGTCAACTGGTGGGTTTGCAATTTTCTTTGGGCCAAACTTAATATCATGATGTGCAAAGAAACAAGCTACAGTTGCCAGGTCTAGTACTGAAGCAGAATACAAAGCTTTGACAAATGCGACAACAGAAATTATTTGGGTACAGTCTATGCTTAAAGAACTTGGAGTGTCACAAGTGCAAACTCTTTGTTTATGGTGTGACAACCTTGGTGCAACCTACTTGTCTGCTAATCCAGTCTTTCATGCCAGGACTAAACATATTGAGATAAACTTTCATTTTGTTAGAGAACGTGCTGCAAACAAAGAATTGGATATTCGTTCTATTCCTTCTAAAGACCAGATTGCAGATTGGTTCACAAAGGCGTTGCCAATACAAAGTCTAGAAGAATTTAAACATAATCTCAACTTGATGAAGGTGTGATTAACAGAGGGTGTTGAAATATCTTCTGTAGAGGCTTGCGTATACACCACAGGTTGTTAGGATTATGTTTATCTCTTCGTTGTAATCTCTCTGTTCTAATCTTCTACGTGAGCACCACGTCCCCTTTGTATGGGCACATGGGATAAGCCCCGTAGAATCAATATAAACCAACACGGCCCTCCTCCGGAGGGTTGAGATGCTTCACACTTTTCCACATCTACTAATTTGAGTAATAGTTCTGTAACAAAGGCATGGTATATCAAGATGTTTTTTTTCTCTAAGGTGTATAAAAAAAATTCATCTCCTTCTGTTGGACATATAGGGCCACAACAAGATATGATAAAGGGAGTATCATCGACTCAATAAGTCGCATCCACGCGATGCACCGAACAAGAGCGCGATGCACCCAACAAGAGTTTGCGCCTTGCCTCTGCAAAACAAGATACACATAACCTACACAAATAGCTTATTAATTCTACTGTAAGTGAAAAACTCTCAAACAGAAAGAGGAAAAAAAAATGAGATGCAGCTTAAGACGATGGAGGGTTGATCCGAGGACTATGTTGTCATCCATTATGCGTAAATGCCTCCCTAGCTGCCCGCTCCACCCACGTACATGCCTCCATAAGCAGCCCACGGTGCTGTTGTCGCTAAATTAAGGACCACATAAGGAGACAGCGTGTATGTATATAAATAACCAATAGCAGAGCAAACATTTTTGCTCCACATTAATCATTATGTTTCTTTATTTGGTTTGTTAGGACTTTGTTATCTTTGTGGCTGTCGTTTGAGCTATATAAATATATATATATATATATATATGACAAATTTTTGCTACCACCTGTGGTAGTTACCACCACTTGAGTTTTGTATGTAGTATCTATCAAATCGGAGAGTATATACGCATAGTATGTAGTATATAAGAATGAGTAGGTAGTATATATACTACTTTTTATGTAGTATGCATCGTATTTTAAGTGTGCTCCTTTTTACGTACAAATATGTATGTATTTCATAGATATAATAAAAACTATGGGCCAATTTGCAATTTTTCATGTAACTCACTTTGAATTATCTTATATATAGTATATGAACATATTTATAATGATAAATTAGTATATATATAGTACCACATGGTAATATATGAGACATGTGTGGTAACTACCCCTAGGTGGTAGGATGTATTTTCCCTATATATATTAATTTAAAGCCAATACTGATTGCACCTCTGTTGGAAAAAAGAGAAAATGTCATTTTTGCATAGCCACGACGACCAGCAAAGTATCGCCGCTCCATGAGATTAACAATGTGCAGCTAGCATTGTGTGTCGTACAGTAACGGGCTTATAGCCCGTCTATATGGCACTTTTGCCTATGTGTAGGAGAGAGACATGGAAAAATGATAGAAGTGGGCTCGCATGCAAGAGCCTAGCTATATGCGTGCTCCTAGACAAAAATAATAAATAAAATGAAAGAGAAAGAGAGAAGGTAAAAAAATATACTAGTCTAATAGCCAACCTTATGGCCAACCTTATTGTATGAATGACTATACATAATGGCTTTAAATGACACGGCAGATGCATATACTCCCTCCGTCCACATAAGAGTGTACGTCTACACTCGACCACTTTTTCGAAAATAAGTGTATGTCTGGCTTCTGAGCGGTAATTTTGCGTTCGCCCCCTCGCTCTACGCCTCGAGGTAACCGCAGGGACCGACGACCCAATCCACTCGTACTCCCGCAAATCTCCCCAATCTTCTTCCTCTCCCCCAACGTCTCTCCTCCCACGATCCAATCCCAGATCGCTGCGAGTCAAGCCTCCAATCCAAGGCCGTCCCTGCTCATCCAGAGAGTAATGGTGGCTGGTCCATATAAGCTGCCGGTACGGCGTGCATCGCACTGGAGCCATGGCAGGCGGAGGAGCGGAAGCCGGCGATGGCCAGCGAGTCAAGGCTGTCACGACGGCCGGCGGCGCCACACGCGACCGCGGTGGATCTAGTTCTGGAGGCCCTCACTATGCTCGTGCAGGCAGGTTCCGACCGCGTTCACCCTCATACGTCCATCGGCGGTGGCGGAGTGGTTGCGAAGCCAAGCTTGTCGACCTGGACAAGGATGCAGGGGGTGATGTGAAGCCCGGCGGTGGGCAAGGAAGGCACTGTACCGGAACTGGAAGCGGTCATGAAGCCTGACCAGGACGGCGCAGTGGCAGGGCGGGCAGGATGGTGCGTCCGTAGTGTGGGCAAGACTACGGCGCGTCAATAGGTGCGGGCAAGGACGGCAGCGGCGGGGGCAAGAGTGTGTCCTGGGCTGACCAGGACGGCCGAAGAAGACGATTCAAGTACTACTAGTTCCGTATGTTTGGCTGGATGCAATCTTGTGAATTAGTTTGGCTTTTAGTTACTGGCGTTTAAGTCAATGTGAGTCCTAGTGGTGATGCAGAGACAGATCTATGTATGGCTGCATATCCTTTTATTTTCAAGTATGAAAATCAATTCGTACTATGGTTGCTAGATGACAGATATTATGATTATGGATGATCTCTTGTATGGGATTGTAGTGTCATTGTTACAATTTTCGGTTGGATAAATGAGGTATTATTGATGAATGAACAATCAAGTCCTGGTCTCTAAAGTTAAGGCTTGCATGATCTGTTGCAATACAGTGGTTACCTTTTAGATTGTCAGTTTTGTTCAACTGATTTGACATGAAAATTACTCTGTCTATGAATTCTAGATGATGGATACTATAGATTGTCAATTTTGTTCAACTGATTTGACATGAAAATTACTCTGTCTATGAATGCTAGATGATGGATACTTTAGATTGTCTATTTTGTTTAATAGAACTGGCATGAAAATTACTTCGGCTATCGATGCTAGGTGATGCATATTTTCAGATTTTCTATTTCCTTCCAATTTTAAGTTGGATAAATAATTGAATAAACAAATGATGAACTCAATAAATAGTTGGATAAATAATTTTAACCCAAAGTCCAGCATTACAAAAAGTTACCACATCTACTATTACAACTTCTAGTCGGCTAAGGTTTGCATGACGCTCTCATAGAGTTCGCGATCACACCCTAAAACATTAGGAAGATTTCCTGCACGGTCTAGGCCATCCTTGTACATGTGAGGGATCTTGTATTCGTTGCCTCCACCTCTCTTCATGACCTCAATTAAGCAGCTTTGTAGTGTAAGGAAAATCCTGTTTATCTTATCGGCATCATATTCGTGCTGCACATTATTGATTAGCTCATCTAAATTGTTAGAGACCAGCCTATCTGACATGGACTGTAGTGGAGAAAATAGGCCAAGTTCTAGGATATTCATATCGGTGAGTTCGCAGGCTGTTGCATGAGGCGAATCTCAAGCCCAGTTTGGGCAACAGCATTAAGGAAACCTGGGTCATCACTTGGGACATGTGAGGGTGCATTGTCTTGCTGGATCCATATAGTCTCACCAGCAAGCTCTTGAGACCAAACTGCTTGAATAGCTGGTACTACCTTTTTAATCAAAAACTCCCTCGATGTAAATCTCTTAAGTTAGATTGTTTTGGTGATTAGTGTCCCTCTTGGACGGTAATCACTTATCATTGGCGCTGGCTCCTACAACCAACAAAGCAACTCAAGTTAGATTAAGTACTGATGTGTATAATAAATAAAAAGCATAAAGGTTGAAATTCACCTTTATGATAAAGGGCCAAATGCCTATCTTCCCATAAAAAATGCAAATACCTTCTGCATTATATCTAGGCCTGGCTATAGCAACCAAAAACATTATTTGCCAATGGAGTTTTTATTTTGCCCAGTCCTATGTGGGTCTTCTTCTGATTGCAGCTTGTAGAATTTCATTGTCTTCTGAGTGGTGTTAAACCACTTTTCATCTAAATGGATTATGTTACGCATATCCTTGAACGCGGGCCTATTTTGCAAACCTTGCTGGTCAAACATAGAGAGACAAAATCACAGCCTAGCCTTCCTGTTTGCTTCCTTCAAATATGGCTTGAGTGAGCTTGAATGCCAATCTAGCAAGCCTTCCATAAAAATCCTATGTAGTGTGCTTTTCTTCACACCCAAAGCTCTTGCAAGACTGCGTATAGTTCTCCTGTGAATCCGAGGAATCTCAAGAACCATACTGAGGTCAACTACAATCCTTTGCACCCACAGTTTTTTTGCTTCCTTGACTTACATCAACGAGTATGCCTTGTCGAAGACACTCCTTCAGTCTCCTCCAAACACGTCTGACCTTGTGCACTGAAACATGGAACATGTTTGCAACTTCTCTGGTTGGTTCTTCTTTATTTTCTGATTGACACTTCTTGCTAGCAATTCTTCATAAATACCAGTCCTTTGCAAATCTATTAATTCTTGTATTTGTCTTTATCATGAACTTTCTCATTATCTTCTTGCTCTTGCTCCACATCCTGTGTCTCATCTAGTGCTGAATCATACATGGCTTCATCTGGTTCTGAATCATCAAGCTCTTCTTCCTCAACTGAATCTCTATATCGCCTGCATACACACCATAGTCCTCGGTCAACTTGAAAGGTATCTAGGGCTTATCCATTGCTTGCACTTCCTCTTCCATGCTTTGGAAAACACCCACCTTGGTCTTCAAGTTCATCGTCTACAAGGTGGGTTGGATAGTGGAATAAGATTGTAATTAAACATTCAAATATGGTAACTAAATTCTTTTGCTAACCCGATTCATGCAGGACCTCTTCTCCATGGGCAACATCAGCCTCATGTTCATCTTCTACCTCAAGACACCATCAGGATTAGATACAGTATGCAGAAGGATTAAATAAGAAGAATTGAACAGATCAGCAAGGAGTACCTGGGTCCATGTTTAGATCGAAGTGACGTTCGGGCTGGAGTTCTTCGTGCACGGCAGCTTCATTTTCTTCCTGTACAGGTTGGTCATGCAAGACTGCTTCATCTTCTTCCTGTACGGGTTGCCCATTGAGATCAGGCAACCTGCCAGCTTCTTCCTCTCCCTCATCTGGTGGTAGTATGTTCAAGTCGATGTCCATGGATAGTGTGTGTGGTGTATTGTTTGTTTCATGTGAGCTGGCTTTGTAGCTGGGTTAGACGCATGGGCTGCAATTTTTGGCGCTTCCTTCTAATTTCTGTAATCAGGCACCAACAGTTTTTTGGCTTACTAGTGCAACTGGTGGGAACAGTGAAAGTTGGAGCTAAATTAGCTGGCGGGAAGTGAAGTTGTATTTTGCTTGTGATTTAACGAGGCATGTGCATTAACTGTATACGAGAATCGAAGCAACACCACTGTTGCCAGTAGCTTGAATGAGGGGAGGAAGGGGTTTTCTGAAAAATCGTTAATTTGTTTTAGAATAGCCAGATGTACACTTTTATGCGGACGGAGGGAGTAGCCAACAGTTGGCTATATTATTAACCATGCTCTAATGGTGGTACAATTAATAATGCTCCAACCGATAAATGTGGACACACAGCCACAGAAGCATTTAAACATGCATGGTGTCGGGCAGCGGGGCAGGTAGGTGTGCAATTAATGGCTTTGTGTTTTGAGACGTCTGGACATGGTCACCATCTACATTAATGATAACGTAAAGTAACCAGCCTTTCCTCTACTGACCAAAAAAATTGAATGGCATGGAGACATAGTGTAGACTGTAGAAAAACTCCATGGTTGCTTGGCGCAGTCTCAATTACCCTACCATCTTTATTTTTCTTCTTCGAATTTCAGTAGGTACATGCAGTTGCAACGACATCATCTGTTTGATAAGTTGTACTACCTCCGTCCCGGTGTATAAGTCATTCGCGTAGTTTTAGGTCATTGATTTGATGAATTAAATATGTGTTATATGTCATGAAAAGTATACCACTAGATTTCTACATGGATGTAGTTTCTAAATATATATTTTTTGTCAAATATAATACATATTTAGATAGTTAAATTATCGACCTAGAACTACACGAATGACTTATACACCGGGACGGAGGGAGTACTACTAATTTCATCAGAATCAACTAAACCAAACCAAACCTAAACAGTTTGCAGAAGAAAATGATCCAGTAACTGGGATATGGCCCACCAAACCAAGGGGCACACATCACATGGACATGGGCCGAGCATTCAAGGGAGAGTGCGGAGGACGTTGGGCCCGGCCCGCTGACGCGCATGTCGTGCGCTGGTCTTCTTATGCGTTCACATTCAACCACCGATGCGAGGACCGCGCGCAGCGCGAGTGGCTGGGAGCTGGTGGTAGCTCCCAGCCAGCCCGAGTTCGATCCTCAGCGGGGACGAATTTCCGGGTGTCTCACTGCGCTACACTGTTCATTAGGAACACTCACTGGTACCTCTCGTCGTCTACGAGCCACAGGCGACGTCTGAACAGATGCTACAGCCTATATACTCGGGAGAGGCTAAAAAAAAACCACCAATGCAAATACATTCACTCAAAAAAAAAAACACCGGTGCAAATACAGAGACTAGTCAAACAGAGTAAATCAATGGTACTCAAGGATAAGGTGATGACCATATTCTGAGCAAATTTTTTTTTTTGGGGAAACTTCCGATTTATTCTCATCTGTCAAGGCAGTACAAAGAACCACTATAAAAGTAAAAATTACATGCAGATCCTAGAGAGCAAGTTAACTGTACGACTAACAATTCTAGAAAAAGAGCAGGTTAAAGTGATCAGTACCAGATCAATCAACAAACGTTCTCTTTTAACCAGAATAAACTTTTATATGCAGGGAACCTGGAATGCAACAATGTAAAAACATCTTCCAGTTATTAGCACAGTCCGCCAACAACCGAAAATGAAACTGAACAATAACGTATGTGGCCAAACCGAGTTAGTTACTCCTCTGCATCCACTGAACAACGGACGGATGAAAGGTGAATGGAATCAACACTAGGAAATTTAGAGGATCTCCAACCGGACGTACCAAATTTGACCCCCTTACGTCCACGGATGTGTTTGGCCACGTTTGTGTACAGCGCCGGCCCGTCCCTTATATGTCCACATCCGCAGCCGCCCCCTTTATATCCAGATCCTTATTTACATACAACATCATGCAAAGTTGATTCATCCAATCATACATAGATAAGAACTATCCTAAAATCCTACTCATCGTCCGTCGGAGATCTCGATGATGTCCTTGCCGGCGGCCTCATGGTCATTGATGGCAGAGCGAATCGAGGATGGCTCGACCTCGTCGTCGTCGTCCACAAAGAACCGCTCTCGGCGGACATCGGTAAGGTGCATAGCACTACAATTCACCGCCGCCTCCTACTCAGACTGGAGTGAATCGAGGGTGGCCCAGTTCTCGTCCACCAGGCTGAGATCGGTCTCGAGCAACTAGAAGGCGACAGCGCCCGTGAGCTAGGCCTCCAGTTGCGCCTCCGTGGCTTGGGCGAGCTGGAACTTCTCCTCCGCCTCCTCCATGCCGAACCAGCCCCCTCCGGCAGCGGGGTCAGCCTCCATGGCCGCTGCCGCCTCGTCCTCCTCCTCCTTCTCTTACTCCAGCTCGGAGGTAGGCCTGGCGCAATGTGGGCGGCGCGCATCTCCGCCGCGATCCCCGCCCGACACTCTGGTGTGAGAATTTTGTAGTAAGTCACTTTCTCGCGGACCATGGTGGATGGCGAGGTTGGAGCGGAAGGGGACGCAGACGGGGAAGCAATGGCGGCACGGACGGAAGCAAAAGGAAGGAAATGGGGGCGGCTAAGGTTTACCCTCGTCGTCCGGCTTATATAGCCCGGGATTGGCCCCTAGGGCAGCGAGCCGGCCATGAATGTGGGCACCAAACCAGTGACCTCCTCGACGGACCAATGGGTTTTAGCATGGGTCCCGCTAGTCAGTCCGACGTGGTGGACGCGAGAGGGCAGCCCCAAATCCGCCCCATGTGTGCCCTTGGTTGGAGGGGTGCCGGATAGTCCGGGCATATGGGCTGGATTTTGGGGTCCGGCTGGGTGGCTGTTTTTTGTCCGGGCAGTGTCCAGGCTGTCCGCCAGGACGTATAGTGGGGAAGTGAGAGGTCCAGTTGGAGATTTTTTTTTTTACAACGGGTGGATTTTATTGACTCAAAATGAAGCATCAAGTGGATACAAACACAATGAGCACACACCCGGCTAAGGATGACAATTTTACCCATGGGCATGGGTACCCATGTGTACCTGAACCGCATGGGTACGGTATAGACACATTTTCTAGCCCATGGGTATTGATCGAACCCTACCCGACTGGTCATGGATAGGGCATGTGTACAATTATGTGCCCATGGGTACGCCCAAACCCGACCCGATGATCTTATAGGTGGGTCACGTGTGTCATAAACCTAAGCTACCGAGTCTTTGTATATAAGTTGTGAAGCACTAGACATGCATACTGTAGTCCACCTACATCCTCTACTCTCACTCCCCAACAATACCATGCCCCATCCTCCTCGCAAGCACCATTTCCCCGACCTCCCGGTGGCGTCAATGGACCTAGCAACTACGCCACCACCCTTAAATATTTTGTTGATATGCCCGATGGGTACCCATTGGGCACGGATACCCGTTGGGTATGGGCATGGGCATGGATTTGCGCCCGATGGGTAGGGTACGAGTAGGATTTTATGCCCATGAGAAACATGGGTATGGGTATGGGATTATTGTACCCGCACCATACCCTACCCATTGCCATCCCTACACCCGGCCACTGCATAGCTACGATGCACACAATCAATACCACACACACACACACACAAAAAAAAACACGCCGACAAAGGGCAAAGTCATACAAGATCAAAGCTATGCCTAAGCGAGGAAAAAGAAAAACCCCAATGCGATCAAAATTGCGATCGACAAACTACAACAACGACCATATCTACACCAACCATCTCTTGACATCACAAGGACAATGTTGTTCCTCAACAACAATGCTTTCAGGAAGGGAATGACGCTCAAACGCTGTTGTCACCGGATCCATCCACCATAGGCCTGATTCTAGGTTTTCACTCTGAAGAACAAGTCCGAGCATATCCAAACAATGTCTTCAACAAGGAAACAACACAAAAACATCGTCATTGGCAGGTTTAACCCACTAGGGTCAAACCTAGGGTTTTCACCCCAGATCTCGAGACCGGGTACTCAAGAAGCACCACCAAATTAGAGTCAATCATGTGTCGTCGCCACCACTTTTTCGCGATCTCAACAGATATATGTGTTGGGCTAGAAATCTCACCGCCGCCGCTACACAACCATATCCTCTGCGTCAAGCCGCCGTCCATAGATTGCATCTCACCGCCAAAGGCAAAATAGCTGAAGTGAGAGCTGCCAAAACCCACAAAGGAGCCTTCTGGCTACATCCCGCAACCTCGTCAGAATGAGCAGCCGGCATTAGGCACCGGATCAGGAGAGAGGAACCCGTATGAAGACCCATCGGTGGCCACCGCAATCCACAGCTCGAGTGAGATAGCACCACCACACGTAGCAACTTGCTCCTCCGTCCTAGGGAACCTATCTGAGGCCAAACCACCGCACGCAGCAACTTGCTTCATCTTCCTAGGGAACTGATCTGAGGCCAGACCACCGCAAGCATCCGAGGCGAGCGGTGTGTCCTCGCCGACTCCCTGAAAGGGAACCCCACAGGGAAAGCTGTCGCGTGCTTGCCACTCCGCCTTCCCTCCTGGGAGCTGCCGTGTTGGCATGATCTGCCGCCTTGCCGCGTGGAGAAGCCGCCGCACCGCATGACACCTTGACGCATATGTGCGTCGCGCCGCCAGGGAAGTGCCCCGCCGCCGCCTTCCTCGGGGCCGGCCCGGACATCGCCGGGGGTGCCCTTCGGCGCCGGCGAAATGAGGAAGAGCAGGGGGGTAGTGGAGGCGGCTAGGGTTTCTCCCCCGGGCTGCCGGGGGAGGCGACACAGGGGTCGCGTGGTTCTGTTCGGTGCTGCCAATCAATGCTTCTCTACTACTACTATTACTACTACTACTACTACTACTACTACAGAGCAACCTTCTAGGTAAATGCCAAATCAGTTGTTTGATCAACTCCACCTCACAAAACACTCTGCTACACTGTCACTTATGTTCTACTCTAAATTACGACAGCAAATACATTATGATTACATGTACAGAACACGCTTAACACTATCGTCAGCGACAACTGAACCATGCCCAAACACATATCATAACATGCAGGACTCACAGCCATTGTGTAGTATGTTTGCAGATTCTTCCTTGAGGTTACAACAAACAACTGAGTTAGGATACAAATCACAAATAGTCTTTCCCCATGCAACTACTCTATTGCTTGCTCTCTCCACGCGCAAAAGCTTGCCGCAAGGAAATTGATGTCTATGGCGGAGAAGATGCGCTCTTCGGCGGGTCGCCTGAGTGAGGAGCAGCTATTCAGTTCGTGCGTGGTCTCTGCAGATCCCTGGAGCTACTGACACCAGCCACACGACGCATAGGAATAGCTGTGTGGATGTGGATGAGAAGAGAGAGGACACAGTTAACCTTTGACTGTTCTCACTTGGCTGCTTCTTTTTCTAACTGAGTCGACATCATCTCTACAGGGATTGCTCAATGAAAATTCGTTGGAAAACAGCCGCTTCGTGAACCCAATCTCCAGTTCGGTCTAAGAGACTTTTCTCCCTATCCCTTCTAGATCGGTCACCATTCTGGACCAACGTGTCCATATCCTACAGCTGTGCATCTTAATTACGGTAATGCTAACTAGCAAACATTCACTGGGAAGGAACTCCCAGCGAACGCCCTCGCAGCCGTTTGATCGAGATCAAACGATGGCAGTTTTTTTTTTTAAATTGCCTTCTCTAGGAAGGAATTGCCATGCTAGTCTGAAGAAATTGCCATCCCTCTATAACTAAAATTGCCATGAAAATCGTTTGCAAATGCCATCCTCCCCAGCGAACATTCGCCAGCTATTGAAGTCCCTTAATTATTGCTTTCACTACCACCACAATTTCCACAAAACATGTTCCATGTATTCCATACTATACCTGGATATCTCAGCTGAGATTATTTTTTCTTCTTCTAATTTTTTTTCTTTCTGATTATGTGGTTGCTACACAATTGTAGCTTGATATTCATGAGAGAGAGGCCTCTTGGTGTTGACAATGACTGAGTCCATAGCAAAATGATGAGTCCATAGCTTGAATTTTCATCGAACACTAAACAGGTCACATCAATCTCTATACACACACAGAAGAGAAGATGTAAACTCGATAGAAAAAAGAAGCAGCCAAGTGAGAATAATCAAAGGCTAGCCATGTGCGTTCTCTGTCTTACTACGACTGCAAATAATGCACTCAAAATCAGTCTCTTCTCCGCCAGACCTCTCATCTCATCTCTCTGAGTCAAGCTCCTCTTCTCTGTCTTCTCTGCCGCCGCACACCCCCACCCCCCTCTCTGAGATCTGCTAGGGCCGCCACGAGGACCTCTGACGCGGCCGCGTTCAGGTTAGTAACCATTGATAAAACACTCTTCAATTTTTTTCCCAAACTGCTCCAATTTGTTCCATGTATAACCATTGATGTATAACCATTGGAATTATAGATGTGTAAAACAAAACCGAAGAAGCTTAATTACGTTGTGCACGCCGGCCGTAAGAGATCTCTTCCAATCGGACCATGTTGACCACCCTGCGTAGCCTGCGTGGAAGTCACGGCGTTTTCTCCATGGCAGTCAGCCAGCCACTGTCGTCGTCCACATCGGATAGATACATGTTTACTTGACCACATTTACTATTATTCAGTTGCCTGTTTTCTTTTCTTTAGCTCAGTTACTTTTTCTCCCCTTTTTTGTTTGTCTGTTTCTGTTTTTCTTTCTTCCTTTTTTGAGTCCTTTTTTTCTTTGTTTGTGCCTGTCTGTTTTGTGCGTGTGGGCATGTGTGAGTTGCGCTTGTGCTGTGTGCGTGCGCGATTGTGTGCATGCATGTGTATGCACACGTGAGTGCCGTACGTGTGTGTGTGCATGTGTTCGTGTACCCGTGAGACGATGTTATCGATGTGAGATGCAATTTAGCTTCGATGCGTCAAAAGATGATTAATCTTCAACGTGAACACCAGGCATAACATGAAGATATAACTGATACTCCCTGCGTTCAGGATTAGAAGGCCCGGTAGCCACGACCAAGGCACGGGCCATTTTAATTACTAATCCCTTCGATCTATCCCCCAAGCACGCACGCATTATCTCCCTTGCCTCTATGCGCCCAATGGGTAGCGTGCATGCAACAACCTTCCTCTCTCCCCATGCCTGCATGGCCAATCGTCTAGCGGGAGGGACCAACAACGAAATCAAGCACCCGGTCTAACAAATCCGGACGACGCACAGTGGCCCGTTGGCCCTATAATCCCGAACGGAGGGAGTATACACATAAATTTTATGCAATGTGTGAAAAATCATACTGTTGTCTAAAAATTGCACTACTATATGGTTGTTTTTTGCATACTGTGAAACAGTGCAATTTTCCGCTATCATTGTTTTAAGTATTTTATTTCATTTTTTTGTTGGGGTAATACCAATGCTCTTAATTTAGTCTTCCTTAAAATCTTTTGTTTTATTTTACTGTTGTATTTAGTTTAGCTTGCGTTTTTGTTTATACTTCCAACAGCCCCTTACAGTCAACAGCCCGGAAAAAGACCCTAAAAAAAAGGCCCGGAAAAAGTATAAACGAAAAAAGAAAAAGTTGGTGATGCAGAAAAAAATATTAGATTTTTTACCATGGCAAATTGAACTTTTTTTATGGCAATTCGTGTTTGTTGATCACGGCAAGTTTAGCTGGCAAACATGGCAAATCCGCCTCTGTTCATTTTTTTGCCAGGAAATTGCTGTGCTTGCGGGAGAATCTCAGACCAGTAAACCACTCCACACCTAAACGCAGACCTTGACCTTTGAGGAACCCAAGTATATCTATATCTATCTCTCCCTCTATAATGGAGGAGAGGTAAAATTAAGTTGAATTGACAGTTTGACACCGAGAATGGATCCGGCCTCCAATGGGCAGAGCAAATCACATGAGCTGCTCATGGCCGCAGGGCAAGGCAATGTGGAGCAGATAAAGTGCCTTCTTCAGCATCACGAGGAAGAAGATGTAGCGCGCCAAGTCGTCCTCCAGGTTGAGGATGGGGAGGATGTTGTTGCTGCTGCCATAGCAGAGGCGGTCACTGCTACGGGAGATTCCATCCTGCATGTGGTCACCGGCGGAGGCGATGCTTGTTTCTTGGAGAGCGCCACGGTGATTGTCGGCAGGGCGAAGCGCCTCCTCGGCGCCCGCAACGGCAAGGGCGATACCCCACTACACTGCGCTGCCCGGCTAGGGAATGCTAGGATGGTCTCTCATCTCTTGGCTCTGGCAAGCAGCGCCGGTGATGGTGATGAGAGGGTGAAGGCGATCCTAAGGGCGCAGAACACCAAGGGAGAGACGGTGCTGCATGAAGCGATCCGCTTGGAAGATAAGGACATGGTCGGCGTGATACTGTCGGCGGACTCGCAGCTAGCTCGTGTTCCGCTGGCCGACGGCGCCTCGCCCTTGTACTTGGCCCTCTGGCTGGGTCAGGGGGACATTGCAAGGCAGCTCTTTGAGGGAGACGAAGCGCTGTCTTACTCGGGACCAGACGGCCGAAATGCCTTCCACGCAGCTATTCTTGGCATGAGGGGCAACGGTATATCCTCAATTAAGTTTCTACCCAACGCACTCTATCTCCCATGCATGTTTATTTTGCCAAGTTTTTGTTACTAGCTGTTTAGAGTCTTCTAATATGCACGCCTCACTGCCTCCGTTCGAAAATATTTGAAGTCCTAAATTTGTCCTAAGTCAAGTTCTTTAAAGTTTGACCAAGTATATAAAAAAATACTAATATCCAAAATATCAAATATATATAGTATGAAAATATACTTTATGATGAATCTAATTTGGTGTTGTAGATTTTGATATATTTTTCTATAAACTTGGTCAAACTTAAAGAAGTTTGACTTAAGACGAATTTAGGACTTTAAATATTTTTGAACGGAGGGAGTACAAGTGCTTACTTCTGTTTTTGTACAATTTTTTTAGTGGTGCAGTGCAAAGGATAAAATTTCAGTGCTAGAGCAACAGACAACAAATAACAGTATACAATAACTCACGGTGTCTCAGACATGACACCTTAAAAAAAGTATTTTGCCTAAAAATCATGAAAAATACTACTATTTGTGTGTAGCTTTATAAAGTTCCTTGCAAGTTGATTTCATTACATTTTAATAGTTGTTGTGCAAAAGGAACAATTTGATATATTCTTTTTAATTGGTGCGAATTTGTCGCTTGACTCCTCTTTCCCATTCCGTTTAATGTATCTTCCAGTGAAATTTTGCACTTATGTCACACATTACCATATATGTATGTGCGGTAAATTTTCCAGGTTTTTTTGTACAGCTTTTTTATAGAAAAAACTGCAGCTCAAGTGACCGTGCAATTGTCCTACAGCTAGCCAATTTTGCCTAGTTTCATGTAGGGACAAGTATTCCCGTATCTCTTAAGAAAGTATAAATTTTAAGCCCCAGGCTCTCTCTAAACTTTATAGATTACAGCCTCTTCTTAAACTCGGAGTACTGCTCCATCTCAAAAAAAAAAAAAAAAATTGGGTCCTCGTCTCCCCTCCTTCAAATCCGGCACGAATCGCCGCTTGTCAGACGTGTGAGTTGGAGAAGAAACTGGCTTAAGGATGGGAAGTGCTACAAAGGGCGCGTTTGGTAGAACTTAGCGAGGCTGCATGGCATGACTAGATGCAGCTTCCGGCTGTGTTGGATGTTTCGCTCAAGCATGAAAAGGGCATACCGAACCCTAGCTTTCCTATTCTCTTCTGTTAGAGAAGGCTTGATGGCATTTCTCAGCCTCTTGAACTCTCCCTCCTTCAATCGCTCACACCCAAGTCCCAAATCGTTTTCAAATCTTTCAAAGTGGTCCTCCTCGACGGTGCATGGAATCTACTTGATGACTTCAGGATCGAACGGAATTTTCTTGCGACCACATCTCTAGCGCTTTTTGTTGACCACATCTCTAGTGCATCCACCGATGAATCGACGACTTAAGTTATCTTCGCTAGCTGCTGCATGCTCTTTGTGTCATCAAATGATCGATGCTTTTCAAGTTTTCGCGTGGAGACGGAAACAATTGCGTGCATGGATTGGACCGTAGTACGTACTAGTAGTGTTCTAGTGTAGGTATTTCACAAAAAAGTAGTGCACTAGTGTAATAGACTAATATAGTATATTAGTGTTGATGACTCTTGCTGTTTTGCATTGACTCTTGTGCTCTTCTGGTGCTATGCAGATGTGTGAATTACGTGTAGTACTAGAGATGTTACTTTCTTTTTCGGGAGCTAGTGCTGTTACTCAGTGACTCTAATAGATTGTAAAATTCACGTCAACTTTGATTAACTTGGTATTTACCGAAACCATACCGAAATTGTTTGGTATTTACTGAAACCGAATCATAGTTTCAATTTATACCGCATTTACCAAAGTAATAAAATAGTATTTACCAAATTACCGTATTAACCAAATTAACGTATTTACAGTACCTTACGTATGTAACAATTAGCAGATGGAAAATTAGAGAGTGTTGCACGTGTCTTTGCAGTTTTAGACTATAAAATGTGCTTCAGTATCTGCCAGACTAGTATAGTCATCAAGTATATAGCACAAACGATTTTATTTTTTTTGAAACGAGGCAAAAGACTTGCCATTTTTATTGATTAAGAAGGAGTGAGAATTACCCGGTTAATTGGCGGAAAACCGGGCTAAAACCGATACATCCAACCCCCATAACATGGGTACCACCATTCAACCTGGCCACCGACATGGGATCACAGAGCTACAAATAGCTGCACCGACACCATGACGGCACATGCCAACAGAAGGCCACACGCGTGAACCACCGACACCTCCGACTCTGACGATGATCATCACAAGGGAAATATGCAGGACTTGCGCCGACCGTGCCCTCTGTAAGCGACCACCGAGCGCCTGTCATCGTCACAGCATGGACAATTCCACCGCAGCTCCGACTTTAAAGCAACCAAGCAACCAAAGAGAGCACCTCGGACACGCGGGAAGATCGACTACCAAAGCCCAAGCCGCGACCAAAGCTCCTCTCGACGCCATCATCGTTTCCAAATAGAAATCAGCGCCCTGGAAATGCCGCCTCAGCAAACTACGTGGCGAAGATGGCCATCCACTGGTCCCCAGGTTGTGGCCGCTCGACACGATGCCCCCAAGGAGGAAGAAGACGTGAAGGTGCCTTCATCGCCTGATCCCGAAGATTGAGGGTTCCCTTCGGAGCCAAGGCGCGGGGAGGGGGAGGAGCACACACCAACAGCAAGCTTCCAAGAAAGAGCACGACGCCCACGGGCGTCGCCGTCGCCGGATCCGGCAGAGGCCGGACATAGAATTTATCCCGGAGATGCTCAAACACCACCTTCCCGCACCTGCGCTGCCAACAAACCCCATCCTGCCGAGGCCGACCCTGTACTGGCCGTGGGATCCCAGGACCCACCACGCCCAGACGCGCGCACCACCCCCCAGCCGAAGCCGCTTCCACCAAATCCGGGGCCGCCGCCCCGGCAGCCTCCACCACGCTGCCAGCCACGCCGGGCTAGCAAGCCGGCCAGAACCGCAGCACCAGGCAAGAAGGGGGGCCGCCACCCCACCCCATCTCACCGGGCAGATCTGCCAGGCCGAAACCCGAGCGAACCTGCCGCAGCCACAGCACCAGCAAGGGGTCGCCACCGAACAGCCAGAAGCCTCCGGCCGCAGCACCGCCCGCCGGATCCACGCTGCCAAAAGCCCCCGGAGCACCTCCACCATCCGGATCCACTCCGTCAGATCGGGGCCCGCCGCCCCATCGAGCCGCCCGAGCCCCGCAGCCACCGCCGAGGCGCCGGACCACCGCAGGACGCCACCGCGCCACCCGCAGTAGGACCACCGCCCCCACGCCGGGGCCCAAGGCCGCTCGCCGACGCCAGCCGTCGCCCGTCGCCATGAGGTCCCCAACTTGTGGCGCCCGCCAACGCGAGAGGAGGCCCCGCCGCCGCCCGCTCCACGCGAGCTTTGCCCGCGGGAGGCACTGGCGACGGCGAGGGGGAGGAGGGGGTGGAGGGGCCGAGCGCCTCGGTGGCCTAGGGTCGCCGCCCGTGTCGCCCCTGGGGACGGAGCGACGCGGGGGGCAGGCTAGCTTGACTGTTTAAGATGCAGTATAGCACAAACGATTAATGCCCGCATATTCTCACTAATCGTCTATACTCTGATTAATCCCTCTCAGTCTGCATACCGGTTATCGCTTGAATCTTGATCTCATGTGCACGTCCCCGTCTCATTAACTCGTTATTTTTTTTATGGCCAGGTATCACCGCGTCAGAGTCGAGTCGGAGAGCCGGATATGACCCATCACCAACGCCTGCCACGCTGCCACGCCGAGAGGAGAGAGGCCGAGTCGCCGAGAGGATACCGCACAGTGACCACCGGCAATCGCGGCGGCGTGATTCCAGAGAAGGTATGCCTCTAATTCACTATGCCCTATGCGATTTGCCATGATTTTGATTATTATTTTGATCTTTATATTAAGGGGCCCTAGGTTATAGTTTCGCTCCGGTCCCCGAAATCTGAGGACAGGCCCTGCCTCAAAGCAGTTGGGAGTCAGGCCGAGAAGGGAACTTCAAATCGTGGTTCGCTTATCATCGTGCACCGAGCACACGCTGCAAGTTCACTCCCCTATGTTGCATCCGCTCGGCACATTTTAGACAGTTACGTGCACCCCCTCTCAATGCACCCATTATTTTTTCCCATCCACTCCAATGTAGGTTAGGGCTCATGATGTCCGCCTGCACCTGCACGCCTGTTGCTGCCTTGCCACTGCTCACTTGCAACATCCAGCGTCTTCTTCGGTTGCTACCTTGGTCTGTCGATGTCTCTTCCATTGCGGCCACCGCTCATCCCCGTCGTTCAATTTGGCTCGCGAAGCGGGGAAATGGGGTTAAGGTCGCCAGAGACACCTTATATCCCTACCCATCTCATGCCAGACACCCACCATGAAACGAAGCCTTCTCACACTATTACTGGTGCGGTTTCCTTGCCAGAAATCCAGCCCGTACCATCCCAAATTGCCCACCAAACAAGATCTCGCCTCAGCGGCTACCTACCCATACAACCTGCCAAAACGCGTCCACATGAGTCGTGACACATGACATCAGACTGGAGCCAAACCGCTTGGAAATTGAGAAATCAAAGCCTTTACTTTGTGTTTCGCTTTTTTTCGTTTTGCAGGGTAATACTTTGCATTTCCCTAGTGGGCTCCCAACTTTTTTTTTAAAGAATTGACTGAACACTTTCTCTATTTAGTAATAATATATTCTATAGGACCCACGTGGGGACCATTTCCTTCTTTCCTTTTTCAGTTTTGTGTTTACGTGGGTTGGAGGAGGAGCATAGGACAATGCCAAAATTACTAACATCATGAGTATCTCCATCATTTTTTATATTTCTTTATGAATTTACGATCCAACCATTTATCAAAATTCGAAACCCCTGTTCACCATTGGCTTTGTCTCAATAAAAGTTTCAACATTGGACTCCATATGGTTATGTTTCGTCGATTTTTTTTTCTGTGCTTTCTTTTTGGCCTTTTTTTATATCTGCTGCATTTTTCTGCAGCATTTTTAGTTCAAATATGTTGCTTCCAAAATCCGCTGGTTTTCTCAGTAAATTTTGCTGCTTTTTTTTTTGCAGTGGTTTTTAGTAAAAACTGTTGCTTATGATATCAGCTGCAATCTTTTGTCAAAATGTAATGTTTTTTCATCCAAATCTTCTGCTTTCTCAATTGAAATTCGTTTTGGTTTTTTTTTGTAGCATTTTCAGTCCGGATTTTTTTCTTCTGAAATCTACTGCATTTTTTTTCAAAAACTGCTGCAATTTTTTGTTGTCAAAATTAAAGTTTTTCATCAATCTTTTGTTGTTGTTTTCTCGTCCAAATCTGTTGCGTTTTCCATTGAATGTTGCTGTATTTTTAGTTCAAATATGTTGTCTCCGAAATGTGTTGCATTTTCGTAAAAAATTATGCAATTTTTATGTTGTCAAAATGTAATTTTTACCGGAAAATTTGTTTTTTTTTGGTTTAAAATCTTCTTCTTTTTGGCCATATTTTTCTGTGTTTTTTCCATTGAATGGCCATATTTTTTGGTTTAAAATCTGTTGCGTTTTCCATTGAATGTTGCTGTGGTTTTTTGCACCGAAATTAGTTGCACCTTTTCCAACATTTGCTGCGGTATTTTTCTTTTAAGAACACAGAAATGCAGAAAAAAAAAGTGCAGCGATTTAGTGAGGGGAAGGCAACAGAATTGGAGTGTAGAGAGGAAACGCATGAGAGGAACACAACGTGAAGCAACTTGAGAGAAAACACAGGGACTCGAGAGAAGACAGTAAAGCTGGCGGAAACACTACAACACACACGAGAAGCAAGGAAGGAAAAGCCAGCGAACATGAGAGAAAATGCAACGAGGAAGGGCTGCACGCGAGGGAGAAACGGGGGCGAAAGAAAGAAAAGGTTGCTCTGTTGACCTCCCGAAGAAAGATGATTCGCGGACGTTAACAGCCCCTTCCATAAAAACTTGTGCACGCCTTACAAGCCCGGATGGGCAAACAACAACTACTACTCTTTCCTTGATTTTATATTTCACTGACATTGCTAGCTAACATTGCAGAGGCAATAAAAATGCTATTGGAAAGGAACAGAGATCTTCTGAAGCAAGCAGACCGATCCACGGGAAGCACGCCCCTTCACTTGGCAGCCACATGCAGTGGCGGGGACAAGCTGCAGGCTCGCAGGGTCGTGGCCCGGGTCATGGCGGTGGTGCAAAGGTGTCAT
Organism: Thinopyrum elongatum; assembly: GCA_011799875.1. NCBI lineage: Eukaryota > Viridiplantae > Streptophyta > Magnoliopsida > Poales > Poaceae > Thinopyrum > Thinopyrum elongatum. Next base: position 740,333,438 of record CM022303.1, on the reverse strand, counting down.
GTTCGCTGCCTTTTATTTTCTTTTTTTTCTTTGGCTACCTTTTTTTTTTCTTTTGATGAGGGTTGTCAGTCACGTTCACTACTGTTGATGCTATTTGGGCCAGGTTTGGCCCGGGGCCCGGGCCAATCTTGGCTCCGTCCAGGCCCACATGGACATGGGGGGGACCGATGAGATTACTACTCAAGGCTGGCCCAGCTGCAGCGTATCTAGCAGACAAAAATGGGTCGTTTCCCATACATTTAGCTGCGTTCGAGTGCGAAGAGAATGCAGTTTTGGCCTTGCTACAAGAGAGCGGGCCTTACTGCGCCGAGCTACGCGATGGCAAGGGCAGGACATTCCTCCATGTCGCTGCCGAGGCGGAGAGCTTCTGCGTCGTCACGTCCGCTTGCAGATGGCAGGGCAAGCTGTTTGCGTCGGCAGTCATGAACATGCAGGACGACGATGGGAACACCGCGCTGCACCTCGCTGTTCTGGCAGGGAATGTTCGGGCAGTTAGTGATCTGGTGTCAATACCAGAGGTCAAGCTATATGTGAGCAACAACAAGAGACAAACACCACTAGAAACTGCATTCATGACTGCATTCATCAGGGAACACAGCGCAGCGTCGGCCTTCTACGGGGTAAGTACATGTGTTTCATGAATGAATTGGGAAAATAAATGGCCAAATCAATTTCACTAGCTAGTACATATTTGCTCTTCTTCCAGGACCCGCGGTATAGGACATATGACTTGTTGAGAGATGCCTGCGGTTGGACTGATTGGAGTTGGACACCACGGATCGAGCTCTCATGGAGAAAATTCAAGTCTGCTTTACGCGAAATGGACAGATCACAGAACATCGCCGGCCAAACGCAGATCATCGGCCTCGGCTCGGTGCTGATCACGACGGTGACGTTCGCCGCAGCCTTTGCCGTGCCTGGTGGCTACCGAGCAGACGACCACGACAAGGGCGGCACGCCGACGCTTGCGGGGCACTACTCCTTCGCCGCCTTTGTCATTGCCAACACACTCGCATTCATCTGCTCCACGCTATCATTCCTCTTTCTCATGTATGCAGGGGTGGGCCCCAACGTAGAGGACCGCATGATGTACCTACTCATCTCCGTAAACTTGCTGGCTAGTTCGGCCAGGAGCCTCGGCGCCGCCTTCGCTCTCGGGATGTACTCCATCCTTGCTCCGGTCGAGAGAGGCAAGGCCATGTATTCTTGCATGATCATCGCGGTGTTCCCGCTCGTGCTGGTGGAACTCTTTTTGTCCATCCGGACGGTGCCAATGTTATACAGCGACAACAGAGCGGTGATGGCAAGAAGGTTTGCAAGTCGGGCAAGGTGGTGGAGGCTGGCACGGGCGGTCCTAATGGACCTTGTGGTCCTAATCAGCCTCATAGTGATAGCGCAGTGCTGGCCATACATCCTCGTCGCGCTTCTGTCTCATTAATCTATGTATTTCACTAGTTTCTCATTAGCCATCCCAATTTGGCAAGCCACATACGTATACGTATCTTTTTAATTTAGTGTGAAATACTACCACCACCTTATGCGCCTACCTTCACAGGCAGTCAGTTATGTTACTGCTCGCTTTCTTGCATAAACATTCTATATTGATTAAATAATAATTCCTCCATCCGGATTTATTGGGCCCTCTCATATTTTGGGTCAAACTTTGACCATTTATGTGACTAACAAAATATGATTTATATGCTACAAAAATTATGTCATCGGATTTGTCTTCGAAACAGGATTTCCATCGCATAATTTCTGTGGCATATAGTTTATATTTTATTAGTTAAACTAGCAAACATGCCCATGCATTGCAACGAGAGAAAAAAAATTCATAAGCCCCAATAAGAATTGCTCAAGACCTTCCTCCTCGTCATAGATCCATAGGACTTTCACAAAGCACATACCTTGACAAAGTTTTGAAGAAGTTCAAGATGGACCAGTCAAAGAAAGGGTTCTTGCCTGTGTTGCAAGGTGTGAAGTTGAGTAAGACTCAAAGCCCAACCACGACAAAAGAAAGAGAAAGGATGAAAGCCATTCCCTATGCCTCAGCCATAGGCTCTATAATCACTAGTAGAAAAAGGCCTATTTGTCCCGGTTCATAAGGCCCATTTGTCCCGGTTCCCAAACCGGGACTAAAGGGTCGGGACTAAAGCCCCCCCCCCCTTTAGTCCCGGTTGTGTTACGAACCGGGACTAAAGGCCCTCCACGTGGCCGCTCTCTGGAGCTCCACCTAACACCAACCGGGACTAAAGAAATTTTTTTGAAATTTTGTTTTTTGATTTTTTTTGAAAAATAAAATTTTGAATTTTTTTTGAATATTTTCTTATTTTCAAATTTCTGAATTATTTGACAATTCAATCTCTAATCACCCCTCATCACTGCTCAATTATGAACCACTCATTCCAAATCGTCTAACTTCCCGGCCGGTCACCCATCCTCTCACTACTACAGCCTGAGCATGCTTAACTTTTGAGTTCTATTCCTCCTAGTTTCCAAGTCTGCACTTGTTGTTTTCCTGACAATACTAAGCTGTCAATCCTATTAACCCTTCGGAGTTGAACTTGAGCATTAAGCACCGTTTGAGTTTGAAATTATTATTATAAAAAACAATAATTATTTATTAACACTAATATTTCTTGAATAAGTAGTTTGACCATAGTTTGACCAGATTTGACCATAGTTTGACCATAGTTTGACCAGATTTTTTTATTTTTTGAATAGGAGGAATTTTTTATTTTTTTTTTTCAGTTTTTTTGTTTTGTTTTTTGCATTATTTATTTTCTTTTGTTTTTTGCTTTATTTTTGTTTAATTCTTTTTGCTGTTAGGTCACACAAAATTATAAACTTTCTGTTTTGCCATTAGTTTTCAAATTTGAATAGTTTAATTTGAGTTCTTTGAAATTTATGTGAATCACTAGTTTGTGAATAACTTTACTATAAAAATAGATTTTTAGTGATTTTTTTTCCTGCTATTTAATATTACTGTGTTTTAACATATATTTCAAAAATAGATTTGTTATTTTAGTTTCTAACAAAAAATTCTTTATGATAATTCTTTTTGCTATTAAAGTTTCTAAAAAAAAATCTTTATGAAAATTCATTTTGCCATTAATGTTTTGAACAGAAAATACTTTGATTATTTTAGTTGCATAAATTTTATATAATTTTCGTTTAAAAAATACTAGAGGTTTATAAAAGCTTTTTAGTTGATTCCTTTTGCTATTAGAGTTTTATAAAAGCTTTTTAGTTGATTCTTTTTGCTATTGAAGAATATTATAGTTTTGTTTTAGTTGATCGTAACAGAATATTTTAATTGATTATTTTAAGTTCATTCTTTTTGCTATTAGTTCATTCTTTTTGCGCTAAATGACCCTGAAATTGAAAAGCACTACAAATGAACTCTGAAAAGGTTGAAAGTTGGCATGGTATCATCATTTCACCCACATAGCATGTGTTAAAAAGTTGAGAGGGTTACAGCAAAAACTGGATGCACTTCGTGTACAAAACAGGCAATCTCTTTCGAAGTATCAGGGTTTCATACGGAAACTCGTCTGTTACAAAGGGATTTCATATTTTTGAACTTATTTGAACTGCAGACTTTTTATGTGTTCAAAATGCACCATTCAAAGCCACATCGTCAGTTTTCAACCCTTTCTGACTTTTTTTGTTATTTTTCATGCATTGACTGATTTTTTTTGAGTTATATGACCCTGAAATTGAAAAGCACTTCAAATGAACTCTGAAAAGGTTGAAAGTTGGCATGGTATCATCATTTCACCCACATAGTTTGTGCTAAAAAGTTGAGAGGGTTACGGCAAAAACTAGATGCACTTCGTGTACAAAACGGGCAATCTCTTTCGAAGTATCAGGGTTTCATACGGAAACTCGTCTGTTACAAAGGGATTTCATTTTTTTTGAACTTATTTGAACTCCAGACTTTTTGTGTGTTCAAAATGCACCATTCAAAGCCAATAATCATCATAGTCATTACCACCAACACTATTTAATCATCATAGTCATAGTGTAGCTATCTAATCACCACCAACACTAGCTAATAATAATCATCATAGTCATTACCACCAACACTAGCTATTTAATCATCATAGTCATAGTGTAGCACATCATCATCTTCAAACTCATTCTAGCTAGCTAATCACTCCTGCTGCTCTCTCTCAGGTAAAATAGCATAGAACATGTGTAGCACTCCTGCTTCATCATATTGGAGCATGCAGATGAACCTGTCTCCTAATTGTGGGCTGCGCTTCTGATTGCTGCTCCCTAGTACTTCTCTGCGATCCTTCACAATTTTGCTCCAGTCTTTGACTATTAAGACTTGCTCGCTTTTAGAAATCCTGAATGCACTCATGTGCAATGTAGGATGTCTTGGCCGTAAGCTAACCATTGCCATGCGACCTTTAGGCTCGACCCAATGAGGCACAACTATCATTGGGAGTCCCTGTTGAAGAACATCGTAGTAACATACTTAGCAATGAAGTTTAGCTTAAAAAATAATGTATGCGAAAGATGCACTGAGGACAAATAGTAAAAATCTTACCATCTTTCCTAAATAGATATGACCGTAGTTCAATACGCACGCTAGTGGTCGCACGTTTTGAGTACTAAGATTTTCAAGTCCAGGAAAATAATTTGTCTTGACAGTATCAAGATCCTCAAGCCATGAAACATAATGACTTATCTCCTCGCAGTTTAGTTCAGCCCCGGGACAGTAGTAGGTCATGTCTACCAAGCGTTGGACATGTTTGCTTGAATGGAAATAAGCTGTCAATAGAAATTAGTTGTCTACTATTTTTGAATAAACAATATCCAAGACATAAATATGGTTGAGAAACTCACATAATGGTAGAACTGGAGGCGTCTGCACATCGACCCAGATGTCGATATTACCTTCAATATCATCTTCCGGACGAATATCAAAGGTGATAAGCATATCAGGCTCAAATGCATAAGCCTTGCATAGTGATCTCCAATTTTTGCATTCAAAATAGGTGTAGGTGTCTGCATTGTATAATTTTGCGGCAAAAGTATAACCATGCTCGGTCCTCAAGTGAACTATCTTTACCTCCATAGTTCCCATAGGACTGAAACCAATCTTATCCAAGACATAAATTCTTGCATGGCAGGGGATATGCTAGTAGACTAGTAAAAAATTAAAATTATAAGTTGAAGCAAAAGAAGCTGAAGTCATGCTTAATTACGAAAAAAGACTTGTCGTTGTGACTTACTGTATCCACTTCGAAGGTCTCATCCAGCTTGATGCTGAAGCGCCTACCACCAACTAAGAAATTTCTGTCGCACAGGCCGCGCTCGTCTTCGCAGTATTCGCACATACCGAAATCATTTTCGTCGTCAGACTTTTCCTATGTTCATACGAGATCGGCGCGGGCGATCGACGGCGGTGAGAACGGGGACGGGACAGGACGGACCGTCAAACCTAGACAAATCTCGATGAAAATGGAGCTTGGACAAGGAGCTTCGAGAGGAGAAAACTTAAGTGTGGCTCGGGCATTTCATCAAACACCTCATGTGCATAAGAGGTGAGCTAGAGCACCACAAAGCTCTCCCACGGCCGACCCAAAAAACAGAGCACTCCACTGCTCTGCTCGCGGGCGAGGGGGTATATATAGGCATCTCATTGGTCCCGGTTCGTGGCTGGAACCGGGACTAAAGGTCCCCCTTTGGTCCCGGTTCCAGCCACGAACCGGGACCAATGGTTGTGGGCCAGGAGCGAGGTCCATTGGTCCCGGTTCGTGGCTGGAACCGGGACCAAAGGGGCCAGACGAACCGGGACCAATGCCCCAAGAGGCCCGGCCGCCCCCCTGGCCTCACGAACCGGGACCGATGCCCCCTTTGGCCCCAGTTCGTGAGTGAACCGGGATTAATGGGCTGGCCCTGCCTGGACCAAAGCCCTGTTTTCTACTAGTGAATGTATGCCATGCTGTGTACCAGACCTGATGTGTGCCTTGCCATAAGTCTGGTAGGGAGGTACCAAAGTGATCTAGGAGTAGATCACTGGACAGCGATCAAGAATATCCTGAAGTACCTGAAAAGGACTAAGGACATGTTTCTCGTTTATGGAGGTGACGAAGAGCTCGTCGTAAAGGGTTACATCGATGCTAGCTTTGACACAGATCCGGATGACTCTAAGTCTCAAACCGGATACGTATTTATATTAAATGGTGGAGCGGTCAGTTGGTGCAGTTCCGAGCAGAGCGTCGTGGCAGGATCTACATGTGAAGCAGAGTATATAGCTACTTCGGAAGCAGCGCAAGGAGTCTGGATGAAGGAGTTCATATCCGTTCGGGGTGTAATACCTAGTGCATCGGATCCAATGACAATCTTTTGTGACAACACTGGAGCTATTGCCGTTGCCAAGGAGCCCAGGTTTCACAAGAGAACCAAGCACATCAAGCGCTGCTTCAACTCCATTTCTAATTATGTTAAGGATGGAGACATAGAACGTTGGAAAGTACATACGGATCTGAATGTGGCAGACCCATTGACTAAACCTCTTCCATGGGCAAAACATGGTCAGCACCAAGACTCCATGGGTGTTAGATTCATAACTATGTAAACTAGATTATTGACTCTAGTGCAAGTGGGAGACTGTTAGAAATATGCCCTAGAGGAAATAATAAATTGATTATTATCATATTTCCTTGTTTATGATAAATGTTTATTATTCATGCTAGAATTGTATTGACCGGAAACTTAAATACATGTGTGAATACATAGACAACACCATGTCCCTAGTGAGCCTCTACTAGACTAGCTCGTTGATCAAAGATGGTTAAGGTTTCCTAACCATAGACATGAGTTGTCATTTGATAACGGGATCACATCATTAGGAGAATGATGTGATGGACAAGACCCAGCCGTAAGCTTAGCATTCGATCGTATCACTTTAGTTCATTGCTATAGCTTTCTTCATGTCAAGTATCTATTCCTTAGACCATGAGATCGTGCAACTCCCTGACACCGAAGGAATACTTAGTGTGTATCCAAACGTCACTTTATAACTGGGTGATAATAAAGATGCTCTACATGTATTTTCAAAGGTGTTTGTTGGGTTGGCACGGATCGAGACTGGGATTTGTCACTCCGTATGACAGAGAGATATCTCTAGGCCCTCTCGGTAATACAACATCATAAAGAGCTTGCAAGCAATGTGACTAAAGAGTTAGTCACGGGATCTTGTATTACGGAACGAGTAAAGAGACTTGCCGATAACGAGATTGAACTAGGTATGGATATACCCACGATCGAATCTCGGGCAAGTAACATATCGCTGGACAAAGGGAATTGCATACGAGATTAACCGATTCCTTGACATCGTGGTTCAACCGATAAAAGATCTTCGTACAATATGTAGAAACCAATATGGGCATCCAGGTTCTGCTATTGGTTATTGACCGGAGAGGTGTCTCGGTCATGTCTACATGATTCTCGAACCCGTAGGGTCCGCACGCTTAACTTTCGGTGACGCTAGAGTTATATTGGGATATTTTGATGTTGGTAACCGAATATTGTTCGGAGTCCAGGATGAGATCCCGGATGTCACGAGGAGCTCTAGAATGGCCCGGACGTAAAGATTTATATATGGAAAGTCATTTTTTGGGATTCCGGAAAAAGCAGTTTTTTTCAGTATTGTACCGGGAAGCTTCCAGAAGCTTCCGGAGGGGTCCGGAAGTCCACAAGTGGGTCCACCACATCCCAAAGAGCTGGCATGGGCTAAGGGAAGGTGCCATGGCCTTATTGGGCCAGGCGCACCAAGTCCTCAAAAGCCCATGTGGCTAGGGAAGGAAAAAAAAGGGGAGTCCTAGTAGGAATAGGATTGGACTTGGAGTCCAAGTCCTGTCCCCCTTGGCTGCGTCCTAGGGCTTGGAGGGGCTGTTCCCCACGCCCCTCCACATATATATAGAGGGGAGGGGGCACCCCAAACAACCCACCAGCCCCTGGGCGCCCCTCTCTCTCCCGTTACATCACCGCCTTGTCCCGACGATGCTTAGCGAAGCGCTGTCGGTACTCCACCACCACCATCACCACCACGCCGTCATGTTGGTTGTGATCCCATGTACTTCTCCTCTCCCGATTGCTGGATCAAGAAGGAGGAGACGTCATCGAGCCGCATGTGTGCTGAACGCGGAGGTGCCGTCCGTTCGGTACTTCATTGGATTGGATCGTGATTGGATCGTGAAGAGTATGACTACATCAACCACGTTATATACGCTTCCGCTTATGGTCTACAAGGGTATGTAGACACACTCCCCTCTCGTAGCTATGCATCTCCTAGATTGGATCTTGGGTGTTTTGTAGGAATTTTTTTTATTTTCATGCTTCGTTACCCAACACCCCGGGCCTTAAGTTAGTTTAACAAACTGGCTTGAGGGTCAAATTAGTGTAAATAGCTTGATGCCGAATTGATCATGAATTTGATAAGCGCGAATATCCCAGTAGCCCCCGAGACTCATGTTGGTTCTCAAAGGAACCAACAGGAGGATTGAATCATGTTGGATATGGGTACTGTATTCAGCTCTTCTTTTATGTGCAGAGCTCCGCCTCCCAAACTTTGGCCAGCTCTTCAGAGTTGGAGGAGGTAAAGCGCTGGCTTGCTCACGCCGAGGAGGACTCACTTTGGCTGAGGCAGGAGGCCGAGGCCGCACGAGGTAAGGACATTGAGTTTCTATCCTCTTAAGTTTTCCTCATTGAACATGCAGTTTGTACTTACTTCTGTGTTTGTTTCTTGTAGCGGCGAATCAGTGCATGGCCGATCTTCAGGCCGAGCTTGAAAAAGCTGGCTGACTAGTTGTGGGCATTGGTGCAACAAAGCGCCAACCTGCTCGCAAAGGAGCAGGGGACCTGCAAGGCCATCCAGGCATGGGTGGCCGAAGTGGAGGCTGACCTCTGCAACTGTGTCACTGAACATGACACTTTGAAGGCCGCTAAGGAGACGGATGCTACCGAAATCCAGCGCCTCAGCCAAGAGCGTCATGAGGCAGCCTCCCATGCTTCTGTTGTGAAGGAGGAGCTATGGCAGGCTACAAAAACTATTTTTGGTAAACCGTATCTTCTGCAGTGTGTCTTCACCCAACAATCCTTCCTCAAACTGACGCAAGTGTGGCATTTGCCAGCTGCCTTTCCCAACCTTCCTCGCAGTGCCGAGGAGGCATGCCAGTTCTTCATTACCAATCCCAACGCAACCGACGGGCAGCAGAAGCTCTTCTGGCTGCAGTTCCAGGATTCGACGCGCTCCATCCTTCTCGGCGATAGGCTGAAGTAGCTTGAGGAGCTGCAAAAGATGGCTCGGCCTACAATGGAGGACCTCTGCAGGGACCTTTTGCCCAAGGACCCCGTGCCGACCAGCTAGTTTTGGATGGTGCGCCACCTTCAAGAAGGGCGCAACCAAGTCGACGGGTGGAAGAACTCGGCATGCACAAAGGGTGCGCGGCAGGCCTTTGTGGCCGTGCAGGCATACAATCCAACATTGGAGCTGGTCCCAATTACCAAGAAGCGTTCGTTTGAGAAGAACCACAAGGAGGTTAAGCTCAGGCGTTACTTTGAAAGAGTGATGTCTGCTGCTCAGATAGCTGAGGCAGATTGTAAGTAGGGGGCTATCATATTGATAATCTGTGATAGACCTCCATTATGCAACCTCGGTATGCCGAGCAAAAGATGTAGAAGACGTGTCCCATTTTTGAGATTGTCGTATTTTATAGACAAATTAAGATTTGCCTCTTTTTTTCTTTTGTGTTAATTTTGAATCGACTAGGACATTTTGAATGTGTAGTTGGCCAGTCTTCGGCTTCTTCACACGAGTAGAAACTACTTAGGGTGTTTTTCTGATTATAGCCGTTTGCCGACGTCTCGGTGCCTGAAGGTGGCTATGTCAGAAAAACTAGGCAATCCGACCTGTAAGGCTTAAACATACACTTAGCCGTAGGAGTGTGCGTTTGTGGTGGGCAAATAAATAGCCCCCGTATAATTCGAGGTCTCAGGGGTGCCGAGCTCGGATTATGGATATATCGGATTTTTCTAAGAAAAGCATCTGCTTAATGTAGTCAACCCTTGGGGTTGCTTATTTTACATTCTCCCAACCTGCTGAATGATTTGGCGCATATTGTGATAGTCAGCTTTCGGCTTCACCCACCTGAGGTGCTCCGGGTACACTGCTACTTCTTGAGATTGCGTTGGTTTTTCCCTTGAAAAGGAAAGGGTGATGCAGCAAAGTAGAGATAAGTATTTCCCTCAGTTAAGAACCGAGGTATCAATCCAGTAGGAGAAACACACAAGTCTCCAATGATATCACCTACACACAAAAAACAAATACATGCACCCAACGCAATAAAGGGGTTGTCAATTCCTTCACGGTTACTTGCAAGGATGAGATCTGATTGAGATAGGTATAAAAGATAAGTAAAAGTGCAAAATAAAGTAAAGGTAAATAAATTGCAGCAAGGTATTTTTGGGTTTTTGGTTTATAGATCTGAAAATAATATGATAGAAATTGACCCGGGGGCCATAGTTTTCACTAGAGGCTTCTCTCTTGAAAGAACACAAACGGTGGGTAAACAAATTACTGTTGAGCAATTGATAGAAAAGTGCATAATTATGACGATATCTAAGGCAATGATCATGAATATAGGCATCACGTCCGTGACAAGTAGACCGACTCCTGCCTGCATCTGCTACTATTACTCCACACATCGACCACTATCCAGCATGCATCTAGTGTTTTAAGTTAACAAGAACAGAGTAACGCCTTAAGCAAGATGACATGATGTAGAGGGATAGATCCAAGCAATATGAAATAAACCACATCTATTTATCCTTGATGGCAACAATACAAATACGTGCCTCGCTCCCCCTTTTGTCACTGGGTGAGGACACCGCAAGATTGAATCCAAAACAAAGCACCTCTCCCATTGCAAGAAAAATCAATCTAGTTGGCCAAACCAAATCAATAGATCGGAGAGAAATACAAAGCTATCTTAATCATGAATAAAAAAGTTCAGAGAAGACTCAAATAATATTCATAGATAATCTGATCATAAATCCACAATTCATCGGATCTCTGCAAACGCACCACAAAAGAAGATTACATCGAATAGATCTCCAAGAACATCGAGGAGAACATTGTATTGAAGTTCAAAGGGAGAGAAGAAGCCATCTAGCTACTAGCTATGGACCCATAGGTCTGTGGTAAACTAATCACACATCATCGGAATGGCAGCAAGGTTGATGAAGAAGCCCTCCGTGATCGAATCCCCCATCGGCAGATTACCGGAAAAGGACCCAAGATGGGATCTCATGAGGACAGATGCTTGGGGCAGCGGAAAAGTATTTTTGGTGTGCCCTCTGGTATATGTGGAATATTTGGGTATTTATGGAGCTGAGATTAGGGTTAGAGGAGCCACGGGGGGCCCACAAGCTCATAGGACGCCCCCCCTAGGGCGCGCCTCGTGAGCTTGTCGCTCATCCGTGGGCCTTCTGGCCTCCTCCAGAAGCTTCGTAGGTGTCTTCTGGTCCAAGAAAAATCATCAAAAAGTTTCATTTTGTATGGACTCCGTTTGGTATTGATTTTCTGTAAAAGTCAAAAACAAGGGAAAAACAGCAATGGCACTGGGCACTAGGTTAATAGGCTAGTCCCAAAAAATGATATAAAATAGCATAATAATGCTTATAAAACATCCAAGATGGATAATATAATAGCATGGAACAATAAAAAATTATAGATACGTTGGAGACATATCAAGCATCCCCAAGCTTAATTCCTGCTCGTCATCGAGTAGGTAAATGATAAAAAACAGAATTTTTGATGTGGAATGCTACCTATCATGTTTATCATGTAATATTTATTTATGTGGTATGAATATTCAGATCCATAAGATTCAAAACAAAAGTTTAATATTGACATAAAAACAATAATACTTCAAGCATACTAATAAAGCTATCATGTCTTCTCAAAATACTATGGCTAAAGAAAGTTATCCCTTTAAAATCCTATAATCTTATCATGCTCTATCTTCATAACACAAAGTATTTGTCATGCACAACCCCGATGAGAAGCCAAGCAATTGGTTCATACTTTTTAACGCGCTTTAGCTTTTTCAACTCTCACGCAATACATGAGCGTGAGCCATGGATATAGCACTATGGGTGGAATAGAATATGATGGTGGAGGTTGTGTGGAGAAGACAAAAAAGAGAAAGTCTCACATCGACGAGGCTAATCAATGGGCTATGGAGATGCCCATCAACTGATGTCAATGCAAGGAGTAGGGATTGCCATGCAACGGATGCACTAGAGCTATAAGTGTATGAAAGCTCAAAAGTAAACTAAGTGGGTGTGCATCCAACTCGCTTGCTCACGAAGACCTAGGGCATTTTGAGGAAGGCCATCATTGGAATATACAAGCCAAGTTCTATAATGAAAAATTCCCACTAGTAATATATGAAACTGACAAAATAGGAGACTCTCTATCATGAAGAACATGGTGCTACTTTGAAGCACAAGTGTGAAAAAGGATAGTAACATTGTCCCTTCTCTCTTTTACTCTCATTTTTTTTATTTATTTTTATTTTTTATTTTGGGCTCCTTGGCCTCTTTTTTTTGGTCCGGAGTCTCATCCCGACTTGTGGGGGAATCGTAGTCTCCATCATCCTTTCCTCACATGGGACAATGCTCTAAAAATGATGATCATCACACTTTTATTTACTTACAACTCAAGAATTACAACTCGATACTAGAACAAGAATATGACTCTATATGAATGCCTCCGGTGGTGTACCGGGATGTGCAATGATCTAGCGTGACATGTATAAAAAATATGAACGGTGGCCAAGCCACAAATACTATGTCAACTATATGATCATGCAAAGCAGTATGACAATGATGGTCTGTGTCATAATAAAACGGAACGGTGGAAGTTGCATTGCAATATATCTCGGAATGGCTATGGAAATGCCATAATAGGTAGGTATGGTGGCTGTTTGGAGGAAGATATAAGGTGGCTTATGTGTGAAAGAATGTATCATATCACGGGATTTGGATGTACCGGTGAAGTTTGCACCAACTCTCAAAGGTGAGAAAGGGCAATGCATGGTACCGGAGTAGCTAGCAATGGTGGAAGGGTGAGAGTGCGTATAATCCATGGACTCAACATTAGTCATAAAGAACTCACATACTTATTGCAAAAGTTTATTAGCCCTTGAAGCAAAGTACTACTACGCATGCTCCTAGGGGGGAGGTTGGTAGGAGTTAACCATCGCGCGACCCCGACCGCCACACAAAGGAACACAATCAAAAATAAATCATGCTCCAACTTCATCGCATAACGAGAGACCATACATGCATGCTTCGGGAATCACAAACCTTAACACAAATATTTTTACTAAACCACAATTACTCACTATCATGACTCTAATATCACCATTTTTATATCTCAAAACAAATGCAGGGAATCAAACTTCTCATATATTCAATGATCTTCATGAAAGTTTTTATTATATCCCTCTTGAATACCCATCATATTAGGACTAAATTCATAACCTAAGCAAATTGCCATACTATTTTTAAGACTCTCAAAATAATATAAGTGAAGCATTAGAGTTCATCAATTTCTTCAAAATAAAACCACCACCGTGCTCTAAAAAGATATAAGCGAAGCACTAGAGCAACCACCTAGCTCAAAAGATATATGTGAAGCACAAATTGTATTCTAATAAATTCACGATTAATGTGTGTCCCTCTCAAAAGGTGTGTACAGCAAGGATGATTGTGCCAAACTAAAAATCAAAGACTCAAATAATACAAGACGCTCCAAGCAAAACACATATCGTGTGGTGAATAAAAATATAGCCTCAAGTAATTTACCGATGGTTGAAGACAAAAGAGGGGATGCCATCCGGGGCATCCCCAAGCTTAGATGCTTGGTTGTCCTTGAATATTACCTTGGGGTGCCATGGGCATCCCCAATCTTAGGCTCTTGCCACTCCTTATTCCGTAGTCCATCGAAACTTTACCCAAAACTTGAAAACTTCACAACATAAAACTCAACAGAAAACTCGTGAGATCCGTTAGTGAAACAAAGCAAAGAACTACTTTTAGGTACTGTTGTAAACTCATTCCAATTTTATATTTGTATTATATCTACTGTATTCTAACTTCTCCATGGTTCATACCCCCCGATACTACCCATAGATTCATCAAAATAAGCAAACAACACAATGAAAACAGAATCTGTCAAAAAACAGAACAGTCTATAGTAATCTGGACTTTAGCCAAACTTCTGTAACTCCAAAAATTCTGAAAAATTAGGACAACGTAGGAAATTTGTATATCAATCTTGTGTAAAAAATTCAGAATTTTAACATGCTTCAGGGAATTTTAACAATTCTGCTACTGGACACAAAAGTTTCTATTTTTCAGCAAAATCAAATCAACTATCACCCAAATCATCCCAAAGGTCTTACTTGGCACAAACACTAATTAAAACATAAAAACACAATCATAACACAAGTATAATTGTGTATTTATTGAAAAACAGAAGCAAAAACAAAAACATAAAATAAAATTGGGTTGCCTCCCAACAAGCGCAATTGTTTTACGCCCCTAGCTAGGCATATTGCATAGATCTAGGTATTGTCATCTTTGGTATTCAATCCATAAGTGGCCCTCATGATAGATTCATATGGAAACTTAATTTTATTTCTTGGAAAGTGTTCCATGCCCTTCCTTAACGGAAATTGAAATCTAATGTTTCCTTCTTTCATATCAATAATTGCACCAATTGTTCTAAGGAAAGGTCTACCAAGAATAATAGGGCATGTAGGATTGCAATCTATATCAAGCACAATAAAATCTACGGGCACATAATTCCTATTTGCAATAATAAGAACATCATTAATTCTTACCATAGGTTTCTTAATAGTAGAATCAACTAAGTGCAAATTTAAAGAACAATCATCAAGTTTGTGAAACCTAGCACGTCACATAAAGTTTTTGGAATAGTGGAAACGCTAGCACCCAAATCACACAAAGCATTGCACTCACAATCTTTAATCTTAATTTTAATAGTAGGTTCCAATTCATCATAAAGCTTTCTAGGGATTGAAACTTCCAACTCAAGTTTTTCTTCAAAAGATTTCATCATAGCATCAACGATATGTTTAGTAAAAGCCTTATTTTGATTATAAGCATGACGTGAATTAAGCATAGATTGTAACAAGGAAATACACTCAATCAAAGAACAATTATCATAATTAAAGTCCTTGAAATCCAAAAGAGTGGGCTCATCACTAGTTAAAGTTTTGACCTCACCAATCCCACTTTTATCAATTTTTTCATTAAGATCTTCATCCTCCAAATTATTGGGACGCCTTCTAGCTAAAGTTGACTCATCTCTAGTCCCTTATTTATCAAGTTTTATATTAGCAAACAAAGATTCAATAGGAGTCACACCAATCACTTTAAGATCTTCATCATGATTATCGCAAAAACTAGAAGAACAAACTTTTTCTAGCAATTCTCTCTTAGCGCGCATCCTAGCGGTTCTCTCCCTACTTTCATTAATAGAAATTTGAATAGATTTCAAAGACTCATTAATATCATGCTTGGGTGGCATAGATCTAATCTTAAAAGAATCAATCTCATGAGAAATTCTATCAACGTTTCCAGCCAAATCATCAATCTTGGGCAATTTTTCTTCTACCATAGCATTGAAAATCTTTTGGGAGTTAATAAAATATTTAATATTATTCTCAAGATCAGAGGGTATCTTATTATAATTTCCATAAGGGTTGTTGTAGGAATTACCATAATTATTAGAGGAATTACTAGGAAACGGCCTAGGATTAAAATTGCCTCGATACGCGTTATTACCAAAATTGTTCCTACCAACAAAATTCACATCCATAGATTCATTATTATTCCCAATCAAAGTAGACAAAGGCATATCATTAGGATCAATAGGAGCACTCTTGCTAGCAATCAATTTCATAAGTTCATCCATCTTTCCACTCAAAGTATTAATTTCTTCAATAGCATGCACTTTTTTACTAGTAGAAGATCTTTTGGTATGCCATTGAGAGTAATTTGCCATAATATTATCTAGGAGTTTAGTAGCTTCTCCTATTGTGATTTTCATAAAAGTACCACCCGCGGCAGAATCTAAAAGATTTCTAGATGCAAAATTCAATCCCGCATAAAAATTTTGTATGATCATCCATAAACTTAAACCATGAGTAGGGCAATTTCTTATCGTCAATTTCATCCTCTCCCAAGATTGTGCAACATGTTCATGATCTAGTTGCTTAAAATTCATTATATCATTCCTAAGGGAGATGATCTTAGCGGGAGGAAAATACTTGGAAATAAAAGCATCTTTACACTTGTTCCAAGAATCAATACTATTTTTAGGCTAAGATGAAAACCAAGTTTTAGCACGATCTCGTAGGGAGAACGGAAATAGCTTCAATTTAACAATATTATTATCCACATCTTTTTTCTTTTGCATATCACACAATTCAACAAAAGTATTTAGATGGGATGCGGCATCTTCATTAGGACTACCAGAAAATTGTTCTTTCATAACAAGGTTCAACAAAGCGGCATTAATTTCATAAGATTCTGCACTAGTGGTAGGAGGAAGCAGAGTAATAATAAAATCATTATTATTAGTGTTGGAAAAATCACACAACTTGGTGTTTTCTTGAGACATCATGACAAAGCAAGCAATCTAGCACACAAGCAAACAAAAAGCAATAGAAAAAGCGAACGGAAAGACGGCGAATAAAAAGGCAAATTTTTTGTGTTTTTCTGAAAATGTTTTAGAAGTGGGGGAGAGGAAAACGAGAGGCAAATGGCGAATAATGTAAGTGCAAGAGATGAGAGTTTATGATAGGTACGTGGTAGGCTTGATGTAGATCCTCCCTGGCAACGGCGCCAGAAATTCATCCTGCTACTTCTTGAGCTTGCGTTGGTTTTTCCCTGGAAGAGTAAACGGTGATGCAGCAAAGTAGAGATAAGTATTTCTCTCAGTTAAGAATCAAGGTATCAATCCAGTAGGAGGAACACACAAGTCTCCAATGGTAGAACCTACACAAACAAACAAATACTTGCACCCAACGCAATAAAGGGGTTGTCAATCCCTTCACGGTTACTTGCAAGGATGAGATCTGATAGAGATAGGTATAAAAGATAAGTAAAAGTGCAAAATAAAGTAAAGGTAAATAAATTGCAGAAAGGTATTTTTGGGTTTTTGGTTTTATAGATCTGAAAATAATATGATAGAAATAGACCCGGGGGCCATAGTTTTCACTAGAGGCTTCTCTCTTGAAAGAACTCATACGATGGGTAAACAAATTACTGTTGAGCAATTGATAGAAAAGCACATAATTATGACGATATCTAAGGCAATGTTCATGAATATAGGCATCACGTCCGTGACAAGTAGACCGACTCCTGCCTGCATCTACTACTATTACTCCACACATCGACCGCTATCCTGCATGCATCTAGTGTATTAAGTTAACAAGAACGGAGTAACGCCTTAAGCAAGATGACATGATGTAGAGGGATAGATCCAAGCAATATGAAATAAACACCATCTTTTAATCCTTGATGGCAACAATACAAATACGTGCCTCGCTACCCCTTCTGTCACTGGGTGAGGACATCACAAGATTGAACCCAAAACAAAGCACCTCTCCCATTGCAAGAAAAATCAATCTAGTTGGCCAAACCAAATCAACAGATCGGAGAGAAATACAAAGCCATCTTAATCATGCATAAAAGAATTCAGAGAAGACTCAAATAATATTCATAGATAATCTGATCATAAATACACCATTCATCGGATCTCAACAAACGCACCGCAAAAGAAGATTAGATCGAATAGATCTCCAAGAACATCGAGGAGAAAATTGTATTGAAGATCAAAGAGAGAGAAGAAGCCATCTAGCTACTAGCTATGGACCCGTAGGTCTATGGTAAACTACTCACACATCATTGGAAGGGCAGCAAGGTTGATGAAGAAGCCCTTCGTGATCGAATCCCCCTCCGGCAGATTACCGGAAAAGGCCCAAAGATGGGATCTCACGAGGACAGAAGCTTGCGGTGGTGGAAAAGTATTTTTGGTGTGCCCTCTGATATATGGAGAATATTTGGTTATTTATGGAGCTGAGATTAGGGTTAGAGGAGCCACGGGGGCCCACAAGCTCATAGGGTGTGCCTGGTGAGTTTGTCGCTCATCCGTGGGCCTTCTGGCCTCCTCCCGAAGCTTCCTAGGTGTATTCTAGCCCAAGAAAAATCATCAAAAAGTTTCATTTTTTTTGGACTCCGTTTGGTATTGATTTTCTATAGAAGTCAAAAACAAGGAAAAACAACAACTGGCACTGGGCACTAGGTTAATAGGTTAGTCCCAAAAAATGATATAAAATAGCATAATAATGCATATAAAACATCCAAGATGGATAATATAATAGCATGGAACAATAAAAAAATTATAGATACGTTGGAGACGTATCATACACCCTTAGGTGAACTTAACGGAAACATAAGGGGTAAACATAGGAGCCAGGTAACCCAGCTAATGACCCAAGACACAAGTCAAAATCGATGCATATATTGGCAAGAGGTCTGAGGAAGTTGTCGGTGGCTCAATGGAGAACTTTGGCGTTAAGTGGGTTTAGCTCTATCGCAGGCCCCAGTACCTGTTGCTGGCGCTCAAGGGCGTCCGATGTGGTACATTATTTGGAGACAATAGTTATAGCGTTGAAAATTGAATGAGAGCAAGGATGCACCGTGAGTGTATACGCAGCCCGAAATTTGGGCGTCTCTTTATTCAATGATTGCTATGGTCGAGCCTAATGTTTGAGCTATAACTAAAGATACATGCTTTGAGGTTTTTACGGAGTCTATTTGAGGAGAGAGCATGCCGAGGTCCGAGCTTCCAGCTTCACGTCCAGTGTCGTTCTGCGTTCCTCCATTTCTCCTTGTCCAACCAAGGATTGCAGCCTCTGCTTTTTCCTTTTCAGCGATGGTTGCAGTCTTTCCTTGTCCAGACCGACGAGCCTTGCCCCTGATGACCTCAGCAGTTGTTCGATGATGAACTATTGAGTTAAGCACATTAGGGTGTGCCTGTGTGGGGTTGGTTGTAAAAGTGTAAGCTATAATCCAGCCCCCTATCAGCCTTCGAGTTTCGTGATGTTGCCGGTGTTCTCTATGGGACACCCAGGCATCTGAGGCTTTGGCCGGGGTATGATGCTGTTGGGCTTCCAACAACCTCGGACTGCATCCATATTGGTGCCATCATGGCGCGGAGGTATTTTTACATATAGCAAAAATTATTCCAGGTCAATGATTTAACACCTCGCCTGGGTTATGAGCTTCGAGGACCTTGGCATGGTGTCGGTGTATCCGAAGTGCCACCTCCGCTGCGTGTATGTATGCTCCACTATCCCCCATGGAATTTTAATGTGCAAAATTATGGATCCGAGGAACATAATCCTCGGTCACGTACTGGGGGAGGTGGAGCACGAATCCCTATTTGGGGTCGCAGTCTGCAGCTTCCGGGGTGGTGTCCATCTTGTCCTCGGGGAGTGTCTGATGTACGCCATCATCGTCCGATGCGCCATTGAAAGGACCATGATGTCGCCTAGAGGGGGGTGAATAGGCGTTTTAAAATCTTTTATGGATTTGGCTATATCCTAATGCGGAAATAAACTAAGCGGATAATTTTCAAGCACAAATCCTAAATATACTAGGCTCACTAAGTGCACCAACGACTTAGGATAAATAAGATGAGAACAATGAGGATATGAGTAAGCACAAGTAAGTCACACAAACTTACTCAATGTATATCACGAGATGTGGAAATGAATAATACACACAACCACAAGTAAGCAATACAAGCTTACACAAATTGTATCACAATATATGGAATAGAATGATACAAGCAAACTCAAGTAAGCACTAAAAGCTTACACAAGTTATGTCAGAAGATATGGAAATGAATGTTACAAGCTAGCAATTCACACTAAGCACAAGATAGAACAATAGTAGGAAGTATGAATTGCGGACTATAAAGTGTTGGCCTAAATAATCTCGATGATATGGTAACCAACATAATATAATGAGGACAACGAGATATAGTGAATGCAAGGTCAAGTGACCAAAGTAAACCACAAGTAAGGAGTTAGGGTTAGGGATAACCAAAGTCACGGAGACGAGGATGTATCCCGATGTTCACTTCCTTGGAGGGAAGCTAGTCACCGTTACAGAGGTGGATGTTACCACGAAGGCACACCAACGCCACGAAGGCTCACCCTATTCTCCTTGATATATCACCACGAAGGCGATTCCCAACCACTAGTGGTAGACCTTGAGGCAGCCTCCAAACCTTCACAAACTTTCCGGGGGACAATTCACAAATTGATTCCTCACTGGAGCACTCCTACCGCCTAGGAGTCTCCAACCTCCAAGAGTAACAAGAACAAAGGGGAAATGCTCAAGACTTGCTCAAATCATGAATTCCTTTGGTCAAGAGAGGGAGAGGGAGTGGATCTATCACTTGATTGGAAAAACTCTCAAGAACTCTAATAAATCTCTCCGGGATCTAAGATTTGAGGTAGGAGAAAGGAGAGGGAGCTTTTCTAAAATGTGGGTGAAGATATTTGTCTTGCTCAACCCCTCCACGAAGTGGTGAAGGGGTATTTATAGTGTGGCCCCAAATGTGGCCGTTGGGGGAATTCTGCCCAGGTAAGTGTCGGACGTCCGGTGGCAAAACAAGCACCGGACGTCCGACGGTTGTAGCACGCCAATGGACGAATGTAGTATGATATTTGCGAAACAGGTTTGTCGGACGTCCGACACTTTTCGGACATCCGGTGTCCTGGGAGGCACCGGACGTCCAGTAAGTACCGGAAATCCGATCGTTTGCTTCTGGATATGGCGCACCGGATTTCCGGACGCTGTCGGACGTCCGACCATTAAAAAACAACAGGAACCCCAAAATTGAAACATGCATAACTTTCACATCCGGACTCCGATTTTGATGATCTTGGGCTCTTTTTGAAGCTATTGAAAAATCCCCGGTCCTCACATAGAGAACCACCCAATATCAACCAAAATGGAGGATGCAAAATATGCAAAGGTTTTATCATGTATTTGGGAACCTATTTGGCTATGGATTTTCTTTGGTAGATGTATAGGCATATTGTATTTGTATTGGATAGGAGTGAAATATGCCTATGTTGGCATATGATATGAGGAAGTAGAAATAGAAGATTTTGACTTGAGCAAATCTATCACTGGCCCCTTTGATCCCCGCTTAATAGTGCGGGATCCCTATAACTCAAGAATCATAAAAGAGCTATACTACATAGCTATCGAGAATCCATTCTTGAGTGTATATGTTTCTTCGGTGGTCATCTCTCCACAACACTAACGCCAAAGGAACTAATAGCTTTGACTCAAGCCTTTCACTTGAGCTTGATGTTGATGTTTCTTCTTGGCTCAAGCTGAAGGCAAGACATTGGTGAAGTCTTCAAGTAGCTCCCCCATACACAATGTGGGATGCTTTGCTTTGTATTCATCTTCACTTGTCCATCATGTGATCATCCACAAGCTTCAAGCATGTAATCCTTCGGGGTGGTTTTCTTGAACTTGCCCTTGTCAACCATGATCATCGACACTTGATGTCGTCCTCTCATGGACACTTGAAATCTCTCTCTCGATGCGAGCCCATGAGAATCACCTAACCCTCAAAAACATAGACAACACATAGTATGGGTTAGTACACAAAGTGCAATTGATAATTTCTTATCATACCACAAGATCCTATGTGGTGCATCGTTTGCGCTCGTGTGTTGACCATTTAGAGTTCGATCTTCGAGCTTCATCTTGGTCATCCGATATGTCTACTCCATGTTTAATCTTGACGTCTTGAAGGGAATATTGAATTCTTCACTTGAATACCTTGCTTGAATACTTGATCAATCACGACTCAACACATGAGTCCATTATGATCTTATCTTCAAGCCACTCCTAGAATTCATCATTCAAATCATCCTTTTAAGATCTTGATCCATTATGGCTCAAACCATAGCTCTAAGCATGGCAACCCTTGAGATACTCCAATGAACTCCATTTTGATCATCTCGATATAATTGTTGCTTCAATGGAGTTGTCTTCCATTATTCTTCAAACATTTTCCAATAGGACTAACCTTCAAATGTATATCTCAATGCAAACATTTGTCCATAAGGATTGCCATTAATTACCAAAACCACACATGGGGATTACATGTACTTTCAATCTCCCCCATTTTGGTAATTGATGACAATCTAAACAAGAGGGTTTGTATAATGAATTTTTAAACAAGCATGCAATTTATCCGAGGGTAAATTGTATACTTGGGTTGATTTTGATAGCATCAAGTATCACAAAGAAACTTGATGTTATCAAAACCGGTTGTACTGACATCAAAACACTACACAAGCATTTGATGTTAATAGACCACAATATATAGAGCAAGCTCCCCCACAATATATGTGTGAATGAACTTCGAATTTCATTGCATATATTGGTTGATATAAACTTGGTGAAGCTTTCTCTATATACTCATTCATGCAACAAACACATATAACTAGGGTAGATATGCATGAGTGACAACAAGCACTTCAGAAATACTAATCTTAAACCCTCTAAACTTCTCCCCCATTGGCAACAAATGCCAAAATGGACAAAAAAATCTAGAAGATCAATATAGTATGAGTTCCTCCTTAATGTGTGCATATCACGAAAATGTGAGTGAAATCAAATGCACATATTCAATGATGAAAAATTTGAGGAGCTCAAACCATATTTCGGATCTATAGAATGCAACAAGATACTATGATATAAAATTAAGATTGGACATGGGAGGAAAACATTCAAAAGATCCAAAGAACATATTTTGGACAAGATATAATAGGAATATCCAATGTGATCATCATGTCAAGTATGGGTCCAAAATACATCCAAAACACATGAGTGCACAGGGATATATGCAATGCATACAAGCACTCACTTTCAACCTCTTACCGAAACCACCAAAGAGTCAAAAAGAACCAAACCAAGTGCCCGACAAGGAATAAATGATATCACAGAAGGATATGAACTTTCTTGTGTATAAAAGGTTCTAAGTGGCCAATAGTCAGCATGATATGCATCCACAAAGAAACTCGCATACACAAAAGGTTGTAATTGATAAGAACATGATATCCACAAGTGAATCCACTATTATACAACTTGAGCCTAGTCATAATAGCAAGGCACATGGCACAAAGCACATGGCACAAATTGATCTCATTTGCATAACACAAAGTGAAGCAAACAATCAAAAGATCTGACGAGCCAAAAGGATAAAAGAATATTATGATTTGGGCAAAGGAGTGTTCTAAGGAAAATAGAGAAGCTCCCCATGATTTGTGCACTATTTAGAATTTTCGTATTTGCATACAAGTGCACAAAATAGGATCATCACTCCCCCAAAATCAATAGGAACACAAAACAATTGCAAGCACGCATAGATAAGAAAAGAAGCCTAGCATTTGCAACAAACATATGGTTGAGCAACATGTAAATGAGGCAACCTAAGAATAGGCACAACCAAAATGATGTGTGTGAGTCACGTCAAAGCACTTGAGAAGACTAATATAAGGACGAGAATTAAGCATCAACATAGTCTTGAGTAAATGAGATACAAGGTGCAAGACATGTCATTCCCACACACACGAGGATAAGAAGGTCACACACACATCAAGCAAATGAGTTCACAAGCTCACTAATATGCAAATTAAAAATCAAAGCTTGTGACAACCCATGGTGAAGATAGGAAATAATAGGCTTGTCAAGACACACACGAGGACAACAATCTTCACCAAACATAAGTGCACTAAGATGCAAATAGGTAAGACACGCACTTCTACAACAAATGCTTCCACGGAGCCACCAAAGATATAAAAGAGAATGAAACGGTGGACACGAAAGAATAGGGATATCAACTAGAGATGTAACTTCTCTCACGTGTATAAGATTCTAGGTAGATGACAATCATGATGATATATATCCACAAAGAAGGATGTACACATGAAATAGTTACAAAAGGAAAGAGTAAGATATCCAAACGGGAGTCATAAAATGTACCAATGAGATCTTTGCTTGAAAGCTTAGCACATGGCTTAATATAATCTTATTGTATATTAATGAATTCCAAACACACAACCATCAAAGACATCACAACTAGCAACAAGAGATCATTGTTGGGATGCTTTGAGAAAGGAAACAAGTATCACAAGAACGAGTCAAGAAATTCATGCCATGTTGCAACCTACACAAGGTTGAACCCATTTCTATATATATGCATGAAGTAAATACTTGTTACCGAGATAGCATTGGTATGAAGTCGTAGATCAATAAAATGTCCAAGCTTGGCTCTAATTTCCTCATAGTGCCACCACCTTCATGAATAAGCCAATTACCCAATGCTTCTCAAATGTACCTAAAACATTTTAAGTACAATATGGTCCCCAAACTTATTGGGTCCGAAGTAGTTAGCATAACTATAAAACATGGGGTAAAACCACTTAAGTATGTGCATATCGATATGAATTTGAATTTCATGCACATCTTAGCGATTAAGAATTTGATGGATTTACCATATATATATTGGATCAAATAAAACAAACAAGGCATGCGAATTTACACATAGTAAATATGCATGCACAAGCCTACCAAAATCTAGGGAGATACAAATTGGACAAATGAACACATAACCGTTAATACTTCCAATAACATCACTAGTCATTCATGCTGTCCAAAATGAATCAAAGTGACAAATCAACATATGATAGCACACAAAGTTCAACATATGAACCAAGGAAAATCAATGAGCATATAAGATATGCATTGCACACGTACTCATAGGAATATCTCACTCAAGTAGATATAGGACACTATAAACAATGAGATAACAAACTCCCATAACTCCATACGAAACAATAAGATGAACTCGAACAAAATGGTATTTTGAGTTATCATTTGGTGTAGAAACCAAATAAGTACATGATCATCTATACTAACACAAGCATAACATGAGAGTTTAGAACTAAGCACAACTCTTGGATATCATATTATTAACATTCCAATTAGATAGATCATCATGCAAAGCAACAATTGGAATAGCTTTAATTAAACAATTTTCCAAATATGATTTTAAAGATAACCATTGGCAAAACCGCACAAGAATGCCATACATAAACAAGGCATTGCATGCCACAGAGATATAAGATAATCTCAAATATAAATTCTAAGTGGCATCCCTCAATTGTTCACATTAACAAGGATTGTGATATGCACAAAGCATATCACTCCCCCATAATGTGATAATCCGTGTATTATCCACAGGAGGCAAATGAAATCCAACTAAAAATAATCAATGGAAGAGAATTTGAATTTCAAATGAACTTGACATACCACATAGTAACTAGATAATCTTGCACAATAAACACTAGGTGGTATCCCATATATATATACACATTTTAGGTTTGTGATATGCGTAAACATAGCACTCCCCCATAATGTGATGCTCCATTAATATCTCAAAAGATCCAAAGAAGATTCAACTAATGAAGCAATAAAGGCACGAAACCACACACACAAATATATGAAGTGCATTGCGACCTACACATGCTAGATAACACAAATCAAGCATACTAGGAGGCACAACATATACAAGCACATGCTAGGTACAAAACCTAAACACACAAGGGACTTAGTAACTTTCAATGTAAACAATGCAAGTACAAGTTACCGCAGAGAGGAGCATTGGATTGATAGATGTGATGATAATCCACTTGACTTGGCATTAACCATAACATATGGTGAAAATAGTTTTTCTTCATGAAGTAGCCAAGTCACCAATGCCCTCCACACACCTATTGATCAAGTTTGAGCTCGATGGTCCCCAACCAAGTTGGATCCTAAGAAGTTAGTAACAATAGGCTTGGCAACCCAAATGGTCTTGTCCACTTCCAAACCACTTTGGGAACCCACAAACTTGGCAAACACATTGCCAACAATATCCTTCCTTAGCGAATAATGATTATTTACTATAGGAGGCTTAGATATGTTACCGTTGGGGCAAGATGAAGCTATGTGTCCCTTCTCACGACAAACATAGCAACATGTGCCCCCTTTTCTCTTCTTCTTTATTTTCTCAATTTGAGAAGCATCATCATGGTTCATCATGGGTGGAGGCCTTTCATCATCTTAAGATTGAAGTTGAGGCCACTTCCCATGTTGCTTCTTATTTGAACCCTTCTTCTTTAGTGGACAAGATCTCACATGGTGTCCAACATTCTTGCACTTGAAGCAAATAATGTTGGCCAAATTCTTGATTTGATCTTGTCCCTTCTTCTTGTTCTTGGACTTCTTCTTGTTGGAGATGAAATCAAGTCCTATTTTGTCTTGAGGGTCCGTTTGCACACTCAAGATATTATCACAACATTTTTCCAAGTCTTTCTTCAAACTAGTGACTTGGGCCTTGTGTGACGCCCCGGCTTAATCGTGCACTAATCATACACGCAAATGCGCATGATCAAGCCTAAGGACTCACTTGAAGATATCACAACACAACTCTAAAACATAAATAAAGTCATACAAGCTTAATATTACAAGCCAGGGCCTCGAGGGCTCGAATACATAGCTCGATGGCATACAAGCGTCAGCGGAAGCATTAGATATCTGGGTACAGATATATTACAAAGAGAAAGATAGGCCTTCACAGAGGCGGGGTAAAATAAAAGCTACGATCGAAAGGCGTAGGCCTCCTGCCCTGGACCCTCCGATCCTACTCCTGGTCGTCGGGGGGCATCTCGTAGTAGTAGTACTTTCCGGCCTGGTAGTAGTACTGGTCGTCGACTGGGGCGTCTGGCTCAGGGGCTCCGACGTCTGGTGGCATCAAATGGAAATATGGGGGAAAAAGAAAATAAAGCAAACGTGAGTACTCATCTGAAGTACTCAGCAAGCAAGGATCTACACTACATATGCAACATTTTCAAAAGGGGGCTGTATCAGTGGACTGGGCTGCAGAAATGCCAGAATAGAGGGGGAAAGCCTAGTCCTATCGAAGACTAGCATCTTCAACAATTTTCAGCAGTCTTGCAGCATTAGGAGAGAGCAGATCAACATAATGTAAAATAGAAGTAGTATCATCAACCTCAGCCTGAGATCCTTTCTCGACTCCCTGCGAGAAAGCAATCCCAGAGCCGTACTATCCAGTTCTCATCACTTGTTCTAGTTGTACCGATCGGGATACAACTCCGAGTGTCCGTTACCGTAGGACAGGCTATCGATAGAAGTTTCTTCCCTGCAGGGGTGCACCAACTTACCCACCACGCTTGCTTAACTCCGGCCGGACACACTTTACTGGGTCATGCCCGGCCTCGGCCAAACAACACGCCGCAACCCGACCTAGGCTCTAAAGAGAGGTCAGCATGCCGGACTAACCTATGCCCCCGGGGGTCTTGGGCCTTCGCCCCGGGAACCCTGCACGTTGCGAGGACGTTTTGGAAGCAGACCTAGCAACCCCTTATACAAGCGCAGTTGCGTTCCCAGTCCAATCCAAAACGGGCCGCTCCTCGCTGACGTCAATAGAGCTTCAGCTGATGTATACGACGCAGAACGCCCACACTATGCCCACGTGATGGTTAGTGCTATCGGGCCAGAGGCCCCTCGGATCAAATATCCAAACCGTTTAGTGGTTTAGGATCGCGCGGAAATGAGCAGAGACTCACGATCGATGTGACCCCGTCGCCCCGTCTCGAGGACTTGCGGCAAGGGCTAAGAATGCCCGGCCATGCCTCGTATTATCTCGCGGGCACCATCCAGGTCAACCCGACTCCACATCACTTCGCTTATCAGCTCGCGCGGGTACCCCTCAGGGCCGACCCGTCTTTAGTAACATGGTTCAGAACAAGTCATAATATCGATAGTAACTATGTGTCTAACACCAAGGGAATCCTGAGGAATCACCCTCGATGGAATCCCGCCTGATGTTATCGTCAAGGTGAACGAAGGAGGAATCACCCTCGAGGTCCACACTTGAGGAGTTGCGCGACGGCGTCCGTATCGGGGGTGGTGTAGGGGGATTCAACCTCGCTTACCACGACTGAGTAAACAAGGTTAACATCAAACGTGCTAAAGAGGTGTCACCCTCGGCACGTGATAGTAACCCAGTAGTGTCGGGCAACTTAGGGGGAAGTGACGTGCGGTGCCTGGGTCTGATCTTCGATCCCGTAGAACGGGTCTTCTGAGTATCCAGCGGGGCAGTCGGGACAAGTGGGTCTCTGATATGGCTCTACCCATCCTATGCTAAACAGTTTAGGATATCAGGCATGTATCAACAGTAGGTTACAAATAAGCAGGCTATGCAACAGATATAGGATAGTAATAGCAGCAGTAACATCTAATGCAAGCATAAGAGGGAAGAGAGTAGGCGATATCGGAATGCTCAAAATGGGGGTGCTTGCCTATTTGCTCTGGGGCAAGGGCAAGGTCTTCAGGGGTGTCGTCGGGGACGTAGTCGTACTCCGGAGCTGCGTCCGCCTCAGGAGCTACGTCAACGTCGGGGTCTACCGAGAGAAAGAGGGGGAAGAAACAGGTAAACATAATGCAAACAGATGCAACACGGTGCGTGTGATGCTATGATGCAGTGCAGGGTTGCCTGAATATGCATCTAAGTCATTTTAGTTATTTTAGGATTTTTCTGGGATTTATTTACCGGTGCGGGTGCACTATTCATCTACCGGATACGGGTCCGGAGTTACGAGTTCTTCTACGTAGGAGGTTCCGGCAAAGAAACAGACGGCACAATCAGACTCATCTTGTCGTTCTGAGCAAGTTTCATTTTTTAACTTTTTGGATCTGAGCTAAGGTTTAAAAGTTATTAATTTTCAAAGATTATTTGAATTTCTGGAATTTATTTAATTTACAGAAAATGAATTATGACATCAGCATGGGGTAATGCTGACATCAGCAAGTCAACAGGACGGCTGACTAGTCAAACCTGACATGTGGGTCCAGTGGGACCCACATGTCAGCCTTTGTGACTTAACAGTGTATCTAAATTAACTAAATGAGTTAATTAGCGAGTGGGCCCCATCTGTCAGCGAGTGATTTAGTTTATCTAATTATTTTTATTAATTAAAACGTTTTAACTGGGGGGGACCCACATGTCAGTGGGCCTGGGTGCCCAGTCGGCACAGTCGACTGGTTCAACCAGTTAACTGGGGGCCCCAAGGGCCCACGGTCAGTGGCTCAGGGCTGGCCCCACCGGCGCCACATTAGCGGCGGCCGGCGGCAGGTCGCCGGTGACCAAATCAACGGCGGCGCGGCTCGGAGCTCGCCGGAAATCGGCTGTGGTGCACCGTTCCGCGTGATTTAACTTGCGTTCGAAAGCTGGTGACCTCGCGCGTCGAGCAGAGCCAGCGGTCGGGCTCGGAGGTGGCCGGAATGTCACCGGGGACGAGCAGGGATGGCGCCGGCGTTCGGCCACCGTCGGATTTGTGGCTACGGGGCTCGTCGAGGGCTGCGGACAGGCGCTACGGGTTCGGACGGGGGTGCAGAGTACGCATGTGGGCACGAGCGCGGACTGTGGCCACAAGGGCCACACCGGCGAGCTCGACCGCGGTGGCGGAAACACGGGCGCGTCGGGGGCGAGCTACGGCCTACAAGGAGGATCAGCAGGGTGAGGGCCGGACGGGGTGCTCACCGAGGGAGCACACGGGGGCTCGTCGGGGGTTTAGCTGCCGAATAGCCGCCGGAGTCGGAGAAGAGGCGACGCTGGTCGGAGATGCAGACGTAGTGGCTCGGCGTTGTGGGGTACTTCGGCTCCACCTGAGTGCGTCAGACGATCGAGCAGACGATGGCGGAGACGAGGGACACCTAGACGAGGCAGGGCGAGGCCGGTGGCTGCGAGCACGGCGTCGAGCGGCGGTGGCCGCGTTCGGCTGCTCCCGGATCTGAGGAGGAAAAGAGGCGGGGCGAGCGAGAGGAGAGGGGAGAATGACGGAGAGGCCAGGGAGGAGTGGAGGGCGTCGGTCTTATCCCCTCCTCCTCACTGTAGTGTCGGCGGCGTCGCGCTATCGGCGCCGGAGCGGCGAGCGCGCGTCTGACCACGGGCGTGGCGACACGGCGACGGAGGGAGGTGAGGTGGGCCGGCTGGGCTGGGCCAGTGCGCTGTGCACTTGGTCCAGTCCAGCTTTAGCCTTCTTCTTTTTCTTATTTTCTGTTTTTCTTTTCCTTTTCTGTTTTGTTAATAGTTAGGCCTCTTTTACTATTTTATAAAATATGGGAGTTGACCCAAATAACACCATGCAGCATTGCCTTTCACTAAAAATTTGTTTGGGAAATGTTGGTACTCTTTTGAATTCGAAATGATTTTAAATGGATTTAAATATTCTGTTTTGGTGCTGTTTCAAATGGTTTGAGCCAATTATCTAACTCCAAATATTTTGATAATGGTTTTACAAATGTTCCTGGATTATATGCCATTTAATGAACATTTTTCCAACAGTGTTTGATCAACTTTATATTTCACTTAAGAATTTGAGTTGATTTTCAGGTTTGAATTTGATTTGGATCATTAACCCATATGACTTGGCACTGCTAATGATCATGACTTGGCAAGTTTAACAGAGTGTCACAGAGCTTATTACAAGGGGGTGTTACAAGTTCTCCTCCTCTAAAAGAAATTCTCGTCCCGAGAATTTTAGGAGGTAGAAGGAAAGAGTCCGGGATATTCTTCCCGAAGATGATCCTCGCGTTCCCAAGTGGCTTCATCTTCAGTATGATTCGACCACTATACTTTCAGGAACTTGGTTGTCTTTTGACGAGTTCGACGTTCAGCTTCGTCGAGGATGCGGATCGGATGCTCCTTATAAGATAAGTCATCTTGGAGTTGAAGCATCTCGTGATCCACTGCACGGTGCGGAGATTCCTTGAAGCACTTTCGAAGTAGCGACACGTGGAAGACATCATGAATATGAGAGAACTGTGGCGGCAACTCCAATTTATATGCCACATGTCCACGTCTAGCCACGATGCGGAAAGGACCAATATAGCGAGGAGCTAGCTTGCCCTTGATTCCAAAACGACGGGTGCCTTTCATCGGAGTGACGCGAAGGTAAGCTTGATCACCTGGTTGATAAGTCAGACCCCATCGCTTGCGATCGTAATTACTCTTCTAATGGTCTTGTGCTGCCTTGAGATTCTCCCGGACAATTCTGACTTGTTCTTCGGCATGCTGAATAATGTCCGGTCCAACAAGAGTTCGTTCCCCAGTTTCTGACCAATTCAGAGGAGTTCGACATTTACGACCATAGAGAACTTAGAAGGGGGCCATTTTCAAGCTGGCTTGATAGCTGTTGTTATAAGAGAACTCGGCATACGGGAGAGATTCCTCCCATTTCTTACCGAAGGATATAACACAAGCACGTAGCATATCTTCAAGCACATGGTTAACTCGCTCAACTTGGCCTTGGGATTGGGGATGATAAGCTGAACTCCATGTAATGTGAGTCCCCTTAGCTTCTTGGAAACTTTCCCAGAACTTGGACGTGAAAAGATTGCCACGGTCCGAACTGATCTCCTTGGGAATACCGTGGAGTGAGACGATTCTGGAGATATACAGTTCTGCTAACTGACTGGCAGTGATAGTCTCCTTGACAGGTAGGAAATGAGCAACCTTGGAGAGTTGGTCGACGACGATAAGAATGGCATCGTGACCCTTCTGAGACTTAGGAAGACCAGTAATGAAGTCCATCTGCACTTTATCCCACTTCCATAGAGGAATAGGAAGTGGTTGCAAAATTCCAGCAGGTTTCTGATGTTCTGCTTTCATGCGACGGCAAACGTCACATTCAGCAACATAACGAGCGATATCTTGCTTCATTCTAGACCACCTGTACCTTTGACGAAGATCTCGATACATCTTAGTGCTACCCGGATGGATAGACAGCGGTGTATCATGTGCTTCCTTCATGACTTTATCAGTCATAAGTTCAAAGCGGGGTACTACAATGCGGTCTCGGAAATACAATGTTCCATCTTCAGCAACTGAGAAATCCCGGTACTTCTCAAGGTGAAGTTCTTTCTTCATCAAGTCAATTTTAGCATCCTTGGCTTGCGCTTCTTTAACAGCCTTCAGAAGGTCTGGCTGTACCACAAGGTTATTAAGAGAACCCTAGGGAACAATTCGCAGATTCAGCTGAGTCAGTTCTGCGTGAAGACGAGGTTGAGCTCGCCTAACCATGAGGTTGTTGCAATATGACTTGCGGCTCAGGGCATCGGCCATTACATTAGCTTTGCCCGGGGTATAAGAAATACCGCAGTCATAATCCGCAATAGCTTCTAACCATCATTGTTGTCGGAGATTAAGATCCGGTTGAGTGAACAAGTATTTCAGACTTTGGTGATCGGTATAAATCTCACACCGATTACCCAGAAGGTAGTGTCGCCATAACTTCAATGCATAAATCACTGCTGCAAGTTCAAGATCATGCACTGGATAGTTCTCTTCATGTGGACGCAATTGACGTGAAGCATATGCAACCACTCTTCGTTCTTGCATTAGGACACAGCCTAATCCCTGACGAGAGGCGTCGCAATATATGACAAAGTCCTTGCGAGAATCAGGAGGAGCAAGCACTGGAGCAGAAGTAAGCTTGTCCTTGAGGGTCTGAAAACTTTCCTGACACTTGTCTGTCCACTCAAACTTAACGCCTTTGTGGAGCAGATTAGTCGGGGGCTTGGCAATCTTGGAGAAATTCTCGATGAAACGGCGACAATAACTTGCAAGCCCGAGAAAACTTCTGACTTGCTTGACATTCTTTGGAGGGGTCCATTCAAGAATAGCCTGGACACGTTCTGGGTTAACGGCTATACCATCCTTGGAGATGACATGTCCAAGGTAGGTTACCTCCAAAAGCCAGAATTCACATTTAGAGAACTTGGCATACAGCTTGTGCTCTCGAAGTCTCTCCAGAACGAGGCGAAGATGCTCAGCATGTTCTTCTTTATTCTTCGAATACATCAGAATATCATCCAATTATACCACGACGAACTTGTCGAGGTAGTCCATGAATATATAATTCATTAAGCGGGAGAATGTAGCTGGGGCATTTGTCAAGCCAAATGACATGACGGTGTACTCGTATGAGCCATACCGAGTAACGAATGCAGTCTTTGGAATATCTTCTTCACGGACACGGATCTGGTGATAACCCAACCTCAAGTCGAGTTTAGAAAACACCGAAGATCCAGCGAGTTGATCATATAAATCGTTGATCCGGGGAAGCGGATATTTATTCTGAATGGTTGCCTGGTTGATAGGACGATAATCTTGAACCAAACGGTTAGTTCCATCCTTCTTCTTAACAAAGAGAGAAGGTGCTCCCCAAGCAGAGGAACTAGGGCGAATGAAACCCTTCCTTAAGGATTTATCAATTTCTTCCTTAAGCTCAATAAGATGGTGCGGAGGCATCTTGTAAGGACGCTTCGCAATAGGAGTGGTGCCAGGCTTCAAGTCAATGACGAACTCGACAGCTCTAGCAGGGGGTATTCCTGGAAGTTCTTCTGGAAAAACATCCGGGAAGTCACAGACAACTGGGATATTCTCGATCCCTTCAAGTGGGGAAGCATTCAACGCATTCAAGGCATAAATTTGAGCCTCAGCGTTCTGGGTGAGATGAGCTTGATAATTCACTAGCTCATTCGATGGGTGCAGAAGGTGAACAACTTTAGTGGCGCAATTGATTGAGGCGTAGTGAGCCTTCAACCAATCCATTCCCAGTATAAGGTCAATCTTTGAAGATTGTAGGATAATGGGATTTGCATGAAAGTGCAACCCTTCAATCTCAACAGTGACTTCAGGGCTGTACAGGGTAGCTCGACATCTACCCACGGGAGTGCTTGGGGGGGACCCACATGTCAGTGGGCCTGGGTGCCCAGTCGGCACAGTCGACTGGTTCAACCAGTTAACTGGGGGCCCCAAGGGCCCACGGTCAGTGGCTCAGGGCTGGCCCCACCGGCGCCACATTAGCGGCGGCCGGCGGCAGGTCGCCGGTGACCAAATCAACGGCGGCGCGGCTCGGAGCTCGCCGGAAATCGGCTGTGGTGCACCGTTCCGCGTGATTTAACTTGCGTTCGAAAGCTGGTGACCTCGCGCGTCGAGCAGAGCCAGCGGTCGGGCTCGGAGGTGGCCGGAATGTCACCGGGGACGAGCAGGGATGGCGCCGGCGTTCGGCCACCGTCGGATTTGTGGCTACGGGGCTCGTCGAGGGCTGCGGACAGGCGCTACGGGTTCGGACGGGGGTGCAGAGTACGCATGTGGGCACGAGCGCGGACTGTGGCCACAAGGGCCACACCGGCGAGCTCGACCGCGGTGGCGGAAACACGGGCGCGTCGGGGGCGAGCTACGGCCTACAAGGAGGATCAGCAGGGTGAGGGCCGGACGGGGTGCTCACCGAGGGAGCACACGGGGGCTCGTCGGGGGTTTAGCTGCCGAATAGCCGCCGGAGTCGGAGAAGAGGCGACGCTGGTCGGAGATGCAGACGTAGTGGCTCGGCGTTGTGGGGTACTTCGGCTCCACCTGAGTGCGTCAGACGATCGAGCAGACGATGGCGGAGACGAGGGACACCTAGACGAGGCAGGGCGAGGCCGGTGGCTGCGAGCACGGCGTCGAGCGGCGGTGGCCGCGTTCGGCTGCTCCCGGATCTGAGGAGGAAAAGAGGCGGGGCGAGCGAGAGGAGAGGGGAGAATGACGGAGAGGCCAGGGAGGAGTGGAGGGCGTCGGTCTTATCCCCTCCTCCTCACTGTAGTGTCGGCGGCGTCGCGCTATCGGCGCCGGAGCGGCGAGCGCGCGTCTGACCACGGGCGTGGCGACACGGCGACGGAGGGAGGTGAGGTGGGCCGGCTGGGCTGGGCCAGTGCGCTGTGCACTTGGTCCAGTCCAGCTTTAGCCTTCTTCTTTTTCTTATTTTCTGTTTTTCTTTTCCTTTTCTGTTTTGTTAATAGTTAGGCCTCTTTTACTATTTTATAAAATATGGGAGTTGACCCAAATAACACCATGCAGCATTGCCTTTCACTAAAAATTTGTTTGGGAAATGTTGGTACTCTTTTGAATTCGAAATGATTTTAAATGGATTTAAATATTCTGTTTTGGTGCTGTTTCAAATGGTTTGAGCCAATTATCTAACTCCAAATATTTTGATAATGGTTTTACAAATGTTCCTGGATTATATGCCATTTAATGAACATTTTTCCAACAGTGTTTGATCAACTTTATATTTCACTTAAGAATTTGAGTTGATTTTCAGGTTTGAATTTGATTTGGATCATTAACCCATATGACTTGGCACTGCTAATGATCATGACTTGGCAAGTTTAACAGAGTGTCACAGAGCTTATTACAAGGGGGTGTTACAAGTTCTCCTCCTCTAAAAGAAATTCTCGTCCCGAGAATTTTAGGAGGTAGAAGGAAAGAGTCCGGGATATTCTTCCCGAAGATGATCCTCGCGTTCCCAAGTGGCTTCATCTTCAGTATGATTCGACCACTATACTTTCAGGAACTTGGTTGTCTTTTGACGAGTTCGACGTTCAGCTTCGTCGAGGATGCGGATCGGATGCTCCTTATAAGATAAGTCATCTTGGAGTTGAAGCATCTCGTGATCCACTGCACGGTGCGGAGATTCCTTGAAGCACTTTCGAAGTAGCGACACGTGGAAGACATCATGAATATGAGAGAACTGTGGCGGCAACTCCAATTTATATGCCACATGTCCACGTCTAGCCACGATGCGGAAAGGACCAATATAGCGAGGAGCTAGCTTGCCCTTGATTCCAAAACGACGGGTGCCTTTCATCGGAGTGACGCGAAGGTAAGCTTGATCACCTGGTTGATAAGTCAGACCCCATCGCTTGCGATCGTAATTACTCTTCTAATGGTCTTGTGCTGCCTTGAGATTCTCCCGGACAATTCTGACTTGTTCTTCGGCATGCTGAATAATGTCCGGTCCAACAAGAGTTCGTTCCCCAGTTTCTGACCAATTCAGAGGGGTTCGACATTTACGACCATAGAGAACTTAGAAGGGGGCCATTTTCAAGCTGGCTTGATAGCTGTTGTTATAAGAGAACTCGGCATACGGGAGAGATTCCTCCCATTTCTTACCGAAGGATATAACACAAGCACGTAGCATATCTTCAAGCACATGGTTAACTCGCTCAACTTGGCCTTGGGATTGGGGATGATAAGCTGAACTCCATGTAATGTGAGTCCCCTTAGCTTCTTGGAAACTTTCCCAGAACTTGGACGTGAAAAGATTGCCACGGTCCGAACTGATCTCCTTGGGAATACCGTGGAGTGAGACGATTCTGGAGATATACAGTTCTGCTAACTGACTGACAGTGATAGTCTCCTTGACAGGTAGGAAATGAGCAACCTTGGAGAGTTGGTCGACGACGATAAGAATGGCATCGTGACCCTTCTGAGACTTAGGAAGACCAGTAATGAAGTCCATCTGCACTTTATCCCACTTCCATAGAGGAATAGGAAGTGGTTGCAAAATTCCAGCAGGTTTCTGATGTTCTGCTTTCATGCGACGGCAAACGTCACATTCAGCAACATAACGAGCGATATCTTGCTTCATTCTAGACCACCTGTACCTTTGACGAAGATCTCGATACATCTTAGTGCTACCCGGATGGATAGACAGCGGTGTATCATGTGCTTCCTTCATGACTTTATCAGTCATAAGTTCAAAGCGGGGTACTACAATGCGGTCTCGGAAATACAATGTTCCATCTTCAGCAACTGAGAAATCCCGGTACTTCTCAAGGTGAAGTTCTTTCTTCATCAAGTCAATTTTAGCATCCTTGGCTTGCGCTTCTTTAACAGCCTTCAGAAGGTCTGGCTGTACCACAAGGTTATTAAGAGAACCCTAGGGAACAATTCGCAGATTCAGCTGAGTCAGTTCTGCGTGAAGACGAGGTTGAGCTCGCCTAACCATGAGGTTGTTGCAATATGACTTGCGGCTCAGGGCATCGGCCATTACATTAGCTTTGCCCGGGGTATAAGAAATACCGCAGTCATAATCCGCAATAGCTTCTAACCATCATTGTTGTCGGAGATTAAGATCCGGTTGAGTGAACAAGTATTTCAGACTTTGGTGATCGGTATAAATCTCACACCGATTACCCAGAAGGTAGTGTCGCCATAACTTCAATGCATAAATCACTGCTGCAAGTTCAAGATCATGCACTGGATAGTTCTCTTCATGTGGACGCAATTGACGTGAAGCATATGCAACCACTCTTCGTTCTTGCATTAGGACACAGCCTAATCCCTGACGAGAGGCGTCGCAATATATGACAAAGTCCTTGCGAGAATCAGGAGGAGCAAGCACTGGAGCAGAAGTAAGCTTGTCCTTGAGGGTCTGAAAACTTTCCTGACACTTGTCTGTCCACTCAAACTTAACGCCTTTGTGGAGCAGATTAGTCGGGGGCTTGGCAATCTTGGAGAAATTCTCGATGAAACGGCGACAATAACTTGCAAGCCCGAGAAAACTTCTGACTTGCTTGACATTCTTTGGAGGGGTCCATTCAAGAATAGCCTGGACACGTTCTGGGTTAACGGCTATACCATCCTTGGAGATGACATGTCCAAGGTAGGTTACCTCCAAAAGCCAGAATTCACATTTAGAGAACTTGGCATACAGCTTGTGCTCTCGAAGTCTCTCCAGAACGAGGCGAAGATGCTCAGCATGTTCTTCTTTATTCTTCGAATACATCAGAATATCATCCAATTATACCACGACGAACTTGTCGAGGTAGTCCATGAATATATAATTCATTAAGCGGGAGAATGTAGCTGGGGCATTTGTCAAGCCAAATGACATGACGGTGTACTCGTATGAGCCATACCGAGTAACGAATGCAGTCTTTGGAATATCTTCTTCACGGACACGGATCTGGTGATAACCCAACCTCAAGTCGAGTTTAGAAAACACCGAAGATCCAGCGAGTTGATCATATAAATCGTTGATCCGGGGAAGCGGATATTTATTCTGAATGGTTGCCTGGTTGATAGGACGATAATCTTGAACCAAACGGTTAGTTCCATCCTTCTTCTTAACAAAGAGAGAAGGTGCTCCCCAAGCAGAGGAACTAGGGCGAATGAAACCCTTCCTTAAGGATTTATCAATTTCTTCCTTAAGCTCAATAAGATGGTGCGGAGGCATCTTGTAAGGACGCTTCGCAATAGGAGTGGTGCCAGGCTTCAAGTCAATGACGAACTCGACAGCTCTAGCAGGGGGTATTCCTGGAAGTTCTTCTGGAAAAACATCCGGGAAGTCACAGACAACTGGGATATTCTCGATCCCTTCAAGTGGGGAAGCATTCAACGCATTCAAGGCATAAATTTGAGCCTCAGCGTTCTGGGTGAGATGAGCTTGATAATTCACTAGCTCATTCGATGGGTGCAGAAGGTGAACAACTTTAGTGGCGCAATTGATTGAGGCGTAGTGAGCCTTCAACCAATCCATTCCCAGTATAAGGTCAATCTTTGAAGATTGTAGGATAATGGGATTTGCATGAAAGTGCAACCCTTCAATCTCAACAGTGACTTCAGGGCTGTACAGGGTAGCTCGACATCTACCCACGGGAGTGTGTACTCCTAATGGATGTTGCAGGTTGTCACACTTAACGCCATGCAAGAGTGCAAAATGTGCCGACATGAATGAATGCGATGCTCCTGAATCAAATAAAATGGATGCTGGTACTGAATTAACAAGAAGTGTACCCATCACAGTATCTGGTTGATCCGGAGCTTCAGACATGTTGACGTGGTAGCTTTGCCCACGACCATAAGAAGGTCTGGCATTATAGTTGTGCTGCGGAGGAATACCACGGCCAATACCACGGCCAGCAGAGGGAAGGGCCAGTTGATTATGATTTTGAGAACAATCTCTAGCACGGTGACCTGGCTTGCCACACTTGAAGCATAGTCCGCTGTCAGGACGGGGTGCTGGAGCTCGAGGTGCTGGAGCTGGCAGAGGCTGCCTCGGTGGTGGAGGAGGCAGACGTGGAGCAGCATAAGAGGGCCTGTTTGCAGGAGCTGCTGGACGGTACATGCTCTGAGGTATCCAGATGCGGCGCTTCTGGGAAGACGAGCCCAAAGATGAGCCCGCTTCACGGGTGCGTCTGGTCGCTTCTTTATGCTTCTTAAGACCAGTTTCAACCATGATGGCCTTATTCACCAAGGTGGCGAAATCAGGAAAGTCTTGGACTAGCAGAGCTAACTGAATGTCATGATGCAGTCCTTCACGAAACTTCTCCTGCCTTCGTTCATCAGTAGGAATGTCCTATTCACCATAGCGAGACAAATCAAGAAACTCGCGCTGATAGGCTTCCACAGTTTTGTTGCCCTGAACGAGACTACGGAACTCGGCCTTCTTCCGAGCTATGACAGCTTGAGGAATGTAGCGGGCTCGGAATGCAATCTTGAATTCTGCCCAAGTGATGACAGTACCAGGTGGTAGGGTCTGTCGGTGGGTGGCCCACCATTGTGAAGCAGGACCTTTCAGAAGGTATGTCGCGAAGGTGACATAATTGGCTGGGGTGACACCAGCAGACTCCATCTCATAGGAGATGACACGCAGCCAGTCATCTGCATCCAGTGGGTTAACTGTATTGTGGAAGAAGGACGGGCTGAGTCGCATAAACTCTGGCAAAGTGATGGAAAGTGGCTGCTGATTAGCATCAGGACGAGGAAACTGCTGCATAATTCCCGTCATAAACTGGCGGTTGAGTTCAAACTGTTGCATCATCGCTGCCATGTAATCAGGTGGTGGCGGCGGTGGTGGATTGTTGTCAGCCATCCTGCTAATTCAACAGGGGTAGTTTAGCAGTAGCTTATGCAAGTGTTTAACAATAAACATGATGTAACTCGACGTTATTGAAATAGTGCACAGATGCTAAAAGTAGTCATTAAGACATACAGATCCATGCATAGTCGGTTACAATCGGGCAGCATAACGACGCAAATTGAAAAGCTAGACATGCTAGGCGGCGCGCAGGCACGCGGTAAGGAAGTACACAACGTGACATAACAAAGGCTACATCAACGTCGGAGAAAACCACTGAAACGGGGTAACTGCAAGTGCGGACGACGAACGTTCGTCGCAGAAGGATCCTGCGCTCCATGTGCACTCTGATGCAGAACCCGGTCTCGAGATGAAAGAAGAGGTCCACGTGCAGGCGTGTGACCTCCCACAGCAGGCCAAACGATCCCTGATGGCATCTCAGTCCTGCTCGGGTAAAGAATGTACTCCGGATGTATCCCTGCACGAACAGCTGGTAGCAACTGTGTCATAGCCTTGTAGTAGCGTGCTTGAGTGGCAAACAACTCGACAGCAAGTGCACGAACAGTGCGATCCAGAGCCTGAGTATAGTGGATCAGAACTCGCTGATTGTAACGACGAGGCTCGTACGGGGCACAAACAGCTGTATAGAACCCAGTAGCATCTCCAGCAGGGGCATACGGAATGTACCGATACTCAGAGGCATCCAAGTCAGCACTGAACTGTCCTCGAAGTCGTGCGACAGCAGAGTAAGCAGCATCATGTACTGCCATCTCAATCGTCACGCCGATACCGTGAAAATGGTGAAGCTCAGTGTCAGAGTTATCCTGCTGATCGTAGATGCGAACATCAGCATAGTACTGCTCCTGGTTGAACTCATGATAAACCTCGTAGACCATGTACTCGGGGCACCAACGGTATCCCAGCCTGATCAAGAGGGCGATCAGAACAGCTGGAAACCCAGGGATGTCTCGAGCACAGGTGCGAAGCACGAGCTGCGTCGTAGGACGAGGGGGAAACAGACGGTCCATCTGAAATAGAGAAGTTCAGGATTGTCGTAAGACAATGATAATATATCCGATTTCAGAAGGAAAGGTTAAACAAAACAATGGAAAGGAAAATGATTATCAGACTAATCAGATCAAAGACAAAGAAATCGCACTGAATCCAGCTCTCCGGGAGGATAGGAATTACGTGATCCCAAGTGTCGGTGCTAGGAATCTTATTAAACCCGGATTAGAAGAGAGATTCGAGTTCCAGAGTAAAGATCGAGGAGTAAAAGATCCTAATACCACCCAGTTGGCGACGTGGGCCCGTAAGCCACACAGCCAAGTTAGTAAAACAGTTTTCGACCACTAGACTCAACTTCGGCCAAGGAATTGGATAGGGGGATTCCTAAAGGCAGTCGGCTCTGATACCAACCAGTGACGCCCCCGGCTTAATCGTGCACTAATCATACACGCAAATGCGCACGATCAAGCCTAAGGACTCACTTGAAGATATCACAACACAACTCTAAAACATAAATAAAGTCATACAAGCTTAATATTACAAGCCAGGGCCTCGAGGGCTTGAATACATAGCTCGATGGCATACAAGCGTCAGCGGAAGCATTAGATATCTGGGTACAGATATATTACAAAGAGAAAGATAGGCCTTCACAGAGGCGGGGTAAAATAAAAGCTACGATCGAAAGGCGTAGGCCTCCTGCCCTGGACCCTCCGATCCTACGCCTGGTCGTCGGGGGGCATCTCGTAGTAGTAGTACTCTCCAGGCTGATAGTAGTACTGGTCGTCGACTGGGGCGTCTGGCTCAGGGGCTCCGACGTCTGGTGGCATCAAATGGAAATATGGGGGAAAAAGAAAATAAAGCAAACGTGAGTACTCATCCGAAGTACTCAGCAAGCAAGGATCTACACTACATATGCAACATTTTCAAAAGGGGGCTGTATCAGTGGACTGGGCTGCAGAAATGCCAGAATAGAGGGGGAAAGCCTAGTCCTATCGAAGACTAGCATCTTCAACAATCTTCAGCAGTCTTGCAGCATTA
Organism: Thinopyrum elongatum; assembly: GCA_011799875.1. Taxonomy (NCBI): domain Eukaryota; kingdom Viridiplantae; phylum Streptophyta; class Magnoliopsida; order Poales; family Poaceae; genus Thinopyrum; species Thinopyrum elongatum. The sequence goes on along the minus strand of CM022303.1, from coordinate 740,291,412 downwards.
GGAGAGAGCAGATCAACATAATGTAAAATAGAAGTAGTATCATCAACCTTAGCGCGAGATCCTTTCTCGACTCCCTGCGAGAAAGCAATCCCAGAGCCGTACTATCCAGTTCTCATCACATGTTCTAGTTGTACCGATCGGGATACAACTCCGAGTGTCCGTTACCGTAGGACAGGCTATCGATAGAAGTTTCTTCCCTGCAGGGGTGCACCAACTTACCCGCCACGCTTGCTTAACTCTGGCCGGACACACTTTACTGGGTCATGCCCGGCCTCGGCCAAACAACACGCCGTAACCCGACCTAGGCTCTAAAGAGAGGTCAGCACGCCGGACTAACCTATGCCCTCGGGGGTCTTGGGCCTTCGCCCCGGGAACCCTGCACGTTGCGAGGACGTTTTGGAAGCAGACCTAGCAACCCCTTATACAAGCGCAGTTGCGTTCCCAGTCCAATCCAAAACGGGCCGCTCCTCGCTGACGTCAATAGAGCTTCGGCTGATGTATACGACGCAGAACGCCCATACTATGCCCACGTGATGGTTAGTGCTATCGGGCCAGAGGCCCCTCGGATCAAATATCCAAACCATTTAGTGGTTTAGGATCGCGCGGAAACGAGCAGAGACTCACGATCGATGTGACCCCGTCGCCCCGTCTCGAGGACTTGCGGCAAGGGCTAAGAATGCCCGGCCACACCTCGTATTATCTCGCGGGCACCATCCAGGTCAACCCGATTCCACATCACTTCGCTTATCAGCTCGCGCGGGTACCCCTCAGGGCTAACCCGTCTTTAGTAACATGGTTCAGTACAACTCATAATATCGATAGTAACTGTGTGTCTAACACCAAGGGAATTCTGAATCACCCTCGATGGAATCCCAACTGATGGTATCGTCAAGGTGAACGAAGGAGGAATCACCCTCGAGGTCCACACTTGAGGAGTTGCGCGACGGCGTCGGTATCGGGGGTGGTGTAGGGGGATTCACCCTCGCTTACTACGACCGAGTAACTAACCTACGAGGTTAAGATCAAACGTGCTAAAGAGGTGTCACCCTCGGCACGTGATAGTAACCCAGTAGTGTCGGGCAACTTAGGGGGAAGTGACGTGCGGTTCACGGATCTGATCTTCGATTCCGTAGAACGGGTCTTCTGAGTATCCAGCGGGGCAGTCGGGACAAGTGGGTCTCTGATATGGCTCTACCCATCCTATGCTAAACAGTTTAGGATATCAGGCATGTATCAACAGTAGGTTACAAATAAGCAGGCTATGCAACAGATATAGGATTGTAACAGCAGCAGTAACATCTAATGCAAGCATAAGAGGGAAGAGAGTAGGCGATATCGGAATGCTCAAAATGGGGGTGCTTGCCTGTTTGCTCTGGGGCAAGGGCAAGGTCTTCAGGGGTGTCGTCAGGGACGTAGTCATACTCCGGAGCTGCGTCCGCCTCGGGAGCTACGTCAACGTCGGGGTCTACCGAGAGAAAGAGGGGGAAGAAACAGGTAAACATAATGCAAACAGATGCAACACGGTGCGTGTGATGCTATGATGCAGTGCAGGGTTGCCTGAATATGCATCTAAGTCATTTTAGTTATTTTAGGATTTTTCTGGGATTTATTTACCGGTGCGGGTGCACTATTCATCTGCCGGATACGGGTCCGGAGTTACGAGTTCTTCTACGTAGGAGGTTCCGGTAAAGAAACAGACGGCACGATCAGACTCGTCTCGTCGTTCTGAGCAAGTTTCATGTTTTAACTTTTTCGATCTGAGCTACGGTTTAAAAGTTATTAATTTTCAAAGATTATTTGAACTTCTGGAATTTATTTAATTTATAGAAAATGAATTATGACGTCAGCATGGGGTAATGCTGACATCAGCAAGTCAACAAGACGGCTGACCAGTCAAACCTGACATGTGGGTCCAGTGGGACCCACATGTCAGCCTCTGTGACTTAACAGTGTATCTAAATTAACTAAATGAGTTAATTAGCGAGTGGGCCCCATCTGTCAGCGAGTGATTTAGTTTATCTAATTACTTGAACCACTAGACTCAACTTCGGCCAAGGAATTGGATAGGGGGATTCCTAAAGGCAGTCGGCTCTGATACCAACCAGTGACGCCCCCGGCTTAATCGTGCACTAATCATACACGCAAATGCGCACGATCAAGCCTAAGGACTCACTTGAAGATATCACAACACAACTCTAAAACATAAATAAAGTCATACAAGCTTAATATTACAAGCCAGGGCCTCGAGGGCTTGAATACATAGCTCGATGGCATACAAGCGTCAGCGGAAGCATTAGATATCTGGGTACAGATATATTACAAAGAGAAAGATAGGCCTTCACAGAGGCGGGGTAAAATAAAAGCTACGATCGAAAGGCGTAGGCCTCCTGCCCTGGACCCTCCGATCCTACGCCTGGTCGTCGGGGGGCATCTCGTAGTAGTAGTACTCTCCAGGCTGATAGTAGTACTGGTCGTCGACTGGGGCGTCTGGCTCAGGGGCTCCGACGTCTGGTGGCATCAAATGGAAATATGGGGGAAAAAGAAAATAAAGCAAACGTGAGTACTCATCCGAAGTACTCAGCAAGCAAGGATCTACACTACATATGCAACATTTTCAAAAGGGGGCTGTATCAGTGGACTGGGCTGCAGAAATGCCAGAATAGAGGGGGAAAGCCTAGTCCTATCGAAGACTAGCATCTTCAACAATCTTCAGCAGTCTTGCAGCATTAGGAGAGAGCAGATCAACATAATGTAAAATAGAAGTAGTATCATCAACCTTAGCCTGAGATCCTTTCTCGACTCCCTGCGAGAAAGCAATCCCAGAGCCGTACTATCCAGTTCTCATCACATGTTCTAGTTGTACCGATCGGGATACAACTCCGAGTGTCCGTTACCATAGGACAGGCTATCGATAGAAGTTTCTTCCCTGCAGGGGTGCACCAACTTACCCGCCACGCTTGCTTAACTCTGGCCGGACACACTTTACTGGGTCATGCCCGGCCTCGGCCAAACAACACGCCATAACCCGACCTAGGCTCTAAAGAGAGGTCAGCACGCCGGACTAACCTATGCCCTCGGGGGTCTTGGGCCTTCGCCCCGGGAACCCTGCACGTTACGAGGACGTTTTGGAAGCAGACCTAGCAACCCCTTATACAAGCGCAGTTGCGTTCCCAGTCCAATCCAAAACGGGCCGCTCCTCGCTGACGTCAATAGAGCTTCGGCTGATGTATACGACGCAGAACGCCCATACTATGCCCACGTGATGGTTAGTGCTATCGGGCCAGAGGCCCCTCGGATCAAATATCCAAACCGTTTAGTGGTTTAGGATCGCGCGGAAACGAGCAGAGACTCACGATCGATGTGACCCCGTCGCCCCGTCTCGAGGACTTGCGGCAAGGGCTAAGAATGCCCGGCCACACCTCGTATTATCTCGCGGGCACCATCCAGGTCAACCCGATTCCACATCACTTCGCTTATCAGCTCGCGCGGGTACCCCTCAGGGCTAACCCGTCTTTAGTAACATGGTTCAGTACAACTCATAATATCGATAGTAACTGTGTGTCTAACACCAAGGGAATTCTGAATCACCCTCGATGGAATCCCAACTGATGGTATCGTCAAGGTGAACGAAGGAGGAATCACCCTCGAGGTCCACACTTGAGGAGTTGCGCGACGGCGTCGGTATCGGGGGTGGTGTAGGGGGATTCACCCTCGCTTACTACGACCGAGTAACTAACCTACGAGGTTAAGATCAAACGTGCTAAAGAGGTGTCACCCTCGGCACGTGATAGTAACCCAGTAGTGTCGGGCAACTTAGGGGGAAGTGACGTGCGGTTCACGGATCTGATCTTCGATTCCGTAGAACGGGTCTTCTGAGTATCCAGCGGGGCAGTCGGGACAAGTGGGTCTCTGATATGGCTCTACCCATCCTATGCTAAACAGTTTAGGATATCAGGCATGTATCAACAGTAGGTTACAAATAAGCAGGCTATGCAACAGATATAGGATTGTAACAGCAGCAATCTAATGCAAGCATAAGAGGGAAGAGAGTAGGCGATATCGGAATGCTCAAAATGGGGTGCTGCCTGTTTGCTATGGGGCAAGGGCAAGGTCTTCAGGGGGTGTCGTCAGGGACGTAGTCATACTCCGGAGCTGCGTCCGCATCGGGAGCTACGTCAAGTCGGGGTCTACCGAGAGAAAGAGGGGGAAGAAACAGGTAACATAATGCAAACAGATGCAACACGGTGCGTGTGATGCTATGATGCAGTGCAGGGTTGCCTGAATATGCATCTAAGTCATTTTAGTTATTTTAGGATTTTTCTGGGATTTATTTACCGGTGCGGGTGCACTATTCATCTGCCGGATACGGGTCCGGAGTTACGAGTTCTTCTACGTAGGAGGTTCCGGTAAAGAAACAGACGGCACGATCAGACTCGTCTCGTCGTTCTGAGCAAGTTTCATGTTTTAACTTTTTCGATCTGAGCTACGGTTTAAAAGTTATTAATTTTCAAAGATTATTTGAACTTCTGGAATTTATTTAATTTATAGAAAATGAATTATGACGTCAGCATGGGGTAATGCTGACATCAGCAAGTCAACAAGACGGCTGACCAGTCAAACCTGACATGTGGGTCCAGTGGGACCCACATGTCAGCCTCTGTGACTTAACAGTGTATCTAAATTAACTAAATGAGTTAATTAGCGAGTGGGCCCCATCTGTCAGCGAGTGATTTAGTTTATCTAATTATTTTTATTAATTCAAACATTTTAACTGGGGGGGACCCACATGTCAGTGGGCCTGGTTGCCCAGTCGGCACTGTTGACTGGTTCAAACCAGTCAACTGGGGGCCCCCAGGGCCCACGGTTAGTGGCTCAGGGTTGGCCCCACTGGCGCCACGTCAGCGGCGGCCGGCAGCAGGTCGCCGGTGACCAAATCAATGGCGGCGCGGCTCGGAGCTCGCTGGAAATCGGCTGTGGTGCACCGTTCCGCGTGATTTAACTTGCATTCGAAAGCTGGTGACCTCGCGCGTCGAGCAGAGCCAGCGGTCGGGCTCGGAGGTGGCCGGAATGTCACCGGGGACGAGCAGGGACGGCGCCGGCGTTCGGCCACCGTTGGATTTGTGGCTACGGGGCTCGTCGAGGGCTGCGGACAGGCGCTACGGGTTCGGACGGGGGTGCTGAGTACGCATGTGGGCACGAGCGCGGACTGCAGCCACAAGGGCCACGCCGGCGAGCTCGACCGCGGTTGCGGAAGCACGGGCTCGTCGGGGGCGAGCTACGGCCTATAAGGAGGAGCAGCAGGATGAGGGCCGGATGGGGTGCTCACCGAGGGAGCACACGGGGGCTCGTCGGGGGTTTAGTAGCTGCCGAATAGCCGCCGGAGTCGGAGAAGAGGCGGCGCTGGTCTGAGATGCAGACGGAGTGGCTCGGCATTGTGGGGTCCTTCGGCTCCACCTGAGTGCGTCAGACGATCGAGCAGACGACGGCGGAGACGAGGGACACCTAGACAAGGCAGGGCGAGGCCGGTGGGCGCGAGCACGGCGTCGAGCGGCGGCGTCCGCGTTCGGCTGCTCCCGAATCTGAGGAGGAAAAGAGGCGGGGCGAGCGAGAGGAGAGGGGAGAATGACGGAGAGGCCAGGGAGGAGTGGAGGGCGTCGGTCTTATCCCCTTCTCCTCACTGTAGTGGCGGCGACGTCGCGCTGTCGGCGCCGGAGCGGCGAGCGCGCGTCTGACCACCGGCGTGGCGACACGGCGACGGAGGGAGGTGAGGTGGGCCGGCTGGGCTGGGCCAGTGCACTGTGCACTTGGTCCAGTCCAGCTTTAGCATTTTTCTTTTTCTTATTTTCTGTTTTTCTTTTCCTTTTCTGTTTTGTTAATAGTTAGGCCTCTTTTACTATTTTGTAAAATATGGGAGTTGTCCCAAATAACACCATGCAACATTGCCTTTCACCAAAAATTTGTTTGGGAAATGTTGGTACTCTTTTGAATTCGAAATGATTTTAAATGGATTTAAATATTCTTTTTTTGTGCTGTTTCAAATGGTTTGAGCCAATTATCTAACTCCAAATATTTTGATAATGGTTTTACAAATGTTCCTGGATTATATGCCATTTAATGAACATTTTTTCAACAGTGTTTGATCAACTTTATATTTCACTTAAGAATTTGAGTTGATTTTCAGGTTTGAATTTGATTTGGATCATTAACCCATATGACTTGGCACTGCTAATGATCATGACTTGGCAAGTTTAACAGAGTGTCACAGAGCTTATTACAAGGGGGTGTTACACCTTGAGCTCTTTATTTTCCTCTACAAGGTTAGTATTAACAAAAGAACTAGAGTAAGTAGAAGCTTCATTGTTAGAGCAACAAGGCATGGTGAGCAATTCATCCCAAGATGTATCAATATCATGTAGAGAGAAATTGCACAGACTAGCACATGGCAATAAGGCATTTCGAGTAGAAGATGTGCTAATATCCACATAAGACTCACATGATTTTACCTTGGTGACCATAGCCTCATGAGCTAACTTTAACCCATCATAAGAGATTAGAAGATCCTCATGAGTGCTTGAGAGCTTTTCATGACTTTCTTCCAATTTCCCATAATTGCTAGTTAGCAAATCAAGTTGAGTTCTTAGCTCAACATTTTCTTTCAATATCGATGCTTCACATAAGATAGAGTTAGTAGCACAAGCATCATTATCAATATGAGAGGAGTATGTAGAAACTAGAGACTCCGCATGAGTAGCTTGCCATTCCTCATGAGACTTAGAGAGTTTGGTGAGCTCACCTTTGACATTCTTGTAGGCAAGGTCAAGGTGCTCAAAATCCTCTTTAAGTTTACAATGAGTAACTTCAATCTCTTCTTTTAAAGACCTCAAGTCACTAAGAGATTGATGAGCCTTAGCAAGTTCATGTTCAAGTTGTTCACCTTTTGCTTGCTCGTTAAGAAATAAATCATTACATTTTTTATAGCAAGCAAGAACATCTTGGAACCTTTTATAAGTGTTATTTTTAGCTCTATGAAGAGTTTTCCCAATCTCATAGAGATTTTGAGTCAAGTCATCATCATCTTCCTCATTACAACTATCATCATTATCACTAAGAGAAGATGATACCTCGTCATTACCTCTTGCCATGAGGCACATGTGAACAAAGGGTGTTGATGTTGATTCTTTTGGAGAAGAGGGATCTTCATCAATAAAGTGTGCCCCATTTTTCTTGATTTCCTCTACATGGTTAGTTTCACAAAGAGAACTCAAGGGAATCAAGGCATTTTGAATATGGTAACACAAATGAGCAAGCTTATCATCACAAGAATTTATGAGTGAATCATTAGATGATATGCATGGACTATCTACACAAGAATTTGCACATGCAAGATCATCAATGATGAGCTTAACACCATCATCACAAGATATTTCTTCACTCACCATGTCATTACCTTGTGGCACGCCACATGTTGGTGAAGTGGAAGATGTTGAAATGTCCAACCAATCAGAGGTGGAAGCAATAGAGAGCTCTTCATGATATGAAGATGTAGAGAACTCCTCCATTACTTTGTCCCAAATATCATTGACTCCCACAAGGTTGGACCACCATATGTAACTTCAAGTTTGGTCCAAGCCTCATGAGCCAACGAACAAGTCGAGATTGACTTGAACACCTCAAAGGATATAGCATGGTGAATGGCACTCGAAACTTCACTATCAAGATGCATATCCTCAAGTGATGGAGATTGTCCATCATTTAGATTTGAATCTCCCACAACAACAATCCGCAAAGCATTTGAACCCATGGCCCGAAAGTGACAAAGCATGCGTAATCTCCACATAATGTAATTTGTGCCATTAAAACAAAATGTGTCATCGTGCACTAGTTCACTTGTCGACATCATTACTCTCTAGGTGGTGAAGCCTAATAAGGAGAGACCTAGCTCTGATACCAATTGAAAGGACCATGATGTCACCTAGAGGGTGGTGAATAGGCGTTTTAAAATCTTTTACGGATTTGGCTATATCCTAATGCAGAAATAAACTAAGCAGATACTTTTCAAGCACAAAACCTAAATATACTATGCTCACTAAGTGCACCAACGACTTAGGATAAACAAGATGAGAATAATGAGGATATGAGTAAGCACAAGTAAGTCACACAAACTTACTCAATGTATATCACGAGATATGGAAATGAATAATACACACAACCACAAGTAAGCAATACAAGCTTACACAAATTGTATCACAATATATGGAATAGAATGATACAAGCAAACTCAAGTAAGCACTAAAAGCTTACGCAAGTTATGTCACAAGATATGGAAATGAATGTTACAAGCTAGCAATTCACACTAAGCACAAGATAGAACAATAGTAGGAAGTATGAATTGCGGACTATAAAGTGTTGGCCTAAATAATCTCTATGATATAGTAACCAACATAATATAATGAGGACAACGAGATATAGTGAATGCACGGTCATGTGACGAAAGTAAACCACAAGTAAGGAGTTAGGGTTAGGGATAACCAAAGTCATGGAGACAAGGATGTATCCCGATGTTCACTTCCTTGGTGGGAAGCTAGTCACCGTTAGAGAGGTGGATGTTACCACGAAGGCACACCAACGCCACGAAGGATCACCCTATTCTCCTTGAGATATCACCACGAAGGCGATTTCCAACCACTAGTGGTAGACCTTGAGGCGGCCTCCAAACCTTCACACACTTTCCGGGGGACAAATCACAAGTTGATTCTTCACCGGAGCACTCCTACCGCCTAGCAGTCTCCAACCTCCAAGAGTAACAAGAACAAAGGGGAAATGCTCAAGACTTGCTCAAATCACGAATTCCTTTGGTCAAGAGAGGGAGAGGGGGTGGATCTATCTCTTGATTGGAAAAACTCTCAAGAACTCTCACAAATCTCTCCGGGATCTAAGATTTGAGGTAGGAGAAAGGAGAGGGAGCTTTTCTGAAATGTGGGTGGAGATATTTGTGGTGCTCAACCCCTCCACGAAGTGGTGAAGGGGTATTTATAGTGTGGCCCCAAATGTGGCCGTTGGGGGAATTCTGCCCAGGTAAGTGTCGGACGTCAAAACAAGCACCGGACGTCCGGTGGAATACCGGACGTCCGACGGCTGTGGCACGCCAACGGACGAATGTAGTATGATATCTGCGAAACTGGTTTGTCGGACGTCCGACACTTTCCGGACATCCGGTGTCCTGGGAGGCACCGGACATCCGATAAGTACTAGAAATCTGATCGTTTGCTTCTGGATATGTCGCACCGGATTTCTGGACGCTTAGGGCGTCCGACCATTAAAAAACAGCAGGAACCTCAAAATTGAAACATGCATAACTTTCACATCCGGACTCCGATTTTGATGATCTTTGGCCCGTTTTGAAGCTATGGAAAAAGCCCAGGTCCTCACATAGAGAACCACCCAAGATCACACCAAAATAGAGGATGTAAAATATGCAAAGTTTTTATCATGTATTTAGGAACCTATTTGGCTATGGATTTTCTTTGGTAGATGTATAGGCATATTGTATTTGTATTGGATAGGAGTGAAATATGCCTATGTTGGAATATGATGTGAGGAAGTAGAAATAGAAGATGTTGAATTGAGCAAATCTATCACTAACCCCTTTGATCCCCTCTTAATAGCGCGGGATCCCGAAAACTCAAGAATCATAAAAGAGCTATACTACATAGCTAACGAGAATCCATTCTTGAGTGTATATGTTTCTTCGATGGTCATATTTCCACAACACTAACGCCAAAGGAACTAATACCTTTGACTCAAGCCTTTCACTTGAGCTTGATGTTGATGTTTCTTCTTCGCTCAAGTTGAAGGCAAGACATTGGTGAAGTCTTCAAGTTGCTCCCCCATACACAATGTGGGAAGCTTTGCTTTGTATTCATCTTCACTTGTCCATCATGTGATCATCCACAAGCTTCAAGCATGTAATCCTTCAGGGTGGTTTTCTTGAACTTGTCCTTGTCAACCATGATCATCGACACTTGATGTCATCCTCTCATGGACACTTGAAATCTCTCTCTCGATGCGAGCCCATGAGAATCACCTAACCCTCAAAAACATAGACAACACATAGTATGGGTTAGTACACAAAGTGCAATTGATAATTTCTTATCATACCACAAGATCCTATGTGGTGCATCGTTTGTGCTCGTGTGTTGACCATTTAGAGTTCGATCTTCGAGCTTCATCTTGGTCATCCGATATGTCTACTCCATGTTTAATCTTGACGTCTTGAAGGGAATATTGAATTCTTCACTTGAATACTTGATCAATCATGACTCAACACATGAGTCCATTATGATCTTATCTTCGAGCCACTCGTAGAATTCATCATTCAAATCATCCTTTTAAGATCTTGATCCATTATGGCTCAAACCATAGCTCTAAGCATGGCAACCCTTGAGATACTCCAATGAACTCCATTTTGATCATCTCGATATAATTGGTGCTTCAACGGAGTTGTCTTCCATTATTCTTCAATCATTTTCCAATAGGACTAACCTTCAAATGTATATCTCAATGCAAACATTAGTCCATAAGTATTATCATTAATTACCAAAACCACACATGGGGACTACACGTACTTTCAGCCATGGGCTGGCTTTGGATGCTTCATAGGATCGAGGCTGCTTCATCCAGCCCATGCCTTCGATGCCTTCTTGGCAGCTTGAACTTCGGCCGCAAAGGCCGTGGTCTGCTCCTCCGTTCGGAGCGAGCGTTCCATGTTGCCGTTTACTGTTATGACGCCATACGGCCCTGGCATCTTTAGCTTTAGATAAGCATAGTGCGGGATGGCATGAAAAATGTGCGAAGGCCGTTCTCCCTAAGAGTGCGTGATATATGGACGTGGTCCCAAATAACACCATGCAACATTGCCTTTCACCAAATTTTTGTTTGGGAAATGTTGGTACTCCTTTGAATTCGAAATGATTTTAAATGGATTTAAATATTCTTTTTTGTGCTGTTTCAAATGGTTTGAGCCATTTATCTAACTCCAAATATTTTGATAATGGTTTTACAAATGTTCCTGGATATATGCCATTTAATGAACATTTTTTCAACAGTGTTTGATCAACTTTATATTTCACTTAAGAATTTGAGTTGATTTTCAGGTTTGAATTTGATTTGGATCATTAACCCATATGACTTGGCACTGCTAATGATCATGACTTGGCAAGTTTTAACAGAGTGTCACAGAGCTATTACAAGGGGTGTTACACCTTGAGCTCTTTATTTTCCTCTACAAGGTTGTATTACCAAAAGAACTAGAGTAAGTAGAAGCTTCATTGTTAGAGCAACAAGGCATGGTGAGCAATTCATCCCAAGATGTATCAATATCATGTAGAGAGAAATTGCACAGACTAGCCACATGGCAATAAGGCATTTCGAGTAGAAGATGTGCTAATATCCACATAAGACTCACATGATTTTACCTTGGTGACCATAGCCTCATGACTAACTTTAACCCATCATAAGAGATTAGAAGATCCTCATGAGTGCTTGAGAGCTTTTCATGACTTTCTCCAATTTCCCCATAATTGCTAGTTAGCACATCAATTGAGTTCTTAGCTCAACATTTTTCTTTCAATATCGATGCTTCACTAAGATTGAGTTAGTAGCACAGCATCATTATCAATATGAGAGGAGTATGTAGAAACTAGAGACTCGCATGAGTAGCTTGCCATTCCTCATGAGACTTAGGAGTTTGGTGAGCTCACCTTGCTCAAAATCTCTTTAAGTTTACAATGAGTAACTTCAATCTCTTCTTTAAAACCTCAAGTCACTAAGAGATTGATGAGCCTTAGCAAGTTCATGTTCAAGTTGTTCACCTTTTGCTTGCTCGTTAAGAAAATAATCATTACATTTTTTAAAGCAAGCAAGACATCTTGGAACCTTTATAAGTGTTATTTTTAGCTCTATGAGAGTTTTCCCAATCTCATAGAGATTTTGAGTCAAGTCATCATCATCTTCCTCATTACAACTATCATCATTATCACTAAGAGAAGATGATACCTCGTCATTACCTCTTGCCATGAGGCACATGTGAACAAAGGGTGTTGATGTTGATTCTTTTGGAGAAGAGGGATCTCATCAATAAAGTGTGCCCCATTTTTCTGATTTCCTCTACATGGTTAGTTTCACAGAGGACTCAGGAATCAGCATTTTGAATATGGTACACACAATTGACAAGCTTATCATCACAAGAATTTAATGAGTGAATCATTAGATACGATGGCATGGACTATCTACAAGAATTTGCACATGCCAAGATCATCATATGAGCTTAACACCATCATCACAAGATATTTCTTCACTCACCATGTCATTACCTTGTGGCACCCACATGTTGGTGAGTGGAAGATGTTGAAATGTCCAACCAATCAGAGGTGGAAGCAATAGAGAGCTCTTCATGATATGAAGATGTAGAGAACTCCTCCATTACTTTGTCCCAAATATCATTGACTCCCACAAGGTTGGCACCACCATATGTAACTTCAAGTTTGGTCCAAGCCTCATGAGCCAACGAACAAGTCGAGATTGACTTGAACACCTCAAAGGAATTAGCATGGTGAATGGCACTCAAAACTTCACTATCAAGATGCATATCCCTCAAGTGATGGAGATTGTCCATCATTTAGATTTGAATCTCCACAACAACAATCCGCAAAGCATTGAACCCATGGCCCGAAAGTGACAAAGCATGCTAATCTCCACCATAATGTAATTTGTGCCATTAAACAAAATGTGTCATCGGCACTAGTTCACTAGTCGACATCATTACTCTCTAGGTGGTGAAGCCTAATAAGGAGAGACCTGCTCTGATACCAATTGAAAGGCCCATGATGTCACCTAGAGGGTGGTGAATAGGCGTTTTAAAATCTTTTACGGATTTGTGCTATATCCTAATGCGAAATAAACTAAGCGAATACTTTTCAAGCACAAACCTAAATATACTATGCTCACTAGTGCACCAACGACTTAGGAAACAAGATGAGAATAATGAGGATATGAGTAAGCACAAGTAAGTCACACAAACTTACTCAATGTATATCACGAGATATGGAAATGAATAATACACACAACCACAAGTAAGCAATCAAGCTTACACAAATTGTATCACAATATATGGAATAGAATGATACAAGCAAACTCAAGTAAGCACTAAAAGCTTACGCAAGTTATGTCACAAGATATGGAAATGAATGTTACAAGCTAGCAATTCACACTAAGCACAAGATAGAACAATAGTAGGAAGTATGAATTCCACACCTCGTATTATCTCGCGGGCACCATCCAGGTCAACCCGATTCCACATCACTTCGCTTATCAGCTCGCGCGGGTACCCCTCAGGGCTAACCCGTCTTTAGTAACATGGTTCAGTACAACTCATAATATCGATAGTAACTGTGTGTCTAACACCAAGGGAATTCTGAATCACCCTCGATGGAATCCCAACTGATGGTATCGTCAAGGTGAACGAAGGAGGAATCACCCTCGAGGTCCACACTTGAGGAGTTGCGCGACGGCGTCGGTATCGGGGGTGGTGTAGGGGGATTCACCCTCGCTTACTACGACCGAGTAACTAACCTACGAGGTTAAGATCAAACGTGCTAAAGAGGTGTCACCCTCGGCACGTGATAGTAACCCAGTAGTGTCGGGCAACTTAGGGGGAAGTGACGTGCGGTTCACGGATCTGATCTTCGATTCCGTAGAACGGGTCTTCTGAGTATCCAGCGGGGCAGTCGGGACAAGTGGGTCTCTGATATGGCTCTACCCATCCTATGCTAAACAGTTTAGGATATCAGGCATGTATCAACAGTAGGTTACAAATAAGCAGGCTATGCAACAGATATAGGATTGTAACAGCAGCAGTAACATCTAATGCAAGCATAAGAGGGAAGAGAGTAGGCGATATCGGAATGCTCAAAATGGGGGTGCTTGCCTGTTTGCTCTGGGGCAAGGGCAAGGTCTCCAGGGGTGTCGTCGGGGACGTAGTCATACTCCGGAGCTGCGTCCGCCTCGGGAGCTACGTCAACGTCGGGGTCTACCGAGAGAAAGAGGGGGAAGAAACAGGTAAACATAATGCAAACAGATGCAACACGGTGCGTGTGATGCTATGATGCAGTGCAGGGTTGCCTGAATATGCATCTAAGTCATTTTAGTTATTTTAGGATTTTTCTGGGATTTATTTACCGGTGCGGGTGCACTATTCATCTGCCGGATACGGGTCCGGAGTTACGAGTTCTTCTACGTAGGAGGTTCCGGTAAAGAAACAGACGGCACGATCAGACTCGTCTCGTCGTTCTGAGCAAGTTTCATGTTTTAACTTTTTCGATCTGAGCTACGGTTTAAAAGTTATTAATTTTCAAAGATTATTTGAACTTCTGGAATTTATTTAATTTATAGAAAATGAATTATGACGTCAGCATGGGGTAATGCTGACATCAGCAAGTCAACAAGACGGCTGACCAGTCAAACCTGACATGTGGGTCCAGTGGGACCCACATGTCAGCCTCTGTGACTTAACAGTGTATCTAAATTAACTAAATGAGTTAATTAGCGAGTGGGCCCCATCTGTCAGCGAGTGATTTAGTTTATCTAATTATTTTTATTAATTCAAACATTTTAACTGGGGGGGACCCACATGTCAGTGGGCCTGGTTGCCCAGTCGGCACTGTTGACTGGTTCAAACCAGTCAACTGGGGCCCCCAGGGCCCACGGTTAGTGGCTCAGGGTTGGCCCCACTGGCGCCACGTCAGCGGCAGCCGGCAGCAGGTCGCCGGTGACCAAATCAATGGCGGCGCGGCTCGGAGCTCGCTGGAAATCGGCTGTGGTGCACCGTTCCGCGTGATTTAACTTGCATTCGAAAGCTGGTGACCTCGCGCGTCGAGCAGAGCCAGCGGTCGGGCTCGGAGGTGGCCGGAATGTCACCGGGGACGAGCAGGGACGGCGCCGGCGTTCGGCCACGGTTGGATTTGTGGCTACGGGGCTCGTCGAGGGCTGCGGACAGGCGCTACGGGTTCGGACGGGGGTGCTGAGTACGCATGTGGGCACGAGCGCGGACTGCAGCCACAAGGGCCACGCCGGCGAGCTCGACCGCGGTTGCGGAAGCACGGGCTCGTCGGGGGCGAGCTACGGCCTATAAGGAGGAGCAGCAGGATGAGGGCCGGATGGGGTGCTCACCGAGGGAGCACACGGGGGCTCGTCGGGGGTTTAGTAGCTGCCGAATAGCCGCCGGAGTCGGAGAAGAGGCGGCGCTGGTCGGAGATGCAGACGGAGTGGCTCGGCGTTGTGGGGTCCTTCGGCTCCACCTGAGTGCGTCAGACGATCGAGCAGACGACGGCGGAGACGAGGGACACCTAGACAAGGCAGGGTGAGGCCGGTGGGCGCGAGCACGGCGTCGAGCGGCGGCGTCCGCGTTCGGCTGCTCCCGAATCTGAGGAGGAAAAGAGGCGGGGCGAGCGAGAGGAGAGGGGAGAATGACGGAGAGGCCAGGGAGGAGTGGAGGGCGTCGGTCTTATCCCCTCCTCCTCACTGTAGTGGCGGCGACGTCGCGCTGTCGGCGCCGGAGCAGCGAGCGCGCGTCTGACCACCGGCGTGGCGACACGGCGACGGAGGGAGGTGAGGTGGGCCGGCTGGGCTGGGCCAGTGCACTGTGCACTTGGTCCAGTCCAGCTTTAGCATTTTTCTTTTTCTTATTTTCTGTTTTTCTTTTCCTTTTCTGTTTTGTTAATAGTTAGGCCTCTTTTACTATTTTGTAAAATATGGGAGTTGTCCCAAATAACACCATGCAACATTGCCTTTCACCAAAAATTTGTTTGGGAAATGTTGGTACTCTTTTGAATTCGAAATGATTTTAAATGGATTTAAATATTCTTTTTTGGTGCTGTTTCAAATGGTTTGAGCCAATTATCTAACTCCAAATATTTTGATAATGGTTTTACAAATGTTCCTGGATTATATGCCATTTAATGAACATTTTTTCAACAGTGTTTGATCAACTTTATATTTCACTTAAGAATTTGAGTTGATTTTCAGGTTTGAATTTGATTTGGATCATTAACCCATATGACTTGGCACTGCTAATGATCATGACTTGGCAAGTTTAACAGAGTGTCACAGAGCTTATTACAAGGGGGTGTTACACCTTGAGCTCTTTATTTTCCTCTACAAGGTTAGTATTAACAAAAGAACTAGAGTAAGTAGAAGCTTCATTGTTAGAGCAACAAGGCATGGTGAGCAATTCATCCCAAGATGTATCAATATCATGTAGAGAGAAATTGCACAGACTAGCACATGGCAATAAGGCATTTCGAGTAGAAGATGTGCTAATATCCACATAAGACTCACATGATTTTACCTTGGTGACCATAGCCTCATGAGCTAACTTTAACCCATCATAAGAGATTAGAAGATCCTCATGAGTGCTTGAGAGCTTTTCATGACTTTCTTCCAATTTCCCATAATTGCTAGTTAGCAAATCAAGTTGAGTTCTTAGCTCAACATTTTCTTTCAATATCGATGCTTCACATAAGATAGAGTTAGTAGCACAAGCATCATTATCAATATGAGAGGAGTATGTAGAAACTAGAGACTCCGCATGAGTAGCTTGCCATTCCTCATGAGACTTAGAGAGTTTGGTGAGCTCACCTTGCTCAAAATCCTCTTTAAGTTTACAATGAGTAACTTCAATCTCTTCTTTTAAAGACCTCAAGTCACTAAGAGATTGATGAGCCTTAGCAAGTTCATGTTCAAGTTGTTCACCTTTTGCTTGCTCGTTAAGAAATAAATCATTACATTTTTTAAAGCAAGCAAGAACATCTTGGAACCTTTTATAAGTGTTATTTTTAGCTCTATGAAGAGTTTTCCCAATCTCATAGAGATTTTGAGTCAAGTCATCATCATCTTCCTCATTACAACTATCATCATTATCACTAAGAGAAGATGATACCTCGTCATTACCTCTTGCCATGAGGCACATGTGAACAAAGGGTGTTGATGTTGATTCTTTTGGAGAAGAGGGATCTTCATCAATAAAGTGTGCCCCATTTTTCTTGATTTCCTCTACATGGTTAGTTTCACAAAGAGGACTCAAGGGAATCAAGGCATTTTGAATATGGTAACACAAATGAGCAAGCTTATCATCACAAGAATTTATGAGTGAATCATTAGACGATATGCATGGACTATCTACACAAGAATTTGCACATGCAAGATCATCAATGATGAGCTTAACACCATCATCACAAGATATTTCTTCACTCACCATGTCATTACCTTGTGGCACGCCACATGTTGGTGAAGTGGAAGATGTTGAAATGTCCAACCAATCAGAGGTGGAAGCAATAGAGAGCTCTTCATGATATGAAGATGTAGAGAACTCCTCCATTACTTTGTCCCAAATATCATTGACTCCCACAAGGTTGGACCACCATATGTAACTTCAAGTTTGGTCCAAGCCTCATGAGCCAACGAACAAGTCGAGATTGACTTGAACACCTCAAAGGATATAGCATGGTGAATGGCACTCAAAACTTCACTATCAAGATGCATATCCTCAAGTGATGGAGATTGTCCATCATTTAGATTTGAATCTCCCACAACAACAATCCGCAAAGCATTTGAACCCATGGCCCGAAAGTGACAAAGCATGCGTAATCTCCACATAATGTAATTTGTGCCATTAAAACAAAATGTGTCATCGTGCACTAGTTCACTAGTCGACATCATTACTCTCTAGGTGGTGAAGCCTAATAAGGAGAGACCTAGCTCTGATACCAATTGAAAGGACCATGATGTCACCTAGAGGGTGGTGAATAGGCGTTTTAAAATCTTTTACGGATTTGGCTATATCCTAATGCAGAAATAAACTAAGCAGATACTTTTCAAGCACAAAACCTAAATATACTATGCTCACTAAGTGCACCAACGACTTAGGATAAACAAGATGAGAATAATGAGGATATGAGTAAGCACAAGTAAGTCACACAAACTTACTCAATGTATATCACGAGATATGGAAATGAATAATACACACAACCACAAGTAAGCAATACAAGCTTACACAAATTGTATCACAATATATGGAATAGAATGATACAAGCAAACTCAAGTAAGCACTAAAAGCTTACGCAAGTTATGTCACAAGATATGGAAATGAATGTTACAAGCTAGCAATTCACACTAAGCACAAGATAGAACAATAGTAGGAAGTATGAATTGCGGACTATAAAGTGTTGGCCTAAATAATCTCTATGATATAGTAACCAACATAATATAATGAGGACAACGAGATATAGTGAATGCACGGTCATGTGACGAAAGTAAACCACAAGTAAGGAGTTAGGGTTAGGGATAACCAAAGTCATGGAGACAAGGATGTATCCCGATGTTCACTTCCTTGGTGGGAAGCTAGTCACCGTTAGAGAGGTGGATGTTACCACGAAGGCACACCAACGCCACGAAGGATCACCCTATTCTCCTTGAGATATCACCACGAAGGCGATTTCCAACCACTAGTGGTAGACCTTGAGGCGGCCTCCAAACCTTCACACACTTTCCGGGGGACAAATCACAAGTTGATTCTTCACCGGAGCACTCCTACCGCCTAGCAGTCTCCAACCTCCAAGAGTAACAAGAACAAAGGGGAAATGCTCAAGACTTGCTCAAATCACGAATTCCTTTGGTCAAGAGAGGGAGAGGGGGTGGATCTATCTCTTGATTGGAAAAACTCTCAAGAACTCTCACAAATCTCTCCGGGATCTAAGATTTGAGGTAGGAGAAAGGAGAGGGAGCTTTTCTGAAATGTGGGTGGAGATATTTGTGGTGCTCAACCCCTCCACGAAGTGGTGAAGGGGTATTTATAGTGTGGCCCCAAATGTGGCCGTTGGGGGAATTCTGCCCAGGTAAGTGTCGGACGTCAAAACAAGCACCGGACGTCCGGTGGAATACCGGACGTCCGACGGCTGTGGCACGCCAACGGACGAATGTAGTATGATATCTGCGAAACTGGTTTGTCGGACGTCCGACACTTTCCGGACATCCGGTGTCCTGGGAGGCACCGGACATCCGATAAGTACTAGAAATCTGATCGTTTGCTTCTGGATATGTCGCACCGGATTTCTGGACGCTTAGGGCGTCCGACCATTAAAAAACAGCAGGAACCTCAAAATTGAAACATGCATAACTTTCACATCCGGACTCCGATTTTGATGATCTTTGGCCCGTTTTGAAGCTATGGAAAAAGCCCAGGTCCTCACATAGAGAACCACCCAAGATCACACCAAAATAGAGGATGTAAAATATGCAAAGTTTTTATCATGTATTTAGGAACCTATTTGGCTATGGATTTTCTTTGGTAGATGTATAGGCATATTGTATTTGTATTGGATAGGAGTGAAATATGCCTATGTTGGAATATGATGTGAGGAAGTAGAAATAGAAGATGTTGAATTGAGCAAATCTATCACTAACCCCTTTGATCCCCTCTTAATAGTGCGGGATCCCGAAAACTCAAGAATCATAAAAGAGCTATACTACATAGCTAACGAGAATCCATTCTTGAGTGTATATGTTTCTTCGATGGTCATATTTCCACAACACTAACGCCAAAGGAACTAATACCTTTGACTCAAGCCTTTCACTTGAGCTTGATGTTGATGTTTCTTCTTCGCTCAAGTTGAAGGCAAGACATTGGTGAAGTCTTCAAGTTGCTCCCCCATACACAATGTGGGAAGCTTTGCTTTGTATTCATCTTCACTTGTCCATCATGTGATCATCCACAAGCTTCAAGCATGTAATCCTTCAGGGTGGTTTTCTTGAACTTGTCCTTGTCAACCATGATCATCGACACTTGATGTCATCCTCTCATGGACACTTGAAATCTCTCTCTCGATGCGAGCCCATGAGAATCACCTAACCCTCAAAAACATAGACAACACATAGTATGGGTTAGTACACAAAGTGCAATTGATAATTTCTTATCATACCACAAGATCCTATGTGGTGCATCGTTTGTGCTCGTGTGTTGACCATTTAGAGTTCGATCTTCGAGCTTCATCTTGGTCATCCGATATGTCTACTCCATGTTTAATCTTGACGTCTTGAAGGGAATATTGAATTCTTCACTTGAATACTTGATCAATCATGACTCAACACATGAGTCCATTATGATCTTATCTTCGAGCCACTCGTAGAATTCATCATTCAAATCATCCTTTTAAGATCTTGATCCATTATGGCTCAAACCATAGCTCTAAGCATGGCAACCCTTGAGATACTCCAATGAACTCCATTTTGATCATCTCGATATAATTGGTGCTTCAACGGAGTTGTCTTCCATTATTCTTCAATCATTTTCCAATAGGACTAACCTTCAAATGTATATCTCAATGCAAACATTAGTCCATAAGTATTATCATTAATTACCAAAACCACACATGGGGACTACACGTACTTTCAGCCATGGGCTGGCTTTGGATGCTTCATAGGATCGAGGCTGCTTCATCCAGCCCATGCCTTCGATGCCTTCTTGGCAGCTTGAACTTCGGCCGCAAAGGCCGTGGTCTGCTCCTCCGTTCGGAGCGAGCGTTCCATGTTGCCGTTTACTGTTATGACGCCATACGGCCCTGGCATCTTTAGCTTTAGATAAGCATAGTGCGGGATGGCATGAAAAATGTGCGAAGGCCGTTCTCCCTAAGAGTGCGTGATAGCCACTCCTGAAGGGGACGATATGGAAGGTTAACTCTTCACTGTGAAAGTTTTCGGGTGTGCCGAAGACTACATCTAGGCTCACCCTTCCCGAGCACTATGCTTTAAGTCCCGGTATGATACCCTCGAAGGTGGTATTACTAGGTTGGATCCGTGCTGGGTCTATATGCATTTTCTTAATGGTATCTGCATATATGAGGTTGAGGCTACTGCAACCGTCCATTAGAACTCGGGTCAGATGAAAACCTCCAACTATGAGATCGAGGACCAAAGCAGCCATGCCGCCATGGCGGATGCTGGTCGGGTCATCTCGTCGATGAAATATGATAGGAATTTCCGACAATGGCCTGTACTTTTGCTCGGCGGGCTCTACGGCATAATCATCGTGGAGAGCGTGTTTCCTCTCCTTCTTGGTGATGTGGGTAATGTAGATCATGTTCACATCTTTACCTCAGGAGGGAATTGTTTATGGCTCGCATTGCTCGGCCCGGGCTGGTCTTTGTCCTCATTATTGTGGGGTTGGCCCTTGCCCTGGTTTTCGGCCACAACCTTGCTAGCCGGCTTGATGACCCAGCAGTTCTGGTTGGTATGGGTGGCCGGTCTATCGGGATTACCTTGGATTGCACAAGGTTGGTCCAAAATCCTGCCCAGCTGTGATGGGCCGCCTTTTCCCAATTTAAAGGCCTCTTCTTGTTGCCGCCGCACTGATTGCCAGAGCCGGCATTAACCTCGCCATCCTCGGCATCGCTGCTGCTGCCTTTATTGCGGTGCTTATTGTTTCTGTTCCGCTGAGGCTTCCCGTTTCCATCGCATAGCTTGCAAGTACCAGGGTTGCTATTGCTGGTGCTTTTTCGAGCTAACCAGTTGTCCTCAACAGTGCAAAATTGAGTCATAAGCTATGCAAGGCTTGCCATTGTTCTGGGCTTTTCATACCGGGCTCTCTGGCCAGCCATTCATCACCAATATTGTGCTTAAATGCGGCGATGGCCTCTACATCCGGGCAGTCCACTATCGGGTTCTTTTTGGTCAAGATCTATTCCAGAATTTTTTGACCGACTCTCCCGGCTTTTGCAGGATGTGAGCGAGATCATCGGCATCCGAAGGCCTGACGTAAGTACCTTGGAAGTTAGCTCGGAATTCATCCTTGAGGTCCTCCCAGACGCCGACCGAGTTCACGGGAAGGCTGTTAAGCCATTGCCGAGCAGAACCATTAAGTTTGAATGGCAGGTATTTAATGGCATGGAGGTCATCTCCACCTGCTATATGCACTGCCATGAGGAAATCTTCTATCCAAACTGCCAGGTCCGTTGTCCCATCATATTGCTTGATGTTTGTTGCTTGAAGGTGCGCAGCTCCTTGGATTCTGGAAGTAGCGTGATGTATGCCTGACACGGTCATGTTGTGGTCACGAGTATAATCACGTACATCGTCCTTTTTGTCAACCAAGCCAGGTATGCTGCCTGTCCAGCAGGTGGGCGCTGCCTGGACTTGTAGATTGACCGAGGTGGAATTTCGGACCTTAAGGGCATTTTTTCCTTTGGGTCATACCTCGTGGTGGTCCATGGTGGATTGACTCCACCTCTGCGCCCGGGCACCTCGGGAGTGAATTTATCTGCGCCAGCTGGCCGATCTCGGCCCCGAGGAGGGCGATCGAGGGTTTCAACCCATTCGCGCTTAGATAGTGCGCTCTCCTCAGCCTCCGCGTCTAGCTCGTCCAACAAGTTTCTGCGGGGGTAAGAGCGTTTAGGTCCCGTTTGTTGGAGCTTATCCTCGAGTGCCTTATCGGCCCTGAGGAGCTCGGTCCATCTGTCGTTGAGATCATCCTCTTCGACTTTAAGACGCTGAGACTTGTTCTTAATGCTTTTGGCCGTACTGGCCAATCGCTTGTGCAGGGTTTTGAGATGAGGTGCCTCTAGGGGCTGCTCAAAAGCATCATACTCGTTGGGGCTGAGGCTTCGTTCCTCCTTGACCTCCGGGTTGTAATCACCGTCGTTGGGGTCATCATCATCCCTGTTGACCTTGTCAGCGGCGTCGTCGTTGCCGGTGCCATTATTGCCGGCAGCGCCGTTATTACCGCCATTCGCTGCCTCGTCGTTGTCGTCGTCACCGTTTCCAGTGCTGCCGTTACTTGCGTTGCCATTTTTGGTGTCCCCATTACGGCGGCCCTTGCATCGGCGCTTTAGATTTCCTCCTCCTCCTCCTCCGTTCTTGGGAGTGAACACCATGTAGACATCGTAGGTGGAGGTAACGGTCCACTTGCCGGTGCTGTTCACGACTGGTGGTGGGGAGGTGTCTGAGGTTTCACCGACATCCTCATCCATGTCGGTAGCCTCCTCGGAGGCACTCGCTAGAACAACGGTTAAGTCCTGGACGGTAGTGACTAGGTGGGTGGTGGGTGGGCTGAAAATTCCAGCCTCCCCAGACTTCTCCCAGATCTTATCGTAAACCGAGTTCCGATCATCCGAGATTGTGAGGTTCCGAATCCGATCTTGCATCTCGTTTAGGAGAGAAATATCAACCTCACCCATGGCCTGAGTCATGGCTGGGTTTAGTTGGAGTCTGCCCGAGATCCGATTTGACATGGTCTTGGGGTCTTCGTTGGTCAAACCAGATGCCTGATCCGTGGGTGTGCTCGGCTCCGGACTCAAGGCCGAATCCCAGGTATGACCTACACCGTGGTCCTGAGCTGGGATCGAATCCGAAATCTGGACAGAAGAGTTCACCAAATCAGATCCGTCGGCGTTGTATTACGCCTGGTCTGATACCCAGCCCGAAAACGTCAGCTCACCGTGGGGATCCGTGGCGTATTCCAGGTTCCCGAACTAATGATGCGACCTGGAGCGAAATTTTTGATCTGGCCGAGATGGCCAGCTGAATCGGTGTGAAGTGTGATGCTGCCGAAGACGAAAAGTTACCCCGACAGAAAAGTCATGCCGCAATCGACGCTATCGTCGATCTAGAGGCGGGCCATCCAGCCGCTTTGACCACACAGATGGACCTGCATGGGCCACCAATGACGGAGTCGAATCCGGCAGATCTCGGGTAGGGGGTCATCAGCTGGTAGTCTTGGCACGATGGTAACAGGACACAAGGGAGATACGATGTTTACCCAGGTTCATAGCCTCTCGAAGAGGTAAAACCATACGTCCTGCTTTGTTGTATTGATTGTGTATGGGGTACAGAGTACAGGTTGATCTACCTCGAGATCGTGTATGAATGAGTTGTTCTCTACGGTCTAAACCTCTCGGCTTATATAGACACCGAAGGTACTTAGGGTTACACAGAGGTCGGTTACGTCTGAAGATAAACATGCCGAAGATTGTATTCGTATCTTGGATTATACGCCAAGTCTTCGAAAAATTTCATCTTGATTCCACTAGATGGCCTGATGAATGTGACCCACTGGTTGGTCATTTTGGTGGTTCTCGGCCCGTCCCACGTCTTCTGGAGCTGACGTGGTTAGCACCCCCTTATCTAGGACACCATCGCCTGGCATTCCCTATTAAAAAAAAGGAAATGGAAAAGGTTGCCGAGTTTCCCTGAAATGCCCGTCGAACGCGCCGGCCACGAACTCGTCCAGCTCCTTCCGGCCAGAGCCGATGCCGCCAGTCTCGCCGACGGGCTTGATCAGCACGAGCGTCACGCCCTGGATCCTCGTCCCGTCCGAGAGCTCCAGCATCGGCACGTACCGGAGCTTCTTGTTGCAGGCCGGCACCTGCGTGCGGCTGGCGGTGGTGGCAGCGGCGAGCGGCTTGTTGGCGAACTCCTTGAGCTCGAATTGTTTATGGCTCGCATTGCTCGGCCCGGGCTGGTCTTTGTCCTCATTATTGTGGGGTTGGCCCTTGCCCTGGTTTTCGGCCACAACCTTGCTAGCCGGCTTGATGACCCAGCAGTTCTGGTTGGTATGGGTGGCCGGTCTATCGGGATTACCTTGGATTGCACAAGGTTGGTCCAAAATCCTGCCCAGCTGTGATGGGCCGCCTTTTCCCAATTTAAAGGCCTCTTCTTGTTGCCGCCGCACTGATTGCCAGAGCCGGCATTAACCTCGCCATCCTCGGCATCGCTGCTGCTGCCTTTATTGCGGTGCTTATTGTTTCTGTTCCGCTGAGGCTTCCCGTTTCCATCGCATAGCTTGCAAGTACCAGGGTTGCTATTGCTGGTGCTTTTTCGAGCTAACCAGTTGTCCTCAACAGTGCAAAATTGAGTCATAAGCTATGCAAGGCTTGCCATTGTTCTGGGCTTTTCATACCGGGCTCTCTGGCCAGCCATTCATCACCAATATTGTGCTTAAATGCGGCGATGGCCTCTACATCCGGGCAGTCCACTATCGGGTTCTTTTTGGTCAAGATCTATTCCAGAATTTTTTGACCGACTCTCCCGGCTTTTGCAGGATGTGAGCGAGATCATCGGCATCCGAAGGCCTGACGTAAGTACCTTGGAAGTTAGCTCGGAATTCATCCTTGAGGTCCTCCCAGACGCCGACCGAGTTCACGGGAAGGCTGTTAAGCCATTGCCGAGCAGAACCATTAAGTTTGAATGGCAGGTATTTAATGGCATGGAGGTCATCTCCACCTGCTATATGCACTGCCATGAGGAAATCTTCTATCCAAACTGCCAGGTCCGTTGTCCCATCATATTGCTTGATGTTTGTTGCTTGAAGGTGCGCAGCTCCTTGGATTCTGGAAGTAGCGTGATGTATGCCTGACACGGTCATGTTGTGGTCACGAGTATAATCACGTACAACGTCCTTTTTGTCAACCAAGCCAGGTATGCTGCCTGTCCAGCAGGTGGGCGCTGCCTGGACTTGTAGATTGACCGAGGTGGAATTTCGGACCTTAAGGGCATTTTTTCCTTTGGGTCATACCTCGTGGTGGTCCATGGTGGATTGACTCCACCTCTGCGCCCGGGCACCTCGGGAGTGAATTTATCTGCGCCAGCTGGCCGATCTCGGCCCCGAGGAGGGCGATCGAGGGTTTCAACCCATTCGCGCTTAGATAGTGCGCTCTCCTCAGCCTCCGCGTCTAGCTCGTCCAACAAGTTTCTGCGGGGGTAAGAGCGTTTAGGTCCCGTTTGTTGGAGCTTATCCTCGAGTGCCTTATCGGCCCTGAGGAGCTCGGTCCATCTGTCGTTGAGATCATCCTCTTCGACTTTAAGACGCTGAGACTTGTTCTTAATGCTTTTGGCCGTACTGGCCAATCGCTTGTGCAGGGTTTTGAGATGAGGTGCCTCTAGGGGCTGCTCAAAAGCATCATACTCGTTGGGGCTGAGGCTTCGTTCCTCCTTGACCTCCGGGTTGTAATCACCGTCGTTGGGGTCATCATCATCCCTGTTGACCTTGTCAGCGGCGTCGTCGTTGCCGGTGCCATTATTGCCGGCAGCGCCGTTATTACCGCCATTCGCTGCCTCGTCGTTGTCGTCGTCACCGTTTCCAGTGCTGCCGTTACTTGCGTTGCCATTTTTGGTGTCCCCATTACGGCGGCCCTTGCATCGGCGCTTTAGATTTCCTCCTCCTCCTCCTCCGTTCTTGGGAGTGAACACCATGTAGACATCGTAGGTGGAGGTAACGGTCCACTTGCCGGTGCTGTTCACGACTGGTGGTGGGGAGGTGTCTGAGGTTTCACCGACATCCTCATCCATGTCGGTAGCCTCCTCGGAGGCACTCGCTAGAACGACGGTTAAGTCCTGGACGGTAGTGACTAGGTGTGTGGTGGGTGGGCTGAAAATTCCAGCCTCCCCAGACTTCTCCCAGATCTTATCGTAAACCGAGTTCCGATCATCCGAGATTGTGAGGTTCCGAATCCGATCTTGCATCTCGTTTAGGAGAGAAATATCAACCTCACCCATGGCCTGAGTCATG
Source organism: Thinopyrum elongatum (assembly GCA_011799875.1). Classification (NCBI taxonomy): domain Eukaryota; kingdom Viridiplantae; phylum Streptophyta; class Magnoliopsida; order Poales; family Poaceae; genus Thinopyrum; species Thinopyrum elongatum. The sequence continues at coordinate 740,264,804 of CM022303.1, read as the reverse complement.
GCTGGGTTTAGTTGGAGTCTGCCCGAGATCCGATTTGACATGGTCTTGGGGTCTTCGTTGGTCAAACCAGATGCCTGATCCGTGGGTGTGCTCGGCTCCGGACTCAAGGCCGAATCCCAGGTATGACCTACACCGTGGTCCTGAGCTGGGATCGAATCCGAAATCTGGACAGAAGAGTTCACCAAATCAGATCCGTCGGCGTTGTATTAGGCCTGGTCTGATACCCAGCCCGAAAACGTCAGCTCACCGTGGGGATCCGTGGCGTATTCCAGGTTCCCGAACTAATGATGCGACCTGGAGCGAAATTTTTGATCTGGCCGAGATGGCCAGCTGAATCGGTGTGAAGTGTGATGCTGCCGAAGACGAAAAGTTACCCCGACAGAAAAGTCATGCCGCAATCGACGCTATCGTCGATCTAGAGGCGGGCCATCCAGCCGCTTTGACCACACAGATGGACCTGCATGGGCCACCAATGACGGAGTCGAATCCGGCAGATCTCGGGTAGGGGGTCATCAGCTGGTAGTCTTGGCACGATGGTAACAGGACACAAGGGAGATACGATGTTTACCCAGGTTCATAGCCTCTCGAAGAGGTAAAACCATACGTCCTGCTTTGTTGTATTGATTGTGTATGGGGTACAGAGTACAGGTTGATCTACCTCGAGATCGTGTATGAATGAGTTGTTCTCTACGGTCTAAACCTCTCGGCTTATATAGACACCGAAGGTACTTAGGGTTACACAGAGGTCGGTTACGTCTGAAGATAAACATGCCGAAGATTGTATTCGTATCTTGGATTATACGCCAAGTCTTCGAAAAATTTCATCTTGATTCCACTAGATGGCCTGATGAATGTGACCCACTGGTTGGTCATTTTGGTGGTTCTCGGCCCGTCCCACGTCTTCTGGAGCTGACGTGGTTAGCACCCCCTTATCTAGGACACCATCGCCTGGCATTCCCTATTAAAAAAAAGGAAATGGAAAAGGTTGCCGAGTTTCCCTGAAATGCCCGTCGAACGCGCCGGCCACGAACTCGTCCAGCTCCTTCCGGCCAGAGCCGATGCCGCCAGTCTCGCCGACGGGCTTGATCAGCACGAGCGTCACGCCCTGGATCCTCGTCCCGTCCGAGAGCTCCAGCATCGGCACGTACCGGAGCTTCTTGTTGCAGGCCGGCACCTGCGTGCGGCTGGCGGTGGTGGCAGCGGCGAGCGGCTTGTTGGCGAACTCCTTGAGCTGCGGCCGCTCCATGCACAGCGTTCCCTGCCCGTGTGCGTCCGTGAGCTCCACACGCTCAGAGTGGGGTGCTCCTTATGATCTCGCGGAGGTAGTCCTGGTAGTGCCTGGTGTGTCATTTAACAGCTGTTGTCAATGTTTCAGAAAAAATCAGTTTCGTCAGGCATAGCTGTAGCTGTTAAAGTTCAGTTTCGTCAGTTAGGGTTTTCTTCAGTTATTGGTTTTCTTCAGTTATTAGTGAAATAAGCCAAGCTGCGACTTGGTCTTAGTTTGTTAGTGTAGCCCGTCACATAAATAAGCCAAGCTGCGACTTGGATTTACCTTTACACGTAAATATTCTTCTTAATTAATGGATGAGGCAAATCGGGGCGCTGCTACACGTCCGCCGACGGATCTTTCCTGAAAAGATCCGCCACCTCGCAAGCCGTCAGATCTGCTGGATTGAGCGGTCGAGCGTCATCTTCTATCACTGCAACACATGTCGTGTTGAAGAAACAACAAAATTGCAACATAGGTCAAGTTGCAGATTATTTTTGCAACATAGCTCTTGTTATAGTTTTTTTTTTGCAGCAAAGGACTTGTTGCAACAAAGGTCTCGTTGGAATTTTTTGCAACAGTGGTTTTGTTACAATTTTTTATTTTTGCAACAGAGGCCTTGTTGCGGAAACTAACTACACGCCGGCGCTGGACAGCGAGCAGCAACACGACGGTGTTGGACAGCGAGCAACAACACGCCGGCACCGGATGCAAGAACTCATGGTGGACGCGGACGCAGGTGCTCCCCTGGGACGGCGGATGCAGCCTGAGCTCGGGCGCACCGCGATGGATGACGTTCATGGTGGAGGCGGGCGACGGTGGCCCCGGACGACCTCGTCGGCGTGATGCCGGCAGTCGGAGCAACGCAAAGAGGCAGCGGCTTGATGGGGAGCTGGGGAGGAGCACGGGTGGCGACTGCTCTCTAGGGGAACCAGATCCAGATCCTGCCGCAACACACTAGTTGTTGCGGTGGTGAAGATCGCAACAGTGACTCAGTTGCAAAACCTAGTCTAGATAATACGTTTCGGATCCAACGGCCACGCAGACGGCGGACGCACGCATCGTTATCCATCGGGTGATTCTAATCATTTCCCAATCTTTTGCCTCAGTTTCAAAAATATAATAAATAAGATCGCCACTTGGTTGCGTAAACATAGGAGGTTTACCTTTACACGTAAATAATCGCACGATGGAGATTCTAATCCAAAGGAAACAACAATCAACCCAGATCGCACCACCACAAATTAAACCGTATTTTATTACTAACACACGTAGCCATCTTTTCCCATGTCAATAATACACCTAACTCATTCCTCCTGCATGCCTTTTGAGAACATAAACCCACCGCGCGCCCTCACCATCACCATGCCTAACAAAGTTTAGGTCCTAACCAAAGCTTCGTCCCGCCCCCCTCACAACTGCAGGAGAGCCACAAAGTAGAAGAGGAGGAAGGATAACGCAATGGGGAGAGCTCCGTGCTGTGATAAGGCGAGCGTGAAGAAGGGCCCATGGTTCCCGGAGGAGGACGCCATGCTCAAATCCTACATAGAGCAGAACGGCACTGGCGGCAACTGGATCGCGCTACCGCAGAAGATCGGTATGTGCTCATCACATTTGCCATGCACGATGTACCGATGCTACAAGTAGCAGTAGTACTAATAGATGGAAGCTAATTAGGTGTGCGTTCTTGTGTGTCTGGGACTTCTGCAGGTCTCAAGAGGTGTGGAAAGAGCTGCCGCCTCCGGTGGCTCAACTACCTCCGGCCGAACATAAGGCACGGTGGATTCTCAGACGAGGAGGACAGGATCATCCTCAGCCTCTACATCAGCATAGGAAGCAGGTACTGGCACACACAGTTGGTCTATCTCACCCGTCTTGTCAATTGTATGATCAACTCAACTGTAGGATTAGCTGCAACCTGGTAGCCAGGCACATGGGTGTATTATCTAGGATCTAAGAGCTAAACAGACCATGCATGCCGTGAGTGGGGCGTAGGTGGTCGATAATAGCGGCACAGATGCCGGGGAGAACGGACAATGACATCAAGAACTACTGGAACACAAGGCTCAAGAAGAAGCTCTTTGGCCAGCAGTCACGCAAGGACAAGAGGCAGCAGCAGTTTGCACGCCAGGCAGCGAACGGCGCAGCCGGAAACAATGGCTTAGCTGCTGGTGCTTACAATTGGCACCAGCAGGCAATGTCCATGCTGGCCCGTCCGATGCCGGGTTCCATGGTGGAAGGCGATCGTATCGGAGAAGAGGAGGATGAGTCCATCCGGGAGCTTCTGTTTAAGCTAGGAGGAAGCTCTTTTGCGGCCCTGCCAGCCCCGCCGTGCCTTCCCCCACCGATGCATGGGGAAACTCCAAACTTCGTGGTGCCATCGGTGCACACGGCTCCGCTAAATGAAGGTGGCATCCAGTGTTCCAGCGTGCTGACTACACTGGAACTGGACGGGCTGGAATGCTTCTTCGGCATGGGGGACCAGAGCATGAGGTGGAATGAGGTGTTCCCCTTGCTTTGCCCTAACACTACTGTGGCATCCAGCTCCCAAGGGATGCAGCAGTACTGCCTTGTAGAGGAGCCAGTTGACCTTGGGATGCAGTAGTGAACTACTAGCTATTGTTCTTTGTTCTCATGTACGTACATGCATGATTGTGGATTTTGTGGTTTAAATCTGTAGCATTCATGGGAAATGGTTATAGACGAGACAGCTTTGAATTAAGAGCAATAATGTCTCTCACCAGTCCTAGACGAGAGATGCCTTGTTGTCAGGTATCTTTACCGCACTACCAGGCTTACTGCCTTACAGAAACATTTACAATTTTAGATTGTGTGGATTGTTATGTTAGTTTCGCTGATCTATGTCTGGTTTTTGTACCAAGTACTGACCCTAATGGCTAGTTATTTGTTTCTGTACTATCAGCATAGACAGTTTATTTTTAATGCAGCATAGACAAAATTTACTTGCAGCATGTGCAAGGTTTTCCTAATTTTGGTCAAAAATACATTGTCTATACTTGATGAGACATTCATATGGAACTTAATAAGGCATGTCTATAAAGTGCCCAAAATTGTCGTTGCAAAGTTAGAGAAAGTGTTAGCAGGCATAATTTTACGCATATTTTTGGAGCGTGACACACATGGATAGAAAATGACCTTGCAAATTTTTGCCAGAATTTTATCTACTTGAATTCAAATTAATATTCTAGGCATTTTGGCAAAAATGTATTTTACCAAGTTGAAGGAAAAATATTTCTTTGATGACATGAAACATGAGATTAATACTTACTTAGTGTAAATTGTTCACGTTGTGTCAATCTAATCATATAGACGATAAATTTGAAGTTCAGGACCATGGAATGATGAAATGGGCACTTCATTTATCTGGCCATCATATATAATTATCAATAATTTGCTTATACTTCACCTGTTTGATTCCATACGTTGCATTTCCAGTGTTCATACTTGAAATGGGATACTAGGTACTATTTCTCACTAGCCAATGGGACACGGTACTAAACTCATTCCAAGCAGACGGAAAAAACTGTAGTCATTGCTTGACTTTTGTTCAAATGACAGCCTGTCAGTACAGATAATAGATCATCTGTCTCCAGCTATACTATCTAAACTAATTATAAACCAGTATGCTCTTCCCTACAACTAAGGAAAATGTCAACGAACTAGTGTTCTGAAGAAAAGGTAAATATTCAACTGACTTCACGATCATTGACACCATATATTGTTCTAGAGATAACGGTTTTGCATGCGTACATTGCTTTTCCATGCAAATATGTTGGCATAAATGAAGTAATGAACATGCTATTTAAAGAGTTAAAAACATGTAAACCAAAAACTCAAGATACATCATACAAGTTTTGTGAGCCTATTCCTTCGATGGTTGGAGTGATTGAAATGCCAGTGCTGATTAAGTTTGCGAAACAAAATTTGAAATTATAATTCTAAAGAAGACATGAAATGTGTAATATAAAACCTGCCATAAATATATGTTTGATTTGCAGCGAAGTTTCCAATTTCTATCATAGTAGTTTCCGCTAGTCATATGTGAATGTCAAATTCCTCAATACATGTTACCCAATGAGCAATCCTGCAACTCCCAAATTCGGCTCCCTTTCTGATAATTATAGTTACACACATCAATTAAATGAATGAGTTTATTGTCATTGGAATTAATCAGAAAGTTCAAGGTTTATTGACTATTACAAATGGCTAGGTATGTTACTTGTTTGGTAATAGAAGTTCAAGCAAAACATGGTCAAGTGTGCAGAATGATTAGGATGCATTATCAGAGACGACCAAGTCCGTTATTAGTTAGAAAGAAAAAAAAAACTACAGTACGGCTACAGAGCATGTCTGAGAAGAGTCAAAGAGGTTAACTTGCAGTAACCTCTACCAAAGAGTCAATGTTGCTTTGGTTTACCTAACCTCTATATAGGTGATGCCTTGATGGGACAAAGGTTGTCTCATCTGTTGGTACCAGTTGGTGGCATGACAAGTAACTACTTTGAATTGAATTTATGATTTCGATCAATCAAATAACAGCAAACGTACAGCTTGGTACTTATTATTGTTTCTTATTGTCTAAACCACCATATTCCATAAAGAAATGATCCAAACAGACAATATTTAAACTGGCCACTCACCACGAGGCCAGCTTTTCAAAGGTGACCAATGATTAGTAACTTGTTAACTATGTTTAGTACGGCCTAAAAAAAAAACTATGTTTAGTACGGCCACAAAACAAATTTTTTTTTTTTGCGGGGAGGCCACAACACATCTTTAGATATGTCTTGAAGCGCCCATGCTGTAATAGCTTAGTTTCAATCGATGATACCCAGAACTTAAGGCCTTAACACCTGCACAGATGGAGCAGTGATTTGCCTTTCATTTTGAAAACTAACCAAATGATACCAGATTATGGAATAGGAACTTAAAAAAAAAGCTTCCCAACAGTAAGTAATTTTACATGGTTTGATGTCCTTATGGCGTGTTCGATAGCTCTCCACCGCCGCCAACTCCTCAACTCTCGCTAAAATAAAAGTACATGGACTGAGTGTCGTAGGGTTCATTCCTCTCCCGTTTTCCTTTCCCCTACAGTACAGTGAGAGGCGAAAAGAGGGCGGCTCGGTTTCCTCCGATCTCCGCCGCTGAGACCGTCGGTTCCCCTTCCCTCCATCCGTCGCTCCGGCGATGGGAGGCGGGGGACCCTGGTTCTCGTGCTAGGTGTGTAGATATGTGTAGGATAGTTCGTGTTTCCGGCGGTGTTGCTTTCAGGGGAGCGGCGCCGGTGTTCCCTCTCGTCGGTGTTCTTCGCAACGCCAGCGGCGGATCTGTGGAAGTTGTCCCGGTGTTGCTGCGAAGGAGGCGGCGGCAGCAACCCTGGTGGCCTTTTTGTCCTCGAGCTCCGGCCGCGCCACAGCGGCGGTTCCATCAGCGCCGCTGGGGAGCTTCGAGGGTTTGTGCTGTTTTCTGGCAATGGTGGAAGGGTGGTGCTCGGGAGCTGGGTATGCGGCTGGAGGCAGGCGGGTCTGCCTTTCTTCCTCGACGACGTCGACTGGAGATGACAGATCTGGGGACCGCGGGGAGAGGATCCCCGGCCGACGTGCCACAACCGTCATGATCTTCTCCTTGGGGGTGGGCTTCTTATTCGGCTCTCAAAGCGGCGACGCGATGGTGCTTCCTCGGTTCTTCGGGCGGCGTCTCGTCTCCTTTCTCTCCGGCGTGAGCTTCGGCGACGATGGTGGTTGGCGACAGACGATGTGGTTGCAGGCTGCAGGGATCTCCGAGGGTGTCTTTGTAATTTTTCTTTTCTGGAGGTCTTTCCTGCTTATGTTGCTGGACACCTGTCCTTCCTAGTTCGTTCTGGTGGTTTCTGCGTGTGTGCTTGCTGTACTGTACTACTTGCTGGATAATGAACGCATAGTAATCTTCAAAAAAAAAACTCTCGCTAAAATAACCTTTTTAATTTTTTTTTAGGGATTCGCTAAAATAACCAGGAGCCAGAAAACTGTTCGGCCGATACGCTCCTGGATCCAATCGTTGTACCCGAGCTGAAGGCCCATGATGCAGCCAAAGTGGCCCGTTCGGGAGCGGTGGGATGAATGGGCCCGTCTTGGATCATTTTGCTCATCGTCTACTGCCACCGGGCGGCCTTCGACTCGTCAGCTCGCCGCACCCGTCCCTCGTCGCTTGTCGCTCGTCGCCGCCGCCGCGTCCGGACGTGAGGACGCCGAACTGCGCTTCCTCTCCGTGCAAGAGGAGCAGCTCAAGAAGCTCCCGATCAAGTCTGACCGCGCGCTCGCTACGGCAGGGGGCAAGGCGCACCAGCGCAGTGACATCGACGTCGCCACGGGTGGAGGACCCCGTAGGGCAAGGTGGGGCGGCCGCCCTACCTCAATTTTCACGAGAAAAGTATATAAGTACCAATATATGCATGAATGCATCGCCGGTCAGATGGATTTCTTGCGTGGGTCTGTTCGTCGCTGGAAAGAGGAAAGGGGAAAAGGAGTGGAAGCGTGCGTAGGGTGAGACAGGGGCCTTCTCAGACAGTACTTTAAGACAAACACGGTTCACAAGCTGGATTTTCTATCTATTAGTTGACTACGGAGCTTCCTCATCCCGACCTATCTATATGTGAAAAGCTCTCCGCCAGAATCTTGGTAGTAGTAAGTCGTGGGTTACAAGCTGTCCCTTCCTCAAACCACCCCGCAATAGATATAGGGTTTACCAACCTTAGGCATGGACATAGACACCAGATCATTTTGATCGAGGACCCATTTTTGGAATAAAAAGGATAGAGACCAGACGTAGTCCAATCGGAAGGTCGTGCTTTAGAGAAAGACTTGTGTTCTATAGGAACAGCTGCCTATGTTCACCCGGCTGCCCTGCCTGTCGCAGAACCGTTGTGAAGCATCCATTCTATTCAATTAGAAATAGCATCTATAACTAGTAGTAGACGGTTGCTTCGAGGTCTCACAGGTCCTGCTTAAGCGAAAATGTAGTTGTGGAAGTAGTCTTGCCCACTTTGCCTTACGCTCATAGAGATCTATAAGTATCCCTCTTGTCTAAGTAGGTAAGTACGCTCGGCCCAGTACTAAACTTTAGCATTAAAGCCAGAGTCCTCCTTTTCATGAATGTTCAGGAAGAAGAGAATCCCTAAGTTAGAATTGAATGCCATCCCATTTCCCAAAGAAAGAGATTTCCAATATACGTGAATCACGAAAGAACCAATGCTGTAACTTGCTTCATCAGGCATTATAAGTAATCAATGAGATTTTCTTCCTCGAGAACAAAAAGCTACACGAGGAGAGCCTTGTTTACTGATATGTTACTAAAAGACCAGAGGTGATGGCCTCTGAATTGCAGGGTATGGAAAGTGGGTGTTAATCAACAAGATTATCTACATTTGCGGAAACCACTACTGGAATAAAGTTAGATCTTTATTTCATTTCAAGGAAAAGTTTCAGGGTTTAGCCACCACTCAGACAGTAGTGAAAAATCAAACTAACTCTAGGCGAAAGTGCACCGAGGATCTTTGATTCCTCCTACCTTATGAGCCCTTACGAAATGCCATTTTGAATGATGGACAAATCATGGGTGTCGGCGGTCTAGTCAGAGCACTTTGGAGCGCCTGAGCGGGCAAAGTAGGTTGACCCGTCCCGAGGGGGAGGGAACAAACGGGCAATTGAACACCATAGGGCACAAACGAATCGCCAGTAATGACCTGTATATATCAGGCAAGAGGTGCTACTCCGACCCGGAATCCTGCGTGATGGTTGGTCACCTTACCAATAATCTTCTTAATGTTGGAGAAAATGAGGATCATTGACTTAAATTGGAATTGATACCTAGACTACTTGGTTCTAGCTTGCCACCCCAGAAGGCAACGTATACACAAGTATAGACTGTAGGTAACACTGTAGGGTACAGCCTTGGGTAGTCTTAGGGTTTTCCAAGATATGATATGATCGGGTTATTTATTTGAATTGGAAATAGCTAGACGAATAAGTAGGCTTTAAAAGGACGAATAAAGTAGGCCTTCTAACTCAAAGTACTCCAGCTTAAGGAAAGACATGCAACATTGGTGATCAACGTATGGAATTTCCGCTATTCCGTTCCGAGAAAACACTTAGTTTGGCTCGAGTGAAAAAAGAGAAAGACTATTGTCGTCCGTCATTTCACACCCTATTGACATTATGACTAAGAATAGGGTTGCCCATTCCTGCCGTGGTCCATGGGATCTTCGAGTTGCGAGTTAGCTTAGAGTTAGTTTAAGAATCACAGGGGAAGGCAAATGTAGATAATCTGGTTCCACCTCTTTACTAGAGAGCCATAAGCAAGATTTCTATAACTGACCGTTAAGATAACTGGCATAACCAGAAGTATAGAACCTTCCTTTTACAAGAAGGAGGGACTTGTGATTGGTTTTCTACAGGGAAGAGAGATACCAAGCCGGGCAACTTCCCCTACTAACTACTGAACACAAAAGCCAAGGTGACCCAGAACAATTATTTCACTTATTTCTAGTTTAAGAAGGACCTTGTGCGCGGTTCATGACTCCCGGTGCTTAGAGATGCGGTTCACTACAGTAGTGGTAAGAAAAGCAAGAAAACATGTATCAAGAGATGGAAGTGAAAGAAGAACTATTGATCGACCAGTGGTTTGGGTCTTGCCTTTTAGGATTTGGATTCCTATTGAATTGACTTTGCCTTTGCCGAGGAGCAGAAACCCAGCCCTTTGATTTGATCCAGTGAGTGACGTTACGAGCAGAAGCCTCGACAAGTTGAATCCGGTACCGAAACAAGGATGACATTATTGAATATATTCTTCTTTCCTGTGCTTTGCCTTTCCCATTTTCCGTACCTTCGTAGTAGTTACTCGCCACTAGAAATAGGATTCATGAATTCAAACTAAAAGCAAAGGTATCGTTAATTCCATTTCAGTGGAAATATAGGGATGAAAGTTTCTCTCCTACTGATTTCGATTGCACATCTAATGAAAATATATGCACATGAATGTTCAAAAGGAAGGCTATCCCCTTTGCCGTTACCGAGGATCTATCTTTGTCCCTTGATTCGAAACCGAGGAAAGCGTGCGCTCGACCTCCTGGAAGGAATGCAATTATTCGCTTCGTAGTCCTCGTATGAATTCGCTATCGCTCCGAATCGTGGGAGCCGTTGAGTTCGGAGATACCGTTGTAGGAAAACAAACAAGTGAAAGAAGCCCTCGTTCCCACTCTTCTTCCCCCCCACCTACCCGGTAGGTAAGTAGGGGCCTCTGTTTCTCTTTTTGCTATGAGAAACCTACACAAGTAAATTTCTATTTCGTGCGCGATCCCAATCGTGGACTTTCACAATTAAGTCGATATGGGGTTTATCCTTCATGTTATTTAAAAAATAAAGGCGTCGCCTTGAAATGCCCTCGAGGACCTAGTTTTTTTTTACCCGTTTTTCCTCGCTCGCATTTTCCAGGTTAAGATCCCTATAAATTTCTTTCAATTTGGTTTCGGGCAGCTTACGATTTCGACAGGATCTCAGAACATTCTTTATTTGCTTTTTCAACAACGAAATGGAGGGTACTTCTGGGTTGGGCGGGGTGCGGCTTGCGGATGGCTCCAACCGAAACCCATCTTTTCCATCGGCGTCTTGACGTCCCACTTTGTTTTTTCGTGGATCATCATCTCCTGGCGTAGCGGAAGCACTCGACGAGGCCTCTATGACAGAATAGATTCTTCCCCGTTTCTGCCCGGACGATTCCATCAAATAAATAAAAATAAAAGTGAAGAGGAAAACGCATAACCAGAAGAAAAAGATATCCTGATGTAAAATGATCATGGGGACACATTGTTTTTAGTACCGACAATTTCCTGCACTGCTTAAACCAAGAAAAACATACATACTAGTTTTCATAGGTAGGCCTCTCTGTCCTACAGAATAGGTTTTTCCAAAAATTACCCATGGGATTTCTTTGTCTTTTCCTTATCTTTTGTCCGGTGAAGAATCTCCTGCTGCAGAGATAAGATGAATGGCTTCGAGATACCATCACTCGTCATTGCCAAGGAAATGAATTGCAATTATAGTCTACACTTCACCTGATTCTCCACGATGACCCGCATTTATTGATTGAGAGAATAAGATGAAGATAGATCCATTGCGATATTGGTTTGGAAGAGAAGCCGTGGAGATAGCTCATTGTGCCTATGTCCGGAATTGTTAAAGAATGAAGGTACCCCGTTGACTATGTCGGGTACCGCCGACTTAGGTTATCCCTAAAAACACTATCAACCACATCATAACTGTTTGCTTCCGCTTTCCTCGCGGAGTTGGTTCTAGCTTTCACCGAAGGATCTCGATCGATGCTCGCCATCAAAAGATATGGGTCTAGCTGCTGCCCTAGCCGGAAAGAATGGGAGAGTGAGCCATTCATACTGAAAAGAGTGATTCGTTTTTGAAGTATATCAAATTCAGAGGAAAAAGCTGGAAGAAGACGACGGGATTGTTGATAGATCCCCTCTACATCCTAACCAAGAGGACCAAGTGCAAACCTTTGTCTCTTTTTCTCGCCGGGTGGAAAGGTTATTCTTTGCCAGTAGTGCCCTCTGTAGGAAGAATCGTAAATGCCGGAGGACGCGTTCAACATGAATTGTCACTGTGGAATGAAATCACCTCTCGAATCGAGCAAGAAATGACTATTTATTTGATAATAGCGACTTATCACAAAAACAACCAAGGGTCCATCGACCCGATTGAAACTGTCTTCACTGCGTTGAATCGAAGGGAACTACTATAGAGAGTGGAAGAAGCTACAAGGCATAACACTATGAGCTTTTCTTTAGATAACCTTAATCACACCAGCTTTTCCTCATGGGAGGGTAAAGGAAATAGGAATGTACGAAATCTATCCCAATAAGAAATGCGGAAGGTTGTCAACTAGAAACCTGTTATCACTCTCTTCTTCCGATCGTCCCATCAGTTTCTTGTAAGCCTGCTTCCTCCGATGATCGGTTGCGGCTAACTTCTCTCTCTTCATCTCTCTGAGTTCGCTTCTTGGTAGTAGTAACCCCTGTCAGAAACTTTGTCCACTCTTTCATATAAATACGCTGATCTGCCAGCCAGCTGAAAGTAGAGAACCACATTGTATGATCTAGGGCAACTCTCTGTTATAGCAGCGATTTCTTATTCATTCAGGGCGCCCGTTCTTGTGTTTTTAAAGAAAGGATACCTTGTGATTCCAGATTTCAATAGAGATTCGATTCCTCACATCTAAGGGAAGACAGACACAAATGCACAGACACATTATCCGGGGGTGTCACCATTTGCATCGTATCAGTATCATAAGAAAAGATTGATTGTTGTGAGTGATTTTACTACCCTTCCAGGCTTAGCAGGTAATGAAGCTACTGACGAGGGAGGAAATGTCCGTTGAAAATAAAGCGAACCAGTGGGGCTTAAAAGTCACTCTTTGAATAGTTTTTCAGACCGTTAAGTTGTCAATCTTTCCAATGATGAGGCTCCAAAGTTTATTACATTTCCTGGTCTGCCGAGGACAGCACTAGATTGATTGCTTACCGACTTTCATTCAGATACCAACCCATCTTTTTATCAAAAGCATGGAAACTATCTAATCGAAGATAGAATTCACGCCTGTGAAAAGTAAGCAATTTCATCATTTTCCTTCGCAACACAGCTCACTCAATTGTAGAGATACCGAACAGTTTGAGTGATCGATCGACCTTGTGGCACGATGAGCCCATTCTCTCTCTTCCATCCCGCCTTCTGAACCAAACCCTAGAGAAAGACTTCTTGAACAGAACAGAGCAGCAATTCTAGAAACTTCCATTTTCCATTGATCTGGGCATTGCTATTAAAAGTGGGTCTACCCGCCCCGGCGTGACTCACACTTGACCAACCACTTCTATCTAAGAAAATACTTTAGGTAGGGTCATCTCCCTTCGGGTTTACTCGGTCCTAGTCCGAACCATTGGATCGATCAGAAGAAGAAAGGCAAAGGAATTGAAAGGTGAGTAGAAGCATCGCCAGCAGAGTGATTAGGGAGTCTCCCCAGCCCAATGGTCTTCTTTTTGTTTTTCACTCTCCTATTTTGATTTGGAAGAGTTTACTACTGTTTCGGTAGTTCTAGACCTTCCTTCCTTTTCAAGTGCTTGCTATCCCTCTCGCTCTACCCGTCCAGAGGGAGCCCTAGTTTCAGCATAATATAGCCTCGTTTTGAAGCGCTCCTTCATATGGACGTATGTCGAACAAAGGAAATCTTATCGGCATACCCACCTGCTGGCCGTGGTTCACTGACCGACCAACCACCAATAGTAGGAGTAGGCGGCTGGCTTCTTTGTGAAGAGAACGGATGGAGAAACAGATGCCGAAGAACCTAGCCCTTGGAAGCTTCGTAGGGCGTTCTGCATCGTATACATCAGCCAAAGCTCTATTGACGTCAGCAGGAGCGGCCCGCTTTGGATTGGACTGGAACGCAACCGCGCTTGTATAAGGGGTTGCCAGGTCTGCTTCCGACCGTCCTCGCAACGTGCAGGGTTCCCAGGGCGAAGGCCACGACCCCTGGGGCGCATAGGTTAGTCCGGCATGCTGACCCCTCTTAGAGCCTAAGTCGGGTTGCGGCGTGTTGTTTGGCCGGGCCAGGCATGACCCAGAAAAGTGTGTCCGGCTGGAGTTAAGCGAGCGTGGTTGGGTAAGTTGGTGCACCCCTGCAGGGAAGAACACTTATCGATAGCCTTTCCTACGTTAACGGACACTCGGAGTTGTATCCCGATCGGTACAACTAGAACTGGTGACTTAGATTGAAATGGATAGTAGGCTCTGGGATGCTTTCTCGCAGGGAGTCGAGGAAGAATTCTGGGCGAGGGTTGATAACACTACTACTAACTACACTCACTTAATATTATGTTAATCTGCACTCTTCTACTGCTGCAGAAGACCCGATGAAGATGTTTGAAGATCTAGTCTTCGATAGGACTAGGCTTTCCCCCTCTATTCTGGCATTTCTGCAGCCAGTCCACATATACAAACAGAGCCCCTTTGAAAATGTTGCATATGTAGTGTAGATCCTTGCTTGCTGAGTACTTCGGATGAGTACTCACGTTTGCTTTATTTTCTTTTTCTCCCCATATCCATATGTCGCCGCCAGATGACGGAGCCCCTGAGATAGCTGCCCCTGTCGACGACTACGGCTACTACTACTACCCTCCAGGCGAGTACTACTACGAGGAGCCGTCCGACGACCAGGAGTAGGATTCGGAGGATCCTAGGCAGGTGGCCTACGCCTTTCGATATTAGAGTTTTTATTTTGTCCCGCCTTCTTAAAGGCCTATCTCTGTTTCTGTAATATATCTGTACCCAGATATCTAATGCTTCCGCTGATGCTTGTATGACATCAAGCTTATGGATTCGAGCCCTCGAGGCCCTGGCTTGTAATATAATGCTTGTATGCCTTTATTTATGTTTTAGAGTTGTGTTGTGATATCTTCAAGTGAGTCCTTAGGCTTGATCGTGTGCATTTGCGTGTATGATTAGTGCACGATTAAGCCGGGGTCGTCACAGGGATTCAGGCTCATCACTCCAGATGGTACTATGCCTGCCCTGCCGTACCGCACCTGGTCTTCATATCCATCAGCATCCTGTCGTAGTCCATCTCGCTCCATGTCGCAAGCCACCAAGTCCAGGTCCACCATAGTGTATATCATATCATATATGTATAGGTACTCATAAGTACGCTCAAGTATCAGGTATAATATATCAGTGTTCGTCGCCCATAGTGATCATTGCCCGGTAATATAACATAGTGACACACGACAAGGGTGTAGGATCAACTGATGAAACACAAGCATATCTAGATTAGGCATGTTAGGATAACAGGTAAAGGCAATGTAAGGCGACAAAATCAGGCTATGCAGAGAATAGGACCAACTACTGAACCATAACTGAACTGATATTCTAATGCAAGAATGTAGAGAGAAATAATAGGCGATATCTGGAATGATCAAGGGAGTTTGCTTGCCTTGTTGCTCGGCAAGCTGGATCAGATCCTCGAAACTGTGGTCGTACTCTACAGCGGTCTCGGGGTCTACCGATAAGAAGCAATACTAGAAAAGAACGAAGGACAATAAACAACGGAGCATGGCAATGTTCAATACAAGTATTCATTGCATGGCAAACAGTTGTGCTGTTTTAATCTATTGCATGGCAACACAATTTAATTGAAGTGGGAATATACCCAATGGTATTTCCCCAACTTCAAATGTTATTTATAAAATGACCTATTAGTGTTTTATTAGTAAATAGAATGATCATTATTTTTAATATGCATGAAAATGACATATTTGAATTCTTCATATTTTTTTGATCATTTTTATATATAATTTATATTTTTTGAGTTAGTATGAATTAGTAACGGGCCCTTGGGCCAGATTGACCTGTGGTTCACGACGGTGGTGGGGAGTCGTCTGGGTTTCACCGACATCCTCAATCCATGGGCCTCCTCGGAGGGCACTCGCTAGAACAACGGTTAAGTCCCTGGACGGTATAGTGACTGGTGTGAGGTTGGGTGGGGCTGAAAATTCCAGCCTCCCCAGACTTCTCCCAGATCTTATCGTAAAAAGAGTTCGATCATCCGAGATGTGATGAGGTTCCGAATCCGATCTGCTCTGCGTTTTAGGAGAGAAATACAACCTCACCCATGGCCTGAGTCATGCCTGGGTTTAGTTGGAGTCGCCGAGATCCGATTTGGCCATTGGTCTTGGGGTCTTCGTGGTCACAACCAGAGCCTGATCCGTTGGGTTGGCTCGGCTCCGGACCTCAAGGGGAATCCCATGTTGACCTACACCGTGGTCCCTGACTGGGATCGAATCCGAAAATCCTGACAGAAGAGTTACCAAATCAGATCCGTCGCGTTGTTATTACGCCTGGTCTGATCCCAGCCCGAAAACTGTTCAGCTCACCGTGGGGATCCGTGGCGTATTCCAGGTTCCCGAAAATGTGCGACCTGTGAACGAAATTTTTGATCTGGCCGAGATGGTCCAGCTGACATCGGTGTGAAGGTGTGATGCTTGCCCGAAAGACGAAAAGTTACCCACAACGACAAGAAAAAGTCATGCCGCATCGACGTCTATCGTCGATCTAGAGGCGGGCCATCCAGCCCGCTTTGACCACACAGAGGACCTGCATGGGCCACCAATGACGGAGTGAATCCGGCAGATCTCGGGGTAGTGAGGGGGTCATCAGCTGGTAGTCTGGCCACGATGGTAACAGGACACAGGGAGATCGATGTTTACCCGGTTCAATGCCTCTCGAAGAGGTAGTAAAACACCATACGTCCATTCTGTGTTAATTGATTGTTATGGGTCAGAGTAACAGGTTGAATCTACCTCGAGATCGTTGTATAGGAGAATGAGTTGTTCTCTACGGTCTAAACTCTCGAGCTATATAGACACCGACAGGTACTTAGGGTTACAACAAAGGTTCGGTACGTTCTGAAATAAACATGCCGAAGATTGATTCGTATCTTGGATTATACGCCAAGTCTTCGAAAAATTATCTTGAGATTCCACTAGATGCATGATGAATGTGACCCATGGTTGGTTCATTTTTGGTGTTCTCGGCCAGTCCCACCGGTCTTCTGGACTGACGGGTTAGCACTCCTATTCTAGGACACCATCGCCTGGCTTCCGCATTAAAAAAAGTGAATGGAAAAGGTTCCGAATTTTCCCTGAAAATGCCCGTCAAACGCGCCGGCCACAATCGTCTCCACTCCTGTCCGCCAGAGCCGATTGCCGCCAGTCTCCCGACGGGCTTGATCCGCACGGCGTCACGCCCTGGATTCTCGTCCTCGAGAGCTCCAGCATCGGCACGTACCGAGCTTCTGTTGCAGGCCGGCACCTGCGTGCGGCTGGCGTCTGCGTGGAGACGGCGAGGCGGCTGTTGGCCGAAACTCCTTGAGCTTTTTGCGCCGCTCCATGACACAGCGTTCCCTGCCCTGTGCGTCCGTGAGCTCCACGCTCAGAGTGGGGTGCTCCTTATGATCTGCGGAGGTAGTCCTGGGTAGTGCCTGGTTGGTCTTAAAGCTGTTTGTCATGTTTCAGAAAAATCATTCGTCAGCGCATAAGCTGTAGTGTTATTATCAGTTAGGGTTTTCTCGTCAGGGTTTTTTCATTATGTTTTTCCAGTTATTAGTGAATAAGCCAAGCTGCGACTTGGTCTTAGTTTTTAGTGTAGCACCGGCACATAAATAAGCCAAGCTATGACTTGGATTACCTTTAACGTAAACGTATTTGTCTGTAATTAATGGAGAGTGCAAAATCGGGGAGCGCTACACGTCCGCCGACGGTATCTTTCCTGAAACGATCCGCCACCTCGCAAGCCGTCGATCTGCGCTGGATGAGACGGTACGAGCGCTTCATCTTCTTCAGCAACACAATGTCGTGTTATAGAAAACAACCCAAATTTGCAACAAGGTCAAGTTGCAGATTATTTTTGCAACATAGCTCTTGTTATAGTTTTTTTTGTTGCAGCAAAGGACTTGTTGCAACAAAGGTCCGTTGGAATTTTTGCAACAGGTGTTTTTTACACAATTTTTTTATTTTGCAAAGGAGCTGTTGCGGAAACTAACTACAACGCGGCGATCGAACATCGAGCAGCACACGACGGTGTTGACAGCGAGCACAACACGCCGAAGCGGATGCAAGACTCATGTGGAAAACGCGGACGCAGGTGCTCCGCTGGACGGCGATGCAGCCTGACGCTCCGGGGCACCCGATGGATGACTTCATGGTCGGAGGCGGGCGACAGTGGCCCGGACGACCTCGTCGGCGTGATGCCGGCAGTCGGAGCAACGCAAAGAGGCAAGGCTTGATGGGAGTTGGGAGGAGCAACGGGGGTGGCGATGCTCTCTAGGGGAACCCAGATCCAGATCCTGCCCGCAACCACTAGTTGTTGCGAGTGGTGAAGATCGAACACCGTGACTCGTTGGCAAAACCTAGTCTAGATAATACGTTCGATTCCAACGGGCCCGCATACGGCGGACGCACGTCGTTATCCTGGAGTGATTCTAATCTTTCCCAATCTTTTGCCTCAAGTTTCAAAAAATAATAAATAAAGATCGCACTTGTGTTGCGTAAACATAGGGGTTTACCTTACACGGTAAAAATCGCACGTGGAGATTCTAATCCAAGGACACAAATCAACCCAGATCGCACCACCACAAATTAAACCGTATTTTATTAACTACCACGTAGCCATCTTTTCCCATGTACAATAATACACCTAACTCATTCCTCCTGCATGCCTTTTGAGAACATAAACCCACGACCGCGGCGCCCTCTACCATCAACACCTTGCCTAACAAGTTTAGTCCTAACCAAAGACTTCGTCCCGCCCCCCTCAACAACTACCGGAGAGCCACAAGTAGAGAGGAGGAAGGATAACCAATGGGGAGAGCTCCGTTGGCTGTGTATAAGGCGAGCGTGATGAAAGAAGGGCCCATTGTTCCCGGAGGAGGAGGCCCATGCTCAATCCTACATAGAGCAGAACGGCATGGGGCAACTGGATCGCGCACCGCAGAAGATTCGGTCTTGCTCATCCATTTGCCAGCACGATGTACCGATGCTTCAAGTGCCAGTAGTACTAAGATGGAAGCTAATTAGGTGTGCGTTCTTGTTTTCTGGGACTTTGTCGAAGTCTCAAGAGGGTATGGAAAGAGCTGCCGCCTCCGGTGGCTTCAACTACCTCCGGCCGAACATAAGGCACGGTGGATCTCAGACGAGGAGAGACAGATCATCTCCGCCTCGACATCACGCACTAGTAAGCCGGTACTGGCACACACACGTTGGTCTATCTCACCCGTCTTGTTCATTGTATTATCAACTCAACTGTATGATTTAGCTTGTCAAACTGGTAGCCAGGCACAGGGGTGTAGTATATAGGATCTAGAGCGCACAGACCATGCATTTGCCCGTGGTGGGGAGTAAGGTGGTCGTAATAGGGCAAGATGCCGGGGAGAAACGGACACTGACTCAAGAACACTGGAACACCAAGGTCATGCAGAAGAAGAAGTCGCTTTGGCCAGTCGTCACGCAGGCAGAGAGGAGGCAGCAGCAGGTTTTTGCACGCCAGGCAGCGAACGGCCAGCCGGAAACATGGCTTAGCTGCTGGTGCGTACAATTGCAACCAGCAAGGCAATGTCACATGCTGGCCCTCCGAATGCCGGGTTCCATGGTGGAAGCGATCGATCGGAAGAAGGAGGATGAGTCCATCCAGGGACTTCTGTTTAAGCTAGGAGGTAACTCTTGTGCGCCCTGCAGCCCGCCGTGCCTTCCCTCCCCACCGATTCAGGGGAACTCCAAACTTCGTGGGGTGCCCATCGGTCACACCCGGCTCCGCTAAATGAAGGTGGCATCCATGGTTCCAGCGTCCTGACTACACTGGAACTGGACGGCTGGAATATGCTCTTCGGCAGGGGACCAGAGACATGAGGTGGAATGAGGTTGTTCCCCATTGCTTGCCCTTAACACCTACTGTGGCATCCAGCTCCCAAGGGATGCAGCAGATACTGCCTGTAGAGGAGCCAGTTGACCTTGGATGCAGTATGAACTACTAGCTATTGTTTCTTTGTTCTCATTTACGTACTGCATGATTGGATTTTGTGGTTTAACATCGTAGCATTATGGGAAATGGTTTCAGAGAGACAGCTTGTGATTAAGAGCAATAATGTCTCTCACCAGTTCCTAGACGAGAGATGCCTGTTGTTCAGGTATCTTACCGCACTACCAGGCTACTGCCTTTTAACAGAAACATTTACAATTTTAGATGGGTTGGATTGTTATGTTAGGTTTCGCTGATCTATGTCTGGTTTTTTGTACCAAGTACTGACCCTAATGGTTAGTTATGTTGTTTTGTACTATCAGCATAGACAGTTATTTTAATGCAGCCATAGACAAAATTACTTGCAGCCCATGTGCAAGTTTTTCCTAATTTGGTCAAAAAATACCTGTCTAACTTGATGAACATTCATATGGAACTTATAAGGCATGTCCTAAAAAGTGCCCAAACATTGTCGTTGCAAAGTTAGAGAAAGGTGTTAAATCAGGGCATAAGTTTAAAACGCAATTTTTGGGAGCGTTGACACCATGGATAGAAATGACCTTGCAATTTTTTGCCAGATTTTATCTCTTGAATTCAAAATTAATTTCTAGGCATTTTGCCAAAATGATTTTACCAAGTGATTGGAAAAAATTTCTTTGATGACAAGAAAACATGAGATTAATACTTACTTAGTGTAAATGTTCCGTTGTGTCAATCTAATCATATGACGAAAATTGAAGTTCAGGACACATGGAATTGATGAAATGGGCACTTCATTTATCTGGCATCATATATATTTCAATAGTTTGCTTATACTTCACCGTGTTGATTCCATACGTTGCATTTCCGTGTTCTACTTGAAATGGGGTACTACGGCATCTATCCTGCCCCCCAATGGGACACGGTAACTAAAACCATTCCAAGCAGAAGACGAAAAAAAAACTGTAGTCATTGCTTGACTTTTGTTCAAATGACAGCCTGTCGTTCAGATAATAGATCATCTGTTCTCCAGCTATACTATCTAAACTAATTATAACCAGTTATGCTCTTCCCTACAACTAAGGAAATGTCAGACGAACTAGTTGGCTGAAGAAAAGGTAAATATTCAACTGAACTTCACTTCATGACACCGATTAATCTGTGTATAGAGATAACGGTTTGTGCATGCGTACATGACTGTTCCATGCAAATATGTTGGATAATGAATATGAACATGCTATTTAAAGAGTAAAAACATGTAAACCAAAAACTCAGATTACATCATACAAGTTTTTTGTGAGCCTATTCCTTCGATGGTTGGAGTGATTGAAATGCCAGTTGCTGATAGTTTGCCGAAACAAAATTTGAAATATATATTCTAAAGAAGATCATG
The DNA here is from genome assembly GCA_011799875.1 of Thinopyrum elongatum. Classification (NCBI taxonomy): domain Eukaryota; kingdom Viridiplantae; phylum Streptophyta; class Magnoliopsida; order Poales; family Poaceae; genus Thinopyrum; species Thinopyrum elongatum. The sequence continues at coordinate 740,243,545 of CM022303.1, read as the reverse complement.
AAATGTGTAAATATACACAAAACCTGCCTAAATATATGTTTGATTTGCAGATCGAAGTTTCCAATTTCTATCTAGTAGTTTCCGCTAAGTCATATGTGAATGTCAATTCCTCAATACATTACCCAATGAGCATCCTGCAACTCCCAATTCGGTCTCACTTACTGATAATTTAGTTACACACATCAAATAAATGATAGTTTTATTGTCAATTGGAATTAATCAGAAAGTTAAAGGGTTTATTGACTATTGAAAATGCTAGGTTAGTACTTGTTTGGTAAATTAGACGTTCAAGCAAAACATGGGTCACTGTGGGCAAAGATTAGGATGCATTAATCAGAGAGACCAAGTCCCGTTTTAGTTAGAAAGAAAAAAAAAACTACAGTAACGGCACCGAGAGCATGTCTGAGAAGGTCAAAGAAGTTAACTGCAGGTAACCTCTACAAAGAGTTCATGTGGTGGGCTTTGGGTTACCTAACCTCTTATCGGTTGACCTTGATGGGACAAAGGTTGTCCATCTGTTGGTTCCAGTGGTGGCATGACAAGTAACTACTTTGAATTGAAATTTATGAATTTCGATCACAATACAGCAAACGTACACTTGGTACTTATTATTGTTTCTTTTGTCTAAAAAACCCAACCCATATTCCAATAAAGAACTGTGCCAACAGACATATTTAAAACTGGCCCTCAACCACGGGCCAGCTTTTTCAAGGTGACCATGTTAGTAACCTTGTTACTATGTTTAGTCGGCCTAAAATAAAAACTATGTTTAGTACGGCACAAAAACAAAATTTTTTTTTTTTGCGGGTAAGGCACCCACATCTTAGAATGTCTTGAAGCGCCCCTGCTGTAATAGCTTGTTTCTAATCGATGATACCCAGAACTTAAGGCCTTAAACACCTGCCAGCCGATGGAGCAGTGTTTGCCTTTCATTTTGAAATAACCAAATGATACCAGATTATGGCAATAGAACTTAAAAAAAAGCTTCCAACAGTAAGTAATTGTAACATGGTTGTGATGTCCTTATGGCGTTTCGATAGCTCCCACCCCGCCGCCACTCCTCAACTCTCGCTAAAATAAAAGTACATGGAGGTGTCGAGGTTTAGGGTTTCAATTCTCTCCCGTTTTCCTTTCCCCTACAGTACGTGAGAGGCGAAAAGAGGGCGGCTCGGTTTCCTCCGATCTCCGCACGCTGAGACCGTTCGTGTTCCCCTTCCCTCCATCCTCGCCCGGCGATGGAGGCGGGGGACCCTGGTTCTCGGGTAGGGTTGTGTAGATTGTGTAGGATAGTTGCGTTTCCGGCGGTGTTGTCTTATCAGGGGAGCGGCGCCGGTGTTCCCCCTCTCGCGGTGTTCTTCGGCACGCCGCGGCGGAATCTGTGGAAGTGTGCCCCGGTGTGCTGATGAAGGACGGCGGTCGGACACGAAAACCTGGGTGGCCTCCTTTTTGTCCTCGAGCTCCGGGCCGCTCCACAAGCGGCGGTTCTCCACAGCGCCGCTGGGGAGCTCGAGGGTTTTGTGCTGTTTTTGGGCCATGGTGGTAAGGGTGGTGATCTGGGAAGTGGGTATGCTGCTGGAGGCAGGGGCGGGTCTGCCTTTCTTCTCTTCTCGACGACGTCGAACGGAGATGACAGATCTGGGGACAGCGGGGGAGGGATCCCCGCCGCGTGCCACAACCCGTCCATGATCTTCCCTTGGGGGGTTGGCTTCTTATTCGAGCTCTCAAGCGGGCGACGGATGGTGCTCCTCGGTTTCTTCGGGCGGCGCTCGTCTCCTTTCTCTCCCGGCAGTGAGCTTCGGCGACGCTGGTGGTGGCGACAGACCCATTGGTTTTTGCAGGCTGTCAGGGATCTCCGAGGGTGTTCTTTGTAATTTTTCTTATTCTTCGAGTCTTTCCTGCTTATGGTTGCTGGACACCTGTTCGTTCCTAGTTCGTTTCTGGTGGTTTTGCGGTGTGCTTGCTGTACTGTACTACTTGCTGGATAATAACGCATAGTAATCTTTCAAAAAAAAAACTTCTCGCTAAAATACCTTTTTAATTTTTTTTTAGGGATTCGTAAATAACAGGAGCCAAAAACTGTTCGCGGCGATACGCTCTGGATCAATCGTGTACACGAGCTGAAGGCCCATGATGAGCCAAAAGTGGCCCGTTCGGGAGCGGTGGAGAATGGGCCCGTCTTGGATCTATCTTGCTCATCGTCTACGTCACCGGCGCCTTCGCCTCGTCAGCTCGCCGCACCCGTCCCTCGTCGTCGGTTCGCTCGTCCGCCGGCCGCCGCGTCCGGACGTGTGAGGACGCGAACTGCGGCTTCCTATACGTGCAGAGGAGGCAGCTCACGAAGCTCCGATCAAGTCTGACGCGCGCTCGCTACGGCAGGGGGCAGGCCACCAGCGCAGTGATGACATCGACGTCGCCCACGGGTGGAGGACCCGCAGGCAAGGTGGGGCGGCCGCCCTCCTCAATTTTCACGAGAAAAGTATTAAGTACTCAATATATAGCAGATGCATCGCCGGTCATGATTTCTTGCGTGGTGCTGTTGCGTCGCTGGAAAGAGGGAAAAGGGAAGAAGGAAAGTGGAAGGCGTGCGTAGGGTGAGACGTGGGCTCCCTTCTCAGACGTAACTTTTAAACAAACACGGTCACAAGCTGGATTTTCTATTCTAATTAGTTGACTCGGAGCTTCCTCATCCGACCTATCTATATGTGAAAAGCTCCCGCCAGAATTTGGTAGTAGAATCGTGGGGTTACAACTGTCCCTTCCTCAAACACCCCGCAATAGATATAGGGTTTACTACCAACGCTTAGGCATGGAATAGACACCAAAGATCATTTTGATCGAGGACCCATTTTTGCGAAGAAAAAGGATAGAGACCAGACTAGTCCAATCGAAAAAAGTCGTGCTTTAGAGAAATACACTTGACTGTTCTATAGGAACAGCTGCCTATGACTTACACCCGCCTGCCTCCTGTCGCAGAAACCGTTGGACAGCATCATTCTTCAATTAAGAAATAGCATTATAACAGTAGTAGGACGGTTTGCTTCGGGTCTCACGATGTCCTGCTTAAGCGAAAATGTCGTTGTGAAGTAGTCTTGCCCACTTTGCCTGACGCTCAAGAGATCTATAAGTATCCCTCTTCGAGTATGACTCTAACGATACGTAAGTACGCCGTCCCAGTACTAAACTTTAGCATACAGCCAGAAGGTCCTCCTTTCATGAATGTTCAGGAAGGAAGAGAATCCCTAAGTTAGAATGAATCGCATCCCATTTCTCCAAAGAAAAGTATTTCCAATATACGTTAATCAACGAACAGAACAATGTTTTTCTTGTTACTTGACTTGCTTCATACGGCATATAAGTAATCAATGAGAATTTTCTTCCTCGAGAACAAAAAGCTACACGAGGAGACGCTTGTTTTACCTGATATGTTACTAAAAGACCAGAGGTGATGGCCTCTGAATTGCAGGGTATGGAAAAGTGGGTGTTAATCAACAAGATTATACTACAATTTGCCGGAAACCACTACTGGAATAAAGTTAGATCTTTATTTTCATTTCAAGGAAAAGTTTACGGGTTAGCCCCACTCAGACAGTAGTGAAAATCAACTAACTCTAGGCGAAAGTGCACGAGGATCTTGATCCTCTACCTTATGAGCACTTACGAAAGGTCCATTTTTGAATGATGGACAATTCATGGGTGTCGGCGGTTCTATTCAGAGCACTTGGAGCGCCTGAGCGGGCAAAGTAGGTTGACCCGTTCCCGAGGCGAGGGAGGGAACAAACAGGGCAAATTGTAACACCATAGCGGGCAACAAACGGATCGCAGTAATGACCTGTATATATCAGCAAGAGGGCCAGTACTCGACCCGGACTCCTGGCGTTATGGTTGGTCACCTACCAATAATCTTCTTATGTTGGAGAAAATGAGGATCATTTGAACTTAAATTGGAATCTGATACCTAGACTACTTGGTTCAGCTTGCACCACCCCAGGAAGGCCAACGTATACACAGTCTAGACTGTAGTAAACACTGTGGGTTACATACAGCCTTGTGTCTAGGTTTTCCAAGATATGAAGGATCGGGTATTATTTGAATTGGAAATAGCTAGCAATAAGTTAGGCTTTGAAAAGACGAATAAAGTATGGCCTCTAACCTCAAAGTACTCTCAGCTTAAGGAAAGACATGCAACATTGGTGATCAACGTATGGAATTGCCCTATTCGTTTCCGAGAAGAGAACACTTAGTTTTGGCCGAGTTGAAAAACCGAGAAAGACCTATGTCGTCGTCATTTCACACACCCGTATTGACATTTTGACTAAGAATAGGGTGCCCATTCTGCCGTGGTCCATGGGATTCTGTCGACGTTTGTCGAGTTAGTCTTAGGTTTAGTTTAACGAATCACAAGGGAAGGCAAAATGTAGATAATCTGGATTCCACCTCTTTACTGAGAGCCATAAGCAAAGATTTCTAATAACTGACCGTTAGATAACTGGCATAAACCAGAAGTATAGAACCTCCTTTACAGAAGGAGGACTTGTTGATTGGTTTTCACAGGGAAGATAGATACCAGCCGGGGCAACTTTCCCCCTACAAGTATGAACCAAAAGCCAAGGTGACCCAGAACATTATTCACTTATTTCTGTTAAGAAGGACCTTGGCGGCGTTTTTCAGACTTCGGTGCTTAGAGATGTCGGGTTCACTACAGTAGTGGTAAGAAAGCAGAAGCAAACATGTATAAGAGATGGAAAGGAGAAGAAGAACTTTGGTCGTACCAGTGGTTTTTTTGGGTCATGGCCTTTTAGGATTTGGCTTCCTATTTTGACTTTGCCTTTGCCAGGAGCAGAACCAGCCCTTTGAATTGATCCGGAGTGACGTTACGAGAGAAGCGCTCGACAATTGGAATCCGGGGTACCAGAAACAAGGAGGACATATATTGAATATATTCTTCTTTCCTGTGCTTTGCCTTCCCATTTTCCGTACCTTCGTAGTAGTTACTCGCCACAGAAATAGGATTCATGAATTCCAACACTAAAACAGCAAAGGTATCGTTCATTCCATTTCAGTGGAAATATAGGGATGAAAGTTCTCTCCTAATGATTTCGATTGCACATCAATGAAAATATATGGACACATGAATGTTCAAAAGGAAGGCTATCCCCTTGCCGTTACCAGGATCTATTTGTACCGCTGACTTACGAAACCGAGGAAAGCGTATGCCGCTCGACCTCCCTGGAAGAAGCAATTATTCGCTTTCGTAGTCCTCGTATGAATTCCGGCTTATCGCTCCGAATCGTGGGAGCCGTTGAGTTCGGAGGGATACCGTTGTAGGAAAACAAACATGAAAGAAGCCCTCGTTCCCACTCTTCTGCCCCCGCCCACCCTACCCGGTAGGTAAGTAGGGGCCTCCTGTTCTCTTTTGCTATGAGAAACCTACACAAGTAAAGTTCTATTTCGTGCAGATCCCATCGTGTGGGCCTTGTCAAATTAAGTCCGATATGGGGTTTATCCTCCCCTCATGTATTTTCAAAAAAACAAGGCGTCGCCTTGAAATGCCCTCGAGGACCTAGTTTTTTTTACCCGTTTTCCTCGCTCGCATTTTCCAGGTTAGATCCTATCAATTTCTTTCAATTGGTTCGGCAGCTTACTTTCGACAGATTCTCAACATTCTTTATTTGTTCTTTTGTCAACAACGAAAATGGAGGGTTACTCTGGGTTGGGCGGGCCATGGCGGCTTGCCGGATGGGCTCCAACGAAAACCCTCTTTTCAAATCGGCGTCTTGACGTCCCCACTTGTTTTTTCGTGCGAGTCATCATCTCTGGCTTAGTCGGAGCACTCTACGAGGCCTCGACATCGAATAGATTTTCCCACGTTTGCTGCGCCGCACGATTCCATTCCAATAAATAAAATAAAAGTGAAGAGGAAAAACGCAAACCGAAAAAAAGATATCATGATGTAAATGATCATGGGGGAACTTGTTTTTATACCGGGACAATTTCCTGCCTGACTGCTTAACCAAGAACACACATACATACTATTTTCATAGTAGCCTCTCTTCCTACAGAATAGGTTTTTCCAAAACATTACCCATGGGGATTCTTTGTCTTTCCTTATCTTTGTCAGGAAGAATCTCCTGCACTGCTAGAGAAAGATGAATGGCTTCGAGGATACCATCACTCGTCATTGCCAAGGAAATGGAATTGCATTATATTACACTTCACCTGATTCTCCACTGATGACCCGCATTTATTGATTGAGAATAAGCTGAAGATAGATCCATGCGTATTTGGTTGGAAGAGAAGCCGTGGATAGTACTCAGTGCCTATGTCCGGACATTGTTAAGAAATGAAGGTACCCGTTGACTATTCGGGTAACACCCGACTTAGGTTATCATCCTTAAAAAACTATCAAATCCAATCCAGAAACTGTTTGGCTTCCGCTTTCCTCCTCGCGGAGTTTGGTTCTAGCTTTCACCGAGGATTCGATCGATGCTCGCCCTCAAAAGATATATGGGTCTAAGCTGCTGCCCTACCGGAAAGAATGGAGAGTGAGCCATTCATATGAAAAGAGGTGATTCGTTTTTGAAGTATAATATATCAAATTCAGGGAGGGAAAAAGCATGGAAGAACGACGAGGAGATTGTTGATAGATCCCCTTACATCCTAACCAAGAGGACCAAGTGTCAACCTTTGTCTCTTTTTCTCGCCGGGTGGAAAGGTTATTCTTTGCCAGATAGTGCCCTCTGTAGGAAGAATCGTAAATGCCGGAGACAACGCGTTCAACATGAATTGTCACTGTGATGAAATCACCTCTCGAATCGAGCCAAAGAAATACTATTTATGATATAGCGACTTATCACAAAAACAACCAGGGTCCAATCGACCCCGATTGAAACTGTCTTCACTGCGTGAATCCGAAGGGAACTACTATAGAGAGTGATAAGCTACCCCCAAAAAGGCATACACTATGAGCTTTTTTTAGATAACCTAATCACAACCAGTCTTTCCTCATGGGAGGGTAAAGGAAAATAGGAATGTACGAAATCTATCCCAATAAGAATGCGGAAGGTTGTCAACTAGAAACTGTCATATCACTACTCTTCTGTCCGATCGTCCCATCAGTTTCTTGTAGCCGCTTCCCTCCGATGATCGGTTTGCGGCTAACTTTCTCTCTTTCATCTCTCTGAGTTCGGCCTCTTGGTAGTAGTAACCCCGTCAGAATCTTGTCCACTCTTCATTATAATATACGCTGACTGCCAGCCACTGAAAGAGAGAACCCACATGTATGATCTAGGGCAACTCCTGTTATAGCAGCGGTATTCTTTATCATAGGGCGCCCGTTCTTTGTTTTACAAGACAGGATACCTTGTGATTCCAGATTTCAATAGAGATGTCGATTCCCTCACATACATAAGGAAGACAGACACAAATGCACAGACACATTATCCTGGGGGTGTTCCACCATTTCATCGTATCAGTATCATACGAAAAGAATTGACTGTGTGAGTGATGTTTACACCCTTCAGCTTAGCAGGTAATAAGCTACTGACGAGGGAGGAAATGTCCGTTGAAATAAAGCGAACCAGTGGCTTAAAAGTCACTCTTTTTCTTTGAATAGTTTTTTCGACGTAATTTGTCATCTTTTCCAATGATGAGGCTTCCAAAGTTATACATTTCCTGGTCTGCCGAGGGACAGCAACTAGATTGATTGCTTACCGGACTTTCATTCCAGATACCAACCCATCTTTTTATCAAAAGCGGAAATACTAATCGAAAGATAGAATTCAACGCCTGTGAAAGATAAGCAATTCACATCATTGTCCTTCGCACACCACCGCTCACTCAATTGTAGAGATACCGAACAGTTGAGTTGATCGATCGACCTTGTGCACGAGCAGCCCATTCTCTCCTCTTCACATCCCCTTCTGAACCAAACCTCGGAGAAAGACTTCTTGAACAGACAGGCAGCAATTCTAGAACTTCCATTTTCCATTGATCTGGGCATTGCTATAAAAGTGGTCTACCCGCCCCGGCCGTGACTCACACTTGACCAACCACTTTATCTAAGAAATACTATGTAGGGTCACTCTCCTTCGGGTTTTACGGTCCCTAGTCCGAACGCATTGGATCGATCATAAATAGAAGAAGGCAAGCCGGAATTGAAAGGTGAGTAGAAGCATCGCCAGCAGAGTGATTGAGGAGTCTTCCCAGCCCAATGGTTTCTTTTGTTTTTCCACTCTCCTATTTTGATTTGGAAGAGTTTATCTACTTTTACGGTAGTTTCTACCGACCCTTCTTCCCTTTCAAGCGTGCTTGCTATCCCTCTCCTTTCTAGACCGTCCCAGGGAGCCCTAGTTTTTCAGCATAATAGCCTCGTCTTGAAGCGCTCGCTTCATATGGACGTAGTCGAACAAAGGAAATCTTATCGGCATACCCACTGCTGGCCGGGTTCACATTGACCGACACCACCCAATAGTTAGGATAGAGGCGGCTGGACTTCTTTGTGAAGAGAACCGGATGGAAAGTGAGAGAGACAATGCCGAAGAACGCTCTCCTTGGAAGTCTTCGTTAGTGGATCTTCTGCATCGTATACATCAGCCACAGCTTAATTGACGTCAGCCGAGGAGGCCCCCTGCTTTGGATTGGGACTGGGAACGCAACCCCGCGCTTGTATAAGGGGTTGCCTCCAGGTCTGCTTCCGAAACCGTCCTCGCACTGCAGGGTTCCCAGGGCGAAAGGACCCAAGACCCCTGCAAGGATGCCATGGTGTCCGGCATCTGACCTCTCTTTAGGCCGAAGTCGGGTTGGGTGTTTTTGGCCGAGCCAGCATGACCCAGAAAAGAAATGTGTCCGGCTGAGTTAAGCGAGCGTGTTGGGTTTAATTTGTTGGGTGGCACCCCTGCAGGGAGAAACACAATCTATCGATAGCCTGTCCTACGGTAACGACACTCGGAGATTATCCCGATCGTGTTACAATAGAATGGTGACTTGAGTATGAAATGGTATTAAAATGGCTCTGTGGATATGCTTCTCCGCATGGAGTCGAGGAAGATCTCTGGGCGAGGTTGATGAACACTACTACTAACTACTACTTACTTATATTATGTTATCTGCACTCTTCTTCAACTGCTGCAGACCGATAAGAGTTTGAAAGATGCTATTTACGATAGGGACTAGGCTTTCCCCCTCTATTCTGGCATTTGCGCAGCCAAGTCCACATATCACAACAGCCCCCCTTTGAAAATGTTGATCTGTAGTGTAGATCCTGCTTGCTGAGTACCTTCGGATGAGTACTCACCGTTTGCTTATTTTCTTTTTCTCCCCATATCCATATGGTCGCCTGCCAGATGACGGAGCCCCTGTAGATTGATGCCCTTGTCGACGACTACGGCTACTACTAGCACCCTCCAGCGAGTATCTACACGAGGAGCCGTCCGCCACGACCAGGCAGTAGGATCGGAGGGAATCCTAGGGCAGGTGGCTACGCTTCGATTTAGAGTTTTATTATTGTCCCGCCTTCTTCAAAGGGCTATCTGTTTCTGTAATGTATACTCTTGTACCAGATATCTAATGCTTCCGCTGATGCTTGTATGACATCAAGCTTATGATTCGAGCCCTCGAGCCCTGGCTTGTAATATAAGGCTTGTATGGCTTTATTTATGTTTTTAGAGTTGTGTTGTGATATCTTCAGGTGAGTCTCTTAGGCTTATACGTGTGCAATTTGCGTGTATGATTAGTGCACGATAGCCGTGGGTCGTCCAGGGATCAGGCTCATCACTCCAGATGGTACTATGCCTGCCCTGCCGTACCGCCCTGGTCTCATATCCATCAGGCATCCTGTCGTATTCCATCTCGCTCCATGTCGCAAGCCACAAGTCCAGGTCCACCATAGTGTATATCTATCATATATTAGTAGGTACTCATAGTACGCTCAGTACAGTGTATACATATATCAGTGTTCGTCGCCCATAGTGATCATTGCCCGGTACATATAACATAGTGACACACGACAAGGGTTGTGAGATGCAACTGATTGAAACACAAGCTATCTAGATTAGCGGCTGTTATAGGTATAACAGGTAAAGGCAGTAGGCGACCAAAATCAGGGCTATGCAGGAGAATAGGACCAATACTGAACGATAACTGCAACTGATATTCCTAATGCAACGAATTGTTAGAGGAAATAATAGGCGATATCTGGAGTGATCAAGGGAGTTTGCTGCCTGTTGCTCGGCAAGCTGGATCAGATCTCGAAACTGTGGTCGTACTCTACAGCGGTTCTCGGGGTCTACCGATAGGACGCAATACTAGAAAAGACGAACGAGCAATAAACACGGGAGCATGCAATGTTCAATACAAGGTATTCATTGCATGCAAAATTTGTGCTGTTTTAATCTATTGCATGGCAACACAATTTAATTGAAGTGGGAATATACCCAATGGAAAATTTCCCAACTTCCAAAGTGTTATTTATAAAATGACCTATTAGTGTTTCTTATGTAAATAGAATGATCATTTTTTTAATATGCCATGAAAATACCTATTGATTCTTCATAGTTTTTTTGACATTTTATATATACATTTATATTTTTTGAGTTAGTATGAATATGATTAATTTTCAAGGTGTTAATGCATTTCCAAGATTTTTTGGAATATATTTAACTTGAATTTATAATACTAAATACATCTATTACACAGGGCTGTGTAACCAGTGTGGCTGGAAAAGGTGGGGTCACTGGCTGAGTCAGCAGGGTCAATAGTTCCACATTGACTGGGTTTATTAACTGGCAGGTTGGGCCACCTGTCAGTGTCTGTAGTTATTAGGTTGTTTTAAACGGTTTATTAGGTTATTAAATGGTGGGCCCCAATGGTCGTGTGATGGGCTAAACTAACTCTATCCAGGAAACAATGTGCGGGTCCACATGTTAAGTCGTCTACAGAGACTGATTATTTAGTCCGAACTATTTATCCTAGTTACAAATGGGAACGCCGCCATGTCCGCCAAGATTCTCGCGCCATTACCACGGAGGCGGAACGCAGCGGCATGCTATCTACTGACCTTCGTTGTCCCAAATTCTTCTTAAATTTATTTAAAACAGATGTACAATCACGTTGTTTAGTATTAGATACATTCATATCTAGACAATCTAAAGACAAGAATGTTGGGACGGATGGAGTACAATGCTAAAGCAAACTACACTACGACACGAGCAGGCCTCTCACGCACCCAAGTTTATTCTGACAAAAACTGAAAAATGAACACCTAACTAACTGAAAAAATGTGCAGCAGGATTCGTGTTCAACACTTGACCCCTCTCCTGATGCACGGGCTTCACCTCCTTCACACCCAGCATCTGCCTCATCTCAATGAACTTGACGCGGCCAAGTGCCTTGGTGAGCAGGTCAGCACGCTGGCTGCTGGTGCAGACGAAGTTGACGTCGACCTTTCCTTCCTCGATGAACTGACGGATGAAATGGAAGCGAGTGTGGATATGCTTACTCCGATCATGATAAACTGGATTCCGGCTGAGTGCTATCGCCGATTTGTTGTCCACCAGCAGCTCGAACTTCACTGGATCAACGCCCAGCATCTCGGCGAGCAAACGGCTCAGCCAGATGCCTTGGCATGCCGCGGCCGCCACTGCGATATACTCTGCCTCGCAGGAAGAGAGTGCCACAACCTTCTGCTTCTGCGAGGTCCAGGTAATGACACTGCCGCCGAGGAAGAAGATCACGCCCGACGTGCTCTTGCGGTCGTCGACGCCGCCGGCGTGGTCGCTGTAGCTGAACCCGACGAGGGCGGGCGCCGACGAGCCCACCTTGTAGCAGCATTCGTACCCGAGCGTGCCTTGGATATAGCGCAGGGTCTGCTTCACAACACCCCAGTGCCGTGCACCAGGCGACTCCATGAACCGGCTCGCGAACCCGACTGCATGTGCAATGTCAGGGCGCGTGTGAACCAAGTACCGGAGGCTCCCAATCACGCTCCGGTACAACATTGCATCGGCGGCGTCTCCAGTTTTCCCAAGCTTCAGCCGATTCTCAATGGGCGTGTGACATGGATTGCACTGTTCCATGCCTGCGAGCTCGAGCACCTTCTTTGCATAGCCCGCCTGGCAGAGCGTGATCTCGCCATTGCTCTGCTTCACCTCGATCCCTAAGTAGTAACTTAGGAGACCAAGGTCACTCATCTGGAAGAGCTCGCCCATCTGCGCCTTGAACTTGTTGATGTCGTCGTTGCTCGTGCCCGTGATCACCAGATCATCCACGTACACGCCCACCAGGAGGAAATCCGCCGAGTCCCCTCGCCGGTACCGCTCAAACCCGAGCTTGGTCAGGGTCTCATCCAGCTTCGCGTTCCAGGCACGCGGGACCTAACGCAAGCCGTACAGAGCCTTCCGGAGTTTGAGCACTTTGGTCGAGTTGACGCCGTCGATGAAGCCGGCCGGCTGGTGCACGTACACCTCCTCGGCGAGATCGCCATTGAGGAAGGCGGACTTAACGTCCATATGATGCACCTGCCAGCCGCTGTGCGCCGCCAACGCTAGCAGTAGGCGCACGGTCTCCATCGCGCAACCGGGGCGAAGACCTCGTCGAAGTCCACCCCCTGTCGCTGCGCGTACCCCTTCGCCACCAGCCTCGCCTTGTACTTGATGACGTTGCCGGCTGGGTCCTTTTTCACCTTAAAGACCCACTTGAGGCCGATGGCGCGGTGGCCGGCGGGGAGCGTGGCGAGCTCCCATGTATTGTTGCCGGTGATGGAGCGCATCTCTTCATCCATGGCGCTCCTCCGTGTCCCGTCGCCGAGCGCCTCCTCGATGCTTGTTGGCTCCTCTGCGGCTAGCATGCAGAGCTCGGCTTGCTGCGCGGCCTCGGCGTCGAGCTCATCCAGCGGGTTCTCCATGTACCTGTACCGGAGCGGTCCAGAGTCCGTGTCCCGGTTGACATCGTGCGTGGGCGGTGGCTCCGCTGCTCGGGTCGCTGCCACCGGCGAGGCTCGAGCCGGTGTAGTAGGTGGCGCCGTGGCGGGGCCAGGACTAGCCCCGGCGTCGACCACCGTCTCCCCTGGAGCGGTGTTGTAGACGACGACGAAGGTGTTGGACGAAATTCCCGCGGTGGCCGTGTCCGCCATGGACGACCGGTCCCATGGCCTTCCTTCCTCAAACGCCACATCCCGCGTCACCTGCACCTTCTTTGCCACGGGGTCGTAGACGCGGTAGGCTTTTGCGTCCTCCTCGTACCCGATCAGCACCATGGGCGTCGAGCGATCCGCCAGCTTGTCGATGCCGGGCCCGAGGCGCTTGACGTGCGCGACGCAGCCAAACGCTGGCTTTCCGCCCGTGCCACGCCTCATATGGCATGATGCCGTTGAGGCTCCTCGTCGGCGACCGATTGAGGATGTAGACGGCACGGCAGTCTTCACTGCCTCGCCCCAGAAGATGCTCGGCATGCCCATCGCCTTGAGAAGGCAGCGCGCCATCTCGACGCCAGTCTGCTTGCGGCGCTCCACAACGCCGTTTTGCTGCGGCCTATAAGGCGCCGTGGTTTGGTGCCTGATGCCGCTCTCCGCGTAGTACAGCTTGAACGCGTCGGAGTTGAACTCGCCGCCCCGGTCCGACCGGAACGCGAGCAGACGACACTCCCGCTGCGCCTCGGCTGCCGCCTTCACCTTCTTGAAACTCGCCTCCGTGTGCACGAGCTCCAGTGCGCGCTCCGGGCATGCCAAAGCCACGCTGTTTCATCCGCTTTCGCAAGCAGGCATACACGCGTAGCGACGACAAGGTTGAGGACGTACAGCCGGCTTCCTCCGTCGCGGGACGCGTGCGAGCAGCACCTTGTGCCGATCGTAGATGTTCAGTACACCGTTGTCGATGACGATCTTGCACCCGTTCTCGTCCATTTGTCCCAGCGAAATGATGTTGCTTTTCAAGCTGGGGATGAAGAACACCTCTGAAAGAGCGCGCTGCTCCCACACTCAAACACCACGGTGCCCTTTCCTCGGATGCCGACGGCCGAGCCGCAATGTTTTAAATAGCGGGCTATGGAAAATAGCGGCGGGCCTCTAAATCAGCTATAGCGAAGGTATAGCGGGCTATTTGTGAAGACGATCATTTAAAACTATGCCGAGCCGTCTCCGAAGCGCACGGTGACGTGCAGTCGTGCACCGTCTCGTCGATAGCCGTGAACATCTCCTTGCTGCCCGCCATGTGGCTCGTGGCCCCAGAGTCGAGGTACCAGACGCCCTCACCGGCATCGGCAGGGACCACGCGCTCCTCATTGAGGAGCACGGCCTGTGGCGCGATGATGTCGCCGCGCTCCGTGGTCGGGTGTTCGGCGGCGTGGGCCATCAGAAGCGCCGCGCGAGGTTCACCTCCTCGCGGCCTGATTTGCGGCAGTCGCGTGAGAAGTGTCCCTCTATGCCGCAATTGTAGCACTCCAGCTTCGACTTGCCCTTGTTTTTCTCGCCACCGGCGTTGTTGTTGCCGCGACCGCCGTTGCCTCGCTGGTTGTTGCGGCGGTTCCCCTTGCCGGAGTTCCCGCCACCGCCACTGCCTGAAGAGCTCTCCCCGGGACTCCTCTGTTTGAGCCGTGCGGCCCACTCGCTCTCAGTGAGCAGGAGCTGGGCACCGCCGGCACTGTCAGCCCCAGGCTGCATGAACCGGTCCTCTACGACTTGCAGGCGGCCGGTCACCTCCTCGATGGACATGGTCTTGAGATCCATCAATGTCTCTATCGAGATCAATGTTTTAAATAGCGGGCTATGGAAAATAGCGGCGGGCCTCTAAATCAGCTATAGCGGAGCTATAGCGGGCTATTTATGAAGGCAATCATTTAGCGGCACCCCGCTAAAAAGGCTATAGCGGGCTATAGCGAAGCTATAGCCGGCTATTTAAAACTATGATCGAGATGGCAACCTGCATGAACTTAGGCGGAACTGAACGCAGCAACTTTCTTACCGCCTTGACCTCCTCGACGGTGTCCCCGAGCGCCTGCAGATCGTTGATGAGGCCGGTGAGACGCAGCGCGAAGTCCTCGACGGTCTCCCCGTCCTTGAACGCCATCACCTCGAATTCGGCGTGCAGCCGCTGCGCCTTGGCCTCGCCGACGCGCTCCACTCCGACGCGCATGGCGGCGACGGCGTCCCATGCCTCCTTGGTGGAGTCCTTCCCTGCCAGTGCCCGGAGCATCTCCGGCGGCACCGCACACAGGATGGCCGACAGGGCGTTGCGATCGTCCCGCTTGACGGCGCGCCACAGGCCCTGGGCCTGCAGCCTGACGCGCATGAGCAGCGCCCAGTCCCCGTAGTTGGTACGGGTGAGCATGGGGTACTGCTGCGGGTTTCCCAAGCCGGCAAATCCCTGCTGCACCTGGTGCACCACCACCTCGCGCCGCGGCCTCACTACCATAATAACATTATATGCCTACGGCCTTATATATGCCGACGGCTGCCGTAGGCATAGAAGGAGCTATGCCGACGGCTTCGGGAAAACCGTAGGCGTAGACAAGCCGTCGGCATACCTTCATCTATGCCGACGTGGGCCATAGGCATAGAAACGCCGTCGGCATACTAACATCTATGCCTACGGCAGCCGTAGGCATAGTTGGGCCGTCGGCATAGAGGTGGCCTTGGTGGCCCTGGGACAGCCGGCAGGCTCACGCCGTCAAACGTATGCCGACGGCCCTAACGTCGGCCGTCAGCATACCTCACTGTGCCACGTCATCGATCCGGGGCACCGTGGGCCCGGGGCTATGCCGACGGTGCCCACGTCCCCCAGGAACGTAGGCATAGCCCTGCCCCCAGGAACTACCAGCGAGCGCCACGTGTCATGGCTAAGCCGTCGGCATAGCTCTGCCACGTGGCTCCTCCCGTACGAACAGCATTTGACGACGGCGACGGCAGCTACCGTTAGGCGCTGAGCGTTGCCGACGGCCGGGGCCGTCGGCATAGATGTACGGGCGTAGTCGGCATAGAAGTATATGCCGACGGCCTTTCTATGCCGACAGGCCTTGTGGTACGCCGACGCATATTTTGCCGATGGCCCTATGCCGACGGGGGCCGTCGGCATAGACCTACGCCGACGGGATTCAGGGCTATGCCGACGGCCAGGCCGTCGGCATAGGGGCTCAGTGTGGTAGTGCCTGGCCCGTGAAAAGCTGCTCCCGCAGCGATCGCCAGACAGCTGCGGCGTCACCGACCTGTCCGGCGTTCTGGCCATCTGCGCAGGATCTTCTCAGGTGGTGCCATCCCACGGCCACTCCCACATTGCCTCTGAAGACGCCATGTCCGCCATGATCTCGCGCCATCCCACAAGAGCGGACGCAGCGGCATGCTATCTACTACTCCCTCCGTCTCAAAATTCTTGTCTTAAATTTGTCTAGATACGGATGACAAATTTAAGACAAGAATTTTGAGACGGAGGGAGTACATGCTAAAGAAACTCCACGACAACTATGGGCGTGCACGAGAGCAGGCTCTCAGCGCACGCAAGCTTATTCTGACGAAACTGAAAAAATGAACACCTAGCTAACTGAAGAAATGTGCAGCAGGATTTAGTGTTCAACAATCCGTCCTTGTAGACGACGAAGATGATGACGGTGCGGCTCCGGGACAACAACTGGTGTCTCAGGGAAGCTTCTGGCCATGGCGACGACGGTGGCGCAGCGACACAGCACCTCGGCAATGAGTGGATCGACGAGAGAGCGAGAGGGAGGGGGAAGAATGATGCTAGGGTTCCTCTCCGAGGCTAGCAACGAGCTTATCTACCTCTCTGGGACTTCTAGTAGCTGCCAGACATCGAGCATCGTGCGACGGGATCAAGCTCAGCCCGCGCGGCGTTGACACGAGGTTGAAGACGGCTGTAGCCCGGGCTGGGCCAGTTCCTGTAAAGTTGGGCCATAAGTGCCTAGCAGCATTTCTCTTTTATCTTTATGTTTATTAATTAGCTCCTGTTTTGTAATGTTTTGGTTATCAAATGAATTTTAAAGGTGTTGCAATTTTTTGTGTAAATCACTAGCAATATTACAAAGTCACACACCAATTTTCAGAATATTTCGAAATGTATTTAATTGCATTTGGATTTGTTGGGTCTGGGTTAATATTGTTGGGGTTTAATTTATTTATCCAAATTGAGTTTATTTTATTTTCTCTTTATAATATAGAATTTGGGGATCCAGAAAAATGGTTTGGAGATTTTTGGAAAACAATTTTTGTTTTGCATTTTGAATTAAATTTGAAAGTTGGATTATTTCCTAATTCAATTTGGATAATTTGCAATTATAATGACTTGGCAATATTAATTAGCACAATATTATAATTAGGGTTAGGGGCTGTTACAATTACAAAGAGATAGATGAAGGTATTGATGATGAGGATGTGGATGATGAAGATGATCGATGCTGAAGACTCCTTGATCGGGTTGACGGCATGGCGGTGTCCTTCTGCCGATTCCCCCTCCGGATCCCTTTCGGAGGTAAGGCTTTCTGGTTCTGGAGTGTGGTTCTGGTCTCTGTTCGTCCTCCTCCAGATCCGATCATACGGGGTTGAAGTAGTCGACCAGGGGAGGCGACGCCGCATGGTACGACCGCTGGTATGAGTGGGTCCGGTCGTACCACAGGCCGTCTTCTCCTCTGGAAGGTGCTGCGCGGCTTGTTTTTGTCCCGCTTGATCGTCGCTTGGTATGGTAGGGTATTATCACGTCAATTAACATGATTTTCACCCATAATTAGGTGTTTTCCAATTAATGCTCCAAATACCCTTCTCCTTTAGGATCCTGGTGAAATCATGCAAAAAGATTGCGCGAACGCAGAAAAATTCTAAAAATCCTATAACTAAGGTGCAAAATACAAAGTAAAAAGTGATGCAAAAATGAACTCATCAGACATACGTTTTCCATTATCTCTCGTAACGGTGCTGAGTATTTCACATTCTTGTTTTACTGGACGATGCTAGGCCTCGTCTGAGCGATATGACGTCCCCACTGGCCGCCTAGTGAGCCATCTAATGCGACACTCCCCACCGTCAGATCTTGGGCGTCCGGGAGCTTACCCCACCGAGACGCCAAGAAGATTCTCCGTGCTCCCTGCGCATAATACGGCCCCGTTTTTGCTACCCAATTAGTCCCGGTTCAGTCACGAACCGGGACCCATGAGGGCATACGTCTCGGTTCGTGTGCCCAGGGGGCCGGCCGGGCCTCGTGGGGCATTGGTCCCGGTTCGTCTGGACCCTTTTGTCCGAGTTCCAGACACGAACATGGACCAATAGGCCTCGATCCTGGCCCACATTCATTTGTCCCGGTTCGTGGCTGGAACCGGGACCAAAGGGTGGGGCCAATTTTGTGCCTATATATACCCCCTCGCCCGCAAGCAGAGCACTCCACTGCTCTGTTTTTTTTGGCCGGCTAAGGGAGGGTTTTGTGGTGCTCAAGCTCACCTCCTATGCATATGAGGTGTTCGATGAAATGCCCGAGCCACACTACTTAAGCTTTCTTCTCTCCAAGCTTGACCTCGAAGCTCCATTTTCCTCAAGATTTGTCTAGGTTTAGCGGTCCGTCACGTCCTGTCCCCGTCTTCACCGCCGTCGATCGCCCATGCCGATCTCGTCGCCGGCACCACCGTGGTGAGCCTCTTGTTCTTATCTTCTTTCTAAAAGAGAAAAATTCTTACTTGTATGATTTAGATAGATACTTGTATAATTTTCTTACTTTTATTATTGTTTGTTATTATATAGTGCGATGGTTTTGGTATCCGTCCCCGTCGGCCCTCGTCCTGTCTATGATTCGGATGTGGTATATATTATATTTTATAACTATTTGGTTCATTTATTGTTTATGATAATTATGCCGACCAACGTGACATAGATTTTATTTATCTAGGAGGTATGTGAATAGGAAATTCCAACCGACCCTATTGTCGAGAGGTTAAATTTAGTTGAAGAAGAAAACAATTACTTGAAGGAAAAAATAAAAAAAATTGAGGAGGTGAAGAAGATATTGGAGTTGCATGTTGCGGATGTCGTCGATGATCACAAGATCAAGATGGATGCAATGCGCTTCAAGATTAGAAAGTATAGAAAATATGCCATTCATACCTAGGCTTGGTATCATTATGCCGTTGGATCAATTGTTACCTTGGTTGCGATTATGATCGCATTTGTTGTTGCATTAAAATGTTTTACATAGTTTCAATGTATGGTTTAATTAGATGCTCTGGAGAGCTATATGTTGTTCAATGAGAACTATGTATGTACTTTGGTTTTAATGTGATGATGAACTTCTATTAATTTGGTCACTTATCTATTCATGATGTTCTGTAATGGTTTTTGACACACTTAATTATATATAATGCACGCAGATGAACCGCCAATGGATGTACGGTGACAGACACACCTCCGAGTACATTAAGGGCATGCATAATTTTCTCGAAGTGGCTGAGGCAAACAAGCAGAATGGTTTTATGTGTTGTCCATGCCCTATATGTGGGAATACGAAGTCTTACTCTGACCGGAAAATCCTTCACACCCACCTGCTTTATAAGGGTTTCATGCCACACTATAATGTTTGGACCAAGCACGGAGAAATAGGGGTTATGATGGAAGACAGTGAAGAAGAAGAGGACGATGACAACTATGTGCCCCCTGAATACGGTGATGCTGCAACGGGGGAAGCTGATGATCAAGAGGAACCAGGCGATGTGCCCGATGATGATCTCCACTGGGTCATTGTTGATGCAAGGAGACAGTGCGAAAGTGAAAAGGAGAAGCTGAAGTTCGATCGCATGTTAGAGGATCACAAAAAAGGGTTGTACCCCAATTGCGAAGATGGCAACACAAAGCTCGGTACCACACTGGAATTACTGCAGTGGAAGGCAGACAATGGTGTATCTGACAACAGATTTGAGAAGCTACTAAAAATATTGAAGAAGAAGCTTCCAAAGGACAACGAATTGCCCGACAGTACGTACGCAGCAAAGAAGGTCGTATGCCCTCTAGGATTGGAGGTGCAGAAGATACATGCATGCCCTAATGACTGCATCCTCTACCGCGGTGCGTACGAGGATTTGAACGCATGCACGGTATGCGGTGCATTGCGGTATAAGATCAGACAAAATGACCCTGGTGATGTTGACGGCGAGCCCCGCAGGAAGAGGGTTCCTGCCAAGGTGATGTGGTATGCTCCTGTAATACCACGGTTGAAATGTCTGTTCAGAAACAAAGAGCATGCCAAGTTGATGCGATGGCACAGAGAGGACCGTAAGAAAGACGGGAAGTTGAGAGCACCTGCTGACGGGTCGCAGTGGAGAAAAATCGAGAGAAAGTACCGGGCTAAGTTTGCAGGTGACCCAAGGAACGTATGGTTTGGTTTAAGCGCGGATGGCATTAATCCTTTCGCGGAGCAGAGCAGCAATCACAGTACCTGGCCCGTGACTCTATGTATGTATAACCTTCCTCCTTGGATGTGCATGAAGCGGAAGTTCATTATGATGCCAGTTCTCATCCAAGGCCCTAAGCAACCCGGCAACGACATTGATGTGTACCTAAGACCATTAGTTGAAGAACCTTTACAGCTGTGGAATGGAAAAGGTGTACGTGTGTGGGATGAGCACATACAGGAGAAATTTGACATGCATGCGTTGCTGTTTGTAACCATCAATGATTGGCCTGCTCTTAGTAACCTTTCAGGACAGACAAACAAGGGATACCACGCATGCACGCACTGTTTAGATGACACCCAAAGTATATACCTGGACAAATGCAGGAAGAATGAGTACCTGGGGCATCGTTGATTTCTTCCAACCAACCATCAATGTTGAATGAAAGGCAAGCATTTCAAAGGCGAGGCAGATCACCGGAAGAAGACCGCCATGCATACCGGTGATCACGTACTTGCTATGGTCAATGATTTACAGGTAATCTTTGGAAAGGGTCCCGGCGGACTATCTGTTCCGAATGACGCTGAGGGACGCGCACCCATGTGGAAGAAGAAATCTATATTTTGGGACCTACCCTACTGGAAAGACCTAGAGGTCCGCTCTTCAATCGATGTGATGCACGTGACGAAGAACCTTTGCGTGAACCTGCTAGGCTTCTTGGGCGTGTATGGAAAGACAAAAGATACACCGGAGGCACGGGAGGACCTGCAACATTGGCACGAAAAAGACGGCATGCCTCCAAAGCAGTATGAAGGTCCTGCCGGCTACGCTCTTACCAAAGAATAGAAGGAAATCTTCTTTGAATGCCTGCTCACTATGAAGGTCCCGTCTGGCTTCTCGTCGAATATAAAGGGAATAATAAATATGGCAGAGAAAAAGTTCCAGAACCTAAAGTCTCATGACTGCCACGTGATTATGACGCAACTGCTTCCGGTTGCATTGAGTGGGCTTCTACCGGAAAACGTTCGATTAGCCATTGTGAAGCTATGTGCATTCATCAATGCAATCTCTCAGAAGGTGGTCGATCCAGAAATCATACCAAGCCTAAGGAGTGATGTGCCGCAATGTCTTGTCAGTTTCGAGCTGGTGTTCCCACCATCCTTCTTCAATATCATGACGCACGTCCTAGTTCATCTAGTCGACGAGATTGTCGTTCTGGGCCCCGTATTTCTACACAATATGTTCCCCTTTGAGAGGTTCATGGGAGTCCTAAAGAAATATGTCCGTAACCGCGCTAGGCCAGAAGGAAGCATCTCCATGGGCCATCAAACAGAGGATGTCATTGGGTTTTGTGTTGACTTCATTCCTGACCTTAAGAAGATTGGTCTCCCTCAATCGCGGTATGAGGGGAGACTGACTGGAAAAGGAACGCTAGAAGGGGACTCAATAATATGCAGGGACGGGCATTCTTGGTCTCAAGCACACTACACAGTTCTACAGAACTCTACCGTGGTGACCCCGTATGTCGATGAACACAAGAACATTCTGCGCTCCAAACAGCCGGAGCAGTGTGACGACTGGATTACATGTGAACACATCAGGACTTTCGACAGTTGGTTGGAAACACGTCTCAGAGGTGACAACACTATTTCTGATGAGCTGTACTCGTTGTCCAGGGGACCATCTTCGACTGTATTGACTTACAAAGGATACGAGATAAATGGGAATACATTTTACACGATCGCCCAAGATCAAAAGAGCACCAACCAAAACAGCGGTGTCCGCTTTGATGCAGCAACCAAGAGGGGAAAGGACACATATTATGGTTACATAGTGGACATATGGGAACTTGACTACGAACATGATTTTAAGGTCCCTTTGTTTAAGTGCAAATGGGTCAATCTGTCAGGAGGCGGGGTATCGGTAGACCCACATTACGGAATGACAACAGTGGATCTGAACAATCTTGGGTACACAGACGAACCATTCGTCCTAGCCAATGATGTGGCGCAAGTTTTCTATGTGAAGGACATGTCTACCAAACCGAGAAAAAGAAAAGATAAGGAAGTAAATACATCATACGATGAGCCAAAGCGCCACATAGTTCTTTCAGGAAAAAGAGACATCATGGGATTGGAGGGCAAGACAGACATGTCTGAAGATTATGAAAAGTTTCATGAAATTCCTCCCTTCAAAGTCAAGGCTGACCCAAGCACCCTGTTAAGCGATGAAGAATATCCATGGTTACGGCGCAATAAGCGAAGACACAAGCGAAGAAAAAGTGAAGACAGATGAAGTCAGAAAGGGTTGAAAATTGATGATGTGGCTTTGAATGGTTCATTTTGAACACACAAAAAGTCTGGAGTTCAAATAAGTTCAAAAAAATGAAATCCCTTTGTAACATATGAGTTTTCGTCCGAAACCCTGATACTTCGAAAGAGATTGTCCATTTTGTACACGAAGTGCATCCAGTTTTTGCCGTAACCCTCTCAACTTTTTAGCATATGCTATGTGGGTGAAATGATGATATCATGCCAAGTTTCAACCTCTTCAGAGTTCATTTGAAGTGCTCTTCAATTTCAGGGTCATTTAGCTCAAAAAAAATCAGTAAATGCATGAAAAATAACAGATGAAGTCAGAAAGGGTTGAAAATTGATGATGTGGCTTTGAATGGTTCATTTTGAACACACAAAAAGTCTGGAGTTCAAATAAGTTCAAAAAATAAAATCCCTTTGTAACAGATGAGTTTTCGTCCGAAACCCTCATACTTCGAAAGAGATTGTCCATTTTGTACACAAAGTGCATCCAGTTTTTGCCGTAACCCTCTCAACTTTTTCGCACATGCTATGTGGGTGAAATGATGATATCATGCCAATTTTCAACCTCTTCAGAGTTCATTTGAAGTGCTTTTCAATTTCAGGGCCATTTAGCTCAAAAAAATCAATAAATGCATGAAAAATAACAGATGAAGTCAGAAAGGGTTGAAAATTGATGATGTGGCTTTGAATGGTTCATTTTGAACACACAAAAAGTCTGGAGTTCAAATAAGTTCAAAAAAATGAAATCCCTTTGTAACAGATGAGTTTTCATCCGAAACCCTGATATTTCGAAAGAGATTGTCCATTTTGTACACAAAGTGCATCCAGTTTTTGCCGTAACCCTCTCAACTTTTTAGCACATGCTATGTGGGTGAAATGATGATACCATGCCAATTTTCAACCCCTCAGAGTTCATCTGAAGTGCTTTTCAATTTCAGGGTCATTTAGCTCAAAGAATGAACTAATATAAAAAAGAATGAACTGGAAAACTTTTATGAAACTCTAATAGCAAAAATAATAAACTAAAAGAATGAACTAGAAAACTTTAATGAAACTCTAATAAAAAAAGAATGAACTAGAAAACTTTAATGAAACTCTAATAGCAAAAGGAATCAACTAAAAAGCTTTTATAAACCTCTAGTATTATTGAAACTAAAATTATATAAAATTTATGCAACTAGAATTGTCAAAGTATTTTCTGTTCAAAACATTAAAAGCAAAAAGAATTTTCATAAAGTACTTTTTTTGTTAGAAACTTTAATAGCAAAAAGAATTATCATAAAGATTTTTTTTAGAAACTAAAATAACAAAAACTGTTTTTGAATATAATTATAAAACACAGTAATATTAAATAGCAGGAAAAAGAATCACTCCAAAATCTATTTTTATAGTAAAGTTAATCAAAAACTAGTGATTCACACAAATTTCAAAGAATTCAAATTGGAAAACTAATGGCACTAACAGAAAATTTATAATTTTTATTACCTAAAAGCAAAAAAGAATCACTGGAAAACTGCAAAAAAATAAATAAAGCAAAAAAAGAAAAAAGAAAACAGAAAAAATGCCACCTACTGGGCCACCACGGCCTGAATACGACTAGAAACCCAGCTAATTGGGCCAGGATTTAGGCCCGCAGAAGGCCCAGCAGGCCCACAGGCATATACACAGTCTTTAGGCCCGTAAGCCTGCTTTAGAGAGGAGCTCGAAAGCTCAGGCGCACCGCACCTTATAAACAGGTGCGGCTCTCTCTCAGCTAGCGAGGTGGGACTAAACTCCCACCACCACGCCGCTGTGCAAGCCCATTGGTCCCGGTTGGTGCCACGAACCGGGACCAATGCTCACCTTTGGTCCCGGTTCGTGGCACCAACAGGGACCAATGCCCCACTTTAGTCCCGGTTGGTGCCACCAACTGGGAACAAAGGTCCTTGTTTCCCGCCCTTTGGGCTGCTGAAAACAGACCTTTGGTCCCGGTTGGTGGCACCAACCAGGACTAAAGGTGGGCATTGGTCCCGGTTTGAGCCACCAACCGGGACCAATGCTCTAGCTATATAAGTAGCACTTAGGAATTGTCAGTCCCAGTTCATCTTCCCCCCCGACGCCGCGCCGAACAGCACGACGCCGCCAGGCTGCCTGACTGCGCCCTCGCCCTTGCCGACGCGCTCTCCTCCCCGAGCCCTCGCCGACGCCCCCTCGCCTCGTCCTCGCCCGGCCGCGCGCGCCCCTGTGCCCTGGCCCGCCCCCGTCATCGCCGTCGCGGTCGCCGTCGTCGTCCCCAACCCCGCGCCCCTGCCCCCGCCGGCCTGCTGCCCCGCCCCCGAGCGCGCCCGGCCGCGCGCGCCCCTGCCCCGCGCCGTCACCGCCCCGGTCCACACCGCCCCGCGCTACGGTCCGTCCGACCCCCTTAATTTGTTCATATACATTTTTTTTCATATGATTTTGTCGGATGATGTTGATGATAGATATGCTAATGTTGATGATAGATGTTGTATGCTTTTTTTGTTCATATAATTTTTTTTGTTCATATGATGATTTGTTTCATATATGTATTAATTTTTTTATTTAGGTTGTCAGTAGATATCGATTTTAGGTTAGTTGATTTAGTGCATTTTAGGTTAGTTGTACTGTTAGTGCATTTTAGGTTAGTAGATTTTAGTTTAGCGGATAGGAAAAAGGAAATAAGGAAAAAGAAGAAAAGAGGAAGAAGGAAGAAGGAAGAAGGAAGAAGGAAGAAGAAGAAAAATAAGGAGAGGAAAAAGGAAAATAAGAATAAGAAGAGGAAGAAGGAGAAGAAGAAGAAGGAGAAGAAGAGGAGAGGAAGAAGAGGAGAAAAAAAATAAGAAGAGGAAGAAGAAGAAAAACAAAAGATCGCCGAGGGGTCGAGAGGGGGAGGGTCGAGGATCACCGAGCGGTCGAGAGGGGGACGTCGATCAACCCCCTCCCCGATAACATTTTTTTCCATGTATGTATGTCGTTGTCGATATACCCCCTCCCCGATAACTTCGACATGATGGGGGAGGGGTCGATATACCCCCTCCCTGATAACATTTTTTTTCTAAGTTACTAATGTAAAATGTTCACCCCCCTCTCGATATACCGGGCGACCAACTCTCGAGGCCACCCAAACCCTAGAAAAAAAGCGTTGTCGATCTCCTACCCCCTCCCGCCCCTACCCGACAAACACTCGAGGCCACCCAAACCACTAGAAGAAAACTCCGGTAACTTCGACATGAGGGGGGATGTCGATCAACCCCCTCTCGCCCAAACAAGTCTATGTATCATTTTATATCGCGGAGGACATATATCAAAGTTTGATCATGCGCCTGTTACTTTCGCCTAATGATGAAGACATGGTTTTGTTGAATCCTTTGACACTAGACAAACATGACATGAGGGGGTCGAGGGTCGGGAACTAGGGTAGAGGGTCGTGGATCGCCGAGCGGTCGAGGGTCGTGAACTAGGGTAGAGGGTCGAGGGTCGCCGTGGGGTCGAGGGTCGAGGATCGTCCAGGGGTCGAGGGTCCAGATTTATCAAAAATGCCCCCATTATGAATGTGCACAAGTTGATCCAATTTTTTGCTGATCTCATATATATATATATATTCTTCTATATGTCACATTGTCTTTCAAAGTATTGAAGAAATCCATGGCTTCATCATTTGCCAGAAGTAACAGGCGTATGATGCTACGAAGCTCTTCAAAGTTGTTTTGGAACGGAGTTCCTCATAGAATAATTCGCCTTTTGGTACGAATTTCAGCAAAGGCCTTCCAAATAGCGATATTCGGAAGGCCCTTGCTGAACTTTGTACCAAAAAGCGAATTATTCTATCAGGAACTCCGTTCCAAAACAACTTTGAAGAGCTTTGTACCATTATGCGCCTGTCATTTCTGGCTAATGATGAAGTCATGGTTTCCTTGAATTTTTGACACTAGACAACGTGACATATAGAAGGGTAGATGAGATCAGGAAAAATATGGAACATTTTCTGCACATCCAGAATGGCGTCATTTTGTTAAATCCCTTGTCGGTCCGGACGTCGGACATTCATGAGATAGGCGGTCCGGCCCAAACCCTAGAAGCTTTGTCGAGGCCACCCCAAACCGTAGAAGCATTGAGCTAGCTAGGTCTACGTTTGCACTAATATATCCATCTGTCGTGTTTGTATATTAATTAATTGCCATGTTGTAATATTTGCAGAAGCTATGGAGCACCGAGACATCGAAGCAGAACAGTTGTTGGGGGACATAATCCATGGCGGAGGTGATGTCTTGTCGTATCTCAACGACACCGATGGTCTGGAAGGAGAGGATGAAGCAGGCTCCGGTGATCGAACAATGGAGGTGGAAGGACATGATAATGATGGCTCCGGTGATGGAATGCCGGTGGAAGAAGGAGACCGTGACGACTACTCCGGTGAGCGAACGGAGGAAGGAGCTGTTGCAAAGTCCGGTGAGGTATATATATTAATTAAGCCTGCGCTTACTAGCTAATTGATGCATTAATTGTCTTGGTATGTACACATATTAACTCTCTTCTTTCTTCTTTTGTAGCCCTCCGGATCAAGCCAAACTTCGGTAAAGAGACGAGGCCCGAAGAAAAGGTTGCGCGAGGATGAAAGGTTCACGATCACAGCAATCAAGGTTGATGGCCAACCGATTGAACCCAGCTAGACCAAGGAAGCATTTTCTGCTCAGTGCGGGGTTCTTGTTAGGGACATGATGCCGATCAGCATCCACCAATGGAATAAGCCTAAGAGCAAAGACCCTCAAGTGTCTTTTGTCAACGATAGACAGAAAGATGATCTTTGGACCGCGCTGAAGGCAAATTTCACCCTACCGCCAGAGGAGGATCTGGATAAGCCAGTTATAGAGCCATTGGTCAAGGCTCATGCTATATAGAAGATGGCAGATCTATTCAGGAGGTGGAAGAATGAGTTGAAATCAACGTTTGTCGACAAAGGGAAGACTGCAGAATTCACCAGCCGATTTAAGAAGATAAGAGATCACTGGCCCGCATTTGTGGCCCACAAGACATCGGAGAAGAGTAAGAAGATGTCAGTGACAAACAAGAAAAATGCTGCAAAGAAGGAGCATCACCATCGCACGGGGTCAGGTGGCTACCTCAAAGCTCGGCCATTGTGGGACAAGGCTGAGAACGACCTGCTTGATAAAGGGGTCGAACCAGAGACATTGAACTGGCCAGACCGTTCAAGGACTTTGTTCTTCGAGGTTGGGGGAACCTTGGACCCTGAAACAGGGAAGTGCAGTTGGACGAAGGAGCAACTTGAAATACCCGTCAAGAAGCTTCAGAAGTATATCGCCGCAGCGCAACAAGGGACGTTCGTTCCTGATAGAGAGAATGACGAGCTCACACAGGCCCTCGGGAATCCTTAGCACCCAGGACGAACACGAGGCACGGCAGGCTCCGTTGCGTGGAAGGTTGGGTTTCCCAGCGCAGGCGGTTACAAAACCCGGGAGCGGAGGAGGAAAGTGGAGCAGACCGAACTCCAGAAGCTAAATGCAAGGGTACGAGCGCTAGAGGAACAAGCACTAGTTCAGAGCCAGCGACCTGCCGGAGCTACCCCAGAAGCTACCCCGCCATCTCACCGGAGAACCAGCGTGGCTTCCACCGGGCTCCTTCAGCAGCCTGACTTCACGGCTCCCAGCTACCCCGTGGATGCTATCACAGAGGCTCAAGATTGCCACCTTATGACGCAATGGCAGCACCTCAAAGTCAAGGCGGCTGTCGGCTCTATTGCACCTCCTGGACCCGGCGCAACTTTTCACCGCCTTCCGATTCCAGAAG
Source organism: Thinopyrum elongatum (assembly GCA_011799875.1). Taxonomy (NCBI): domain Eukaryota; kingdom Viridiplantae; phylum Streptophyta; class Magnoliopsida; order Poales; family Poaceae; genus Thinopyrum; species Thinopyrum elongatum. Next base: position 740,215,064 of record CM022303.1, on the reverse strand, counting down.
GCTATGCTGTTGTGATGGTCGATGTAATAATGGAGGGATTTGAGGAGCTCGAGCTTGACCACCCAACCGGTGAAGGGGAGACTCAGCTGGGTCTTGCTCTGAAGACTCCATGTCTATGGCGGAAGGAGCTCATCAACCTTTCGAACTGGACGCCTCCGCCTCCTCCTCCTCCTCCTTCGGCGAGTCAGGGCACTCCACCTCCTCCTCCGGCGAGTGATCAGGGCACTCCGCCTCCTTCTCCGGCTGCTCCGGCGCGTGGCGGCACTCCGCCTCCTTCTCTGGCTGCTCCGGCGTGTGGCGGCACTCCGCCTCCTTCTCCGCCTGCGCCGGCGCATCCGAGCAGCCCGCCTCCTCCTCCGCCTCGTCAGCAACAGCGGAAGACAGCCGCCGCCGCTCCGGCTACTCCGGCGTGTCATAGCACTCCGCCTCCTTCTCCGCCTCGTAAGCAATGAAGGAAGACAGCCGCAGCCGCTCTAGCTGCTCCGGCGTCTAGCAGTACAGCCAGAGGCGGGAGGCAATACAGATTCGATCCGACTCTCACGCCTCTAGAGAAGTTACCATACGAGATGACCGAGGAGGAAAACACGCAGATCTGTCAAGCCCAAGTGAAGGACTTTTTTCCAAAGAAAAATCCACCTCCGGAGGAGAAGATAGATCCGGTGAAATTGAAGCGCACTTTGGATGCCCTGAAGCGACCACCACCGCCTCCGCCGGATGACAACCATGTCCGTGCTCTTAAAAAGGCAGTGCAAGGAGCGCGCCAGTCGGGAACTACTTCAATTGAGAAAAGGTTACAAGAACGAAGAAGTGGGAAAAAAATTCCCCAGCTCGGCGAACAGGCGAACCAATCGTGCCCCCCACTCAAGGTGTCTAGCGATATCGTCGCAAATCTGCCGGGGATGCTGCCCGGTACCAATCCTAGTGATTACATGCCCGACGATGCACATTTTGATACAATGGATTTGGACGAACAAAAATACCGGTACATGGACACCTGCAAGTCTGGGAAGGATATTTTGATGCTGAGAGTTAAAGAGGAGCACGACCTCGTTGGAATTGATCTGTTGTCTGTTCCATTTGAGGAGTTCTTCCAGTTTTTCAATCAAAAGGACCTCAATAAAATAATCATCACTTGCTACTGTCTGTAAGTACTACTTCTGTAATTAAGTCTCTATATATAGCTCAGCTCTTTCATTGCATGTATATATAATTATCCTTACTATATTATGCAGATTGAAGATCGTCGAATGCAGAAATGCACAAATCTATGATAATGGGTTCATTAACACAAATCTCATAGATGAATGGACGGTTAAATATAATGCCAAAGAAACTGAGGCCAACTTGCTACAATCGTTGCTTCGAAATCAAAACAAAGATAAAATACTCTTTCCTTACAACTTCAAGTGAGTGTTACTGTCTTCTGCATATTCGGTTTCCCTTATTACTCGAGGTTATAGTAATGTAATTGATGAGTTATGCATGCGTGCGCAGCTTCCACTTTATTCTCCTAGAGATTAAGCTTGAGCATGGACTAGTAACCGTCTTAGAATTGAGATGAAAAGATCCCAAGGAGTATGCGGCCATGACTGAAATGCTCCAGAAGTAAGTTCAATCGATCATTATCGCACCATATCGGCAACTTTGTTCATTTCCTGATATCAAGTAATTATCTTCTTTGTCTCGCAGGGTTTGGAATGTGTTCACCACAGAAGCTCCGGGACTGCCGAGGGAGCTGCGATTTACACACCCGAAAGTAAGTACTACTAGCTAGTTCCGCGCATCTCCCATTGATTCTAGCTAGTTTCATCAATACCATTTATAATGCTTGATTATCAGTTTGATTGACCTCTATTTCTCGTAAAGTGGTTGTGGCAGGAAGGCGGGAATAATTTTTGTGGATACTACGTTTGCGAGTACATCTACAACGCGACGACCTCTAAGCGGGGCTACTCTGAAAAACAATATGAAGTGCGTAAGCAATAATATTCACAATTTTATTTTATTACCATCATTTGTGTTGAGTTTCATTCATATATATGTATTGACCCCCTTCTTCAAACTAGATGTGGCAGATGGGGGATGAACTCCTACCACAAGATCGCATAAAAGCAATTCAACAGGAATTGGCGGGATTCTTTCTTGACCACGTCATCAATAAAGCCGGAGAATCCCATGTGGAACTTGACATCAGATGTTAGGGATTGTAAGAGATCTTATATTGTATATATGTAACTTGTTGTTTGACCAATCTCTCGGAGAAGGAGGAGGTCGATCACTTCTCTCTATATATGTTCATGACGATCTTGTGTACTTAATGGTTTCCTTCATTTGCTTACTAGCTAGCGTGTCGAGTCCTCTCTATACGTATAGTACGTAGCGTCGACCAAGCATGGAGATACGAGAGGACACTTCTCTCTATTAACTAGCTAACACAATATATGAAACCCCTAAATTAACCCTACAAAACCCCCAAACCCCCGTTTCAAAAAAACAAAAACAAAAACCCAAGGCCCTGAACTGCTGACGCGTGGACGGTTTTTGGTCCCGGTTGGTGCTACCAACCGGGACAAAAGGCCCTCCTGCCTGGGCAAGCCGTAGCGGCCATGTGGAGCCCCATCTGTCCCGGTTCGTAGGCGAACCAGGACTAAAGGTATTGGGCTTTAGTCCCGACCCTTTAGTCCCGGTTCAAGAACCGGGACAAATGGGCCTCTGGAACCGGGACAAATGGGCCTTTTTCTACTAGTGCACCCCCTCCTACATGGCTCATGCAGGAAGCCTCGTCGGTGTTGTTCCCATCATGAGTCACGTTCGACATCGATGAAGTCGTTGTTGCAGGAACTCGCCGTCTCCCGTGGTACCAGTGCACTCCCCGCATGTAGCACATTAGCCTTTCTTCGTCGCAGCAGCCCGCCGTCTCCTGTTGCAGCAGTGCACTCCCCGCATGCAGCACAACAACTGGTCTTTGTCACAGCAACCCATCAGCAGCTCCCCACTAGTTACGTGCGTCCACGGTCGTAGCAACGTGGTACGTTCTAAATATATCTATAGTTTTATGTATCTTTCATGCTATAATATTGTCAAATATGCAAGGTTTTATCATTTATTTGGACTAGTTGTTTTTTAGTGTTTTGGTTTTAGGAAAAAAGGTATTTTTTTTGCACGTTAGAAAAATCCAAGAAAATTCAATGACAATTTTTACGATAAAATGAGTCATGCACCAAAAAGCCACATGGAGGACCACTCCCGTAGGGCCCACACGTCATAACTTTGAGATGAAAGACCTTGGAGCAGATGATGTTTTCATAACTTTGAGATGAAAGATCTTGGAGTAGCTGATGTTATCTTGAACATCAAGCTTCTGAGAGGTGATGATGGTGGGATCACTTTGTTGCAGCCTCACTATGTGGAAAAGGTTTTGAGTTGCTTTGGATATTCAAATTGCAAACCTTCTCCAACACCTTATGAACCTAGTGTGTTGATTCGAAAGAACGAAGGAGCAACAAGTGACCAATTGAGATATTATCAAATCATTGGCTCGCTCATGCATTTAGCTGGTGCTACGAGGCCTGACATCTTGTTTGTGAAGGAAATATGCCCTAGAGGCAATAATAAAGTTATTATTTATTTCCTTATTTCATGATAAATGTTTATTATTCATGCTAGAATTGTATTAACCGGAAACATAATACATGTGTGAATACATAGACAAACAGAGTGTCACTAGTATGCCTCTACTTGACTAGGTCATTGATCAAAGATGGTTATGTTTCCTAACCATAGACATGAGTTGTCATTTGATTAACAGGATCACATCATTAGGAGAATGATGTGATTGACTTGACCCATTCCGTTAGCTTAGCACTTGATCGTTAGTATGTTGCTATTGCTTTCTTCATGACTTATACATGTTCCTATGACTATGAGATTATGCAACTCCCATTTATCGGAGGAACACTTTGTGTGCTGCCAAACGTCACAACGTAACTGGGTGATTATAAAGGTGCTCTACAGGTGTCTCCGAAGGTACTTGTTGAGTTGGCGTATTTCGAGATTAGGATTTGTCACTCCGATTGTCGGAGAGGTATCTCTGGGCCGACTCGGAAATGCACATCACTATAAGCCTTGCAAGCATTGTAACTAATGAGTTAGTTGCGGGATGATGTATTACGGAACGAGTAAAGAGACTTGCCGGTAACGAGATTGAACTAGGTATTGAGATACCGACGATCGAATCTCGGGCAAGTAACATACCGATGACAAAGGGAACAACGTATGTTGTTATGCGGTTTGACCGATAAAGATCTTCGTAGAATATGTGGGAGCTAATATGAGCATCCAGGTTCCTCTATTGGTTATTGACCGGAGACGTGTCTCGGTCATGTCTACATAGTTCTCAAACCCGTAGGGTCCGCACGCTTAATGTTCGGTGACGATCGGTATTATGAGTTTTTGTGTTTTGATGTACAGAATTTGTTCGGAGTCCCGGATGAGATCATGGACATGACTAGGAGTCTCGGAATGTCCGAGAGGTAAAGATCGATATATTGGAAGGCTATATTCGGACGTCGGAAAGGTTCCGAGTGATTCGGGTATTTTTCGGAGTACCGGGGAATTACGGGAATTCACCGGGGGAAGTTATGGGCCTTATTGGGCCATACGGGAAAGAGAGGAGCAGGCCGCAGGGGCTGCTGCGCCCCTCCCCTTGCTGGTCCGAATTGGACAAGGGATTGGGGGGGCGCAACACCCCTCTTTCCTTCTCCCTCTTCCCCTCTTCCTTCCCCTCTTGGTGGACTCCTACTAGGAGTAGGATTCCTAGTAGGAGTCCCCTACTTGGTGCGCCACCCATAGGGGGCCGGCTTCCTCCCCTCCATCCTTTATATACGTGGCCAGGGGGCACCCCATAGACACAACAATTGATCATTGATCTCTTAGCCTTGTGCGGTGCCCCCCTCCACCATAATCCACCTCGATCATATCGTAGCGGTGCTTAGGCGAAGCCCTGCGTCGGTAGCATCATCATCACCGTCATCAGGCCGTCGTGCTGACGAAACTCTCCTGTGAAGCTTTGCTGGATCAGAGCTCGCGGGACGTCATCGAGTTGAACGTGTGCTGAACTCGGAGGTGCCGTGCGTTCGGTACTTGGATCGGTCGGATCGTGAAGACGTACGACTACATCAATCGCGTTGTGCTAACGCTTCCGCTTTCGGTCTACGAGGGTACGTGGACACACTCTACCCTCTCGTTGCTATGCATCACCATGATCCTATGTGTGCGTAGGAAATTTTGAAATTACTATGTTCCCTAACAGTTTGCGGTGAACAAACTAAGTCAGTTTGTTTATAATCTGGGATATGTTCATTAGCATGTTCTTGAGAGGACAATGTGCTATCGGAAAGGTACTGCAAGTTATGGACTTCATTATACCGGGTACCCAAGGGTACTGAAGGGTTGTAGTGTTGCGAACTAGATATCTGATGTTGATGCGTTTAAAGCCACAAGTGGTTATGTGTTTACACTTGGAGGTGTTGCTGTTTCCTGGAAGTCTTGCAAGTAGACTATCTTAACGAGGTCAACAATGGAAGCAAAACTCGCAGCACTAGACACAACCACAGTTGAAGCAGAGTGGCTTCGTGAGCTTTTGATGGACTTGCCGGTGGTTAAAAAAAATACCGGCTATCCTAATGAACTGTGACAATCAAACTATGATGGTCAAGGTAAACAATTCCAAGGATAATAAGAAGTCATCAAGACTTGTGAGAAGGAGACTAAAATCTTTCAGATTTATGTGAAACTCCATAGTTATATCATTGGACTATATAAACACATCTAAGAATCTAGCAGATCCCTTTACAAAGGGTTTATCACGAAATGTGATAGATAATGCATCAAGGGAGATGGGTTTGAGACTCACTACATAAGTTATCCATAGTGGTAACCCATTCTTTGTGATCGGAGATCCCATGAATTAGAATTGGCGAGACAAGCTATTAGGTAACTGAGAGGAGAGTATTTATCTTTTATAAAGACCCACTCCATTATGATGCAATTCTCTCCTAATTTGTATGGCAGGTTGATATTTATCTTAATGTGTTCTGAGTGGCTAGGGTAGGCTCTTTTCAAGGATGCTCGTAAGTTCGTCTTATCTTGTGATGAATGCCAAAGAATAGGTAATATCGGTAAGCGTCAAGAAATGCCTATCAATTATTCACTTGCTGTTGAACCATTTGATGTTTGGGGTTTGATTACATGGGACCTTTTCCTTCCTCTAATGGTTATACACATATTTTGGTTGCTGTTGATTATGTTACTAAGTGGGTAGAAACAATTCCAACTAGTAGTGCTGATAACAACACCTCTATTAAAATGTTTAAGGAAGTTATTTTCCCAAGGTTTAGAGTGCCTAGATATTTAATGACTGATGGTGGTTCACATTTTATTCATGGTGCTTTCTGTAAAATGCTTGCCAAGTATGAGGTTAACCATAGAATTGCATCACCTTATCATCCTCAGTCTAGTGGTCAAGTTGAACTTAGCAATAGAGAAATAAAATTAATTTTGCAAAAGACTGTCAATAGGTCCCGAAAGAATTGGTCTAAGAAATTAGATGATGCACTTTGGGCTCATAGAACAACATATAAAAATCCTATGGGTATGTCTCCTTATAAAATGGTTTATGGAAAATCTTGTCATTTGCCTCTTGAGTTAGAAGATAAAGCATATTGGGCAATCAAAGAACTCAACTATGATTTTAAACTTGCTAGAGAAAAGAGGTTATTTGATATTAGCTCATTAGATGAATGGAGAACCCAAGCATATGAAAATGCCAAATTATTTAAAGAAAAAGTTAAAAGATGGCATGATAAAAGAATCCAAAAGCGTGAGTTCAAAGTTGAAGAATATGTTCTTTTGTACAACTCTCGTTCCGGATTCTTTGCAGGAAAACTCCTCTCCAAATGGGAAGGACCTTATGTTATCAAGGAGGTTTATCGGTCTGGAGCTATCAAAATAAATAATGCCGAAAGTACTAACCCGAAGGTTGTTAATGGGCAACGAATAAAACATTATATCTGAGGTACGGCCATTAATGTTGAAAGCAATATTATCCAAACTATGACACCGGAAGAACACATAAAAGAAACCTTCCGGAACACTCCAGAATCGTGAAAAAAGAGGAGGTACGTGATACGGTAAGTAAACGGACTCCGAAAAATCCGCAAAAATATTTTTTGTCAGTTTTGGAATATATAAAAAATTAGGAAAATAAGAAGCTACCGGGAAGGGCACCCTGGTGGGCACAAGACACCAGGGCGCGCCTGGCTTGCCAGGCGCACCCAGGTGGGTTGTGCCCACCTCGGGTACCTTTCGGACTCCGTTTTTCTATAGTTTGCTTGTTTCCCAAGATAAAAAATCTTTATATACCCCCCCAAACCTATTGATCACCATATCTCGGAGAAATCTTATGTTTTCATTTCTTGCTCTTTTCTTGATTGATCTGAAAATATGTCATCCCAAGACTCTGAGGGTGCGAGCCATGTTGCTGATTTTATCGCAAACCCCAAGTCTTATGAGGATGTGGAGCATTATGGCTGGACTTCGGAGGAAGAGGAAGACTATTATCCTAGGGAGAAGGAGGAGACGAGCTCAGACGAGGACGAAGCCCCATTGCCTGAACCTGGGGACATGCATGTGGAATTCAAGAAGTCAAGCCTCCCCAACAAAGCAAAGAGACCTAAGGATCAGTTTATACCCTTTCGCCTTTTCCAGGAAAATAAGCAAGATTTATGCAAAAAGGTACTGGAGCTCGAGCAGGAGATCGGTGAATTGAAGGAGGAAAATTCCATCCTTAAGCGTAAGCTGAGGAAGAAGGACAAACCCTCTACTTCACCACCACCTTCTTCTTCATCACCAAAAGAAAACTGAGTATCGGGTATGGGCACTCCCCTTGGCTTCCGCCAAGCTTGGGGGAGGTGCCCCGGTATCGTATCACCCCCACTATCTTTGCCTTTACTTATTTTAGTTCGATCTTTTGCCTTCGATGAATAAAAGTTTAGTTCGATCCTTTCTCTTTGCGAGTTTGCTTAGTGATCTATCCTTGTAATTGTGTGCGAGATATATAATAAAGTTTAGTTTGAGTTTTTGCTTTCTTTACTTTCATGTTCCAATAAAAAGAGAGGAAATAAATGAAAAAGATCATATGCTAATCTTATGGTAGGTAATGACACCACATAAGGAAAAGTATCAGCAGAAAATTTTATTAGAGATTGACAAACATAGCATTGGTCAATGATGCAACTCATGAAAGAATTAATAAGGGAAGAGAAGATTCACATATAAATACACTATCCTAGAAATCATTTGCGATTGTGAGCCACCATCAAAATATTATATGCCAAAATTGTTGACGTTGGACAAGGAAGGCAACGTAATGATTTATGTTTGTTCATATTCACATAGAAGTTATATTGTCATAGATCCTTCAACATGTGGTGCTTGCCCCCCCATCTTTGCTAGCCAAAAACTCCGCACTAAGTAGAGATACTACTTGTGCATCCAAAAACCCTTAAACCCAAATCTTATTTTCAAGAGTCCACCATACCTACCTAAGGATTGAGTAAGATCCTTCAAGTAAGTTGACATCGGTGCAATAAGGCAATAAAAATTGCTTCTAAAAGTGTGAGATCATTTAGTGTAAGAGAAAATTGAGCGGTGTACGAACTTGTGATAGTGAAGAATAAAAGCGACAGACTGCATAATAAAGGTTGCCATCACAAGGGGCAATACAACATGACATTCTTTTGCACTAAGGGGTTAAGCATACAAACAAATAAGCGCATGGCAATCTCTGCTTCCCTCTGCAAAGGGCCTATCTTTTATTTTTATGTACTTACTTTTATGCAAGAGTCAAAGTTTTTCTCTCTATTCCTTTTTATTTTTCTCCTTTGGCAAGCATCATGTGGTGAGGAAAGATCTAGGCACACATGTCTAGTTGAATATGGGTAGCATAAGTTATTATTGTTGACATCACCCTTGAGGTGAATACGTTGGCAGGCGAAACTATAAGCCCCTATCTTTCTATGTGTCCGGTTGAAACATTTTGCTCATGTGTATGCGGTGAGTGTTAGCAATCATAGAAGACTATATGATGGTTGAGTATGTGGACTTGCCTAAAGGCTCCGATACATGACCCTTCCTGAAAAGATGATGAATTGTAGTTGCAAAGTTGACTGAGAACATAGTTTGTTGGTTTCCAATAGAGTTTATGCTTTATACTTCGATAGTGTGATGAATTGTTACTTATTCATGAGAAATCTATGATGAAAGTTCTATGATAAAAGTTCTATGTTAAAGTTTGTTGTTGTTATAATAATTCACATGATGCTTCTATGTCCGTATTTTGTTTTTATCGACACCTCTCTCTCTAAGCATGTGGACATGTTTTTCGATTTTGGTTTTCGCTTGAGGACAAGCGAGGTCTAAGCTTGGGGGAGTTGATACGTCCATTTTGCATCATGTTTACCTACTATTATTTATAATGTTTTTATGCATAATAATGCTTTTTGGGGTAATTCTAATGCCTTTTCTCTCATAATATGCAAGGTACACACAAAGAGGGAGAATTCCGGCAGCTGGAAATCTGGACCTAGAAAAGCTACGTCAGGCCACCTATTCTGCACAACTCCAAATGAGCTGAAACTTTACGGTGATTTTTTATGGAATATATAAGAAATATTTGAGCCAATAAGTACCAGAGGGGGCCCACCAGGTGGGCACAACCCACCTGGGCGCGCCAGGGAGCCCAGGCGCGCCCTGGTGGGTTGTGCTCCCCTCGGCCCACCTCCGGTGACCATCTTCTGGTATATAAGTCATTTTGACCTATAAAAAATAAAGAGAGGACTTTCGGGACGGAGCCCGCCATCTCGAGGTGGAACTTGGGTAGGAGCACTTGTGCCCTCCGGCGGAGCGATTCCGCCGGGGGAGCTGCCCTCCCGGAGGGGGAAATCATCGTCATCATCATCACCAACAACTCTCCCATCTTGGGGAGGGCAATCTCCATCAACATCTTCAACAACACCATCTCCTCTCAAACCCTAGTTCATCTCTTGTGCTCAATCTTTGTACCGGAACTATAGATTGGTGCTTGTGGGTGACTAGTAGTGTTGATTACATCTTGTAGTTGATTACTATATGGTTTATTTGGTGGAAGATTATATGTTCAGATCCAATATGCTATTTAATACCCCTCTGATCTTGAGCATGATTATCATTTGTGAGTAGTTACTTTTGTTTTTGAGGTCACGGGAGAAATCATGTTGCAAGTAATCATGTGAACTTGATATGTGTTCGATATTTTGACAGTATGTATGTTGTGATTCCCTTAGTGGTGTCACGTGAACATCGACTACATGACACTTCACCATATTTGGGCCTAAGGGAATGCATTGTGGAGTAGTTATTAGATGATGGGGTGCGAGAGTGACAGAAGCTTAAACCCTAGTTCATGTGCTATTACGTAAGGGACCGATTGGATCCAAAAGTTTAATGCTATGGTTAGAATTTATTCTTAATATTTTTCTCGTAGTTGCAGATGCTTGCGACGGGGTTAATCATAAGTAGGAGGTTTGTTCAAGTAAGAACAGCACCTAAGCACCGGTCCACCCACATATCAAATTATCAAAGTTGCGAACAGGAATCGAATCAACATGATGAAAGTGACTAGATGAAATTCCCGTGTACCCTCAAGAACGCTTTGCTTACTATAAGAGAACGTTTTGGCCTCTCCTTTGCCTCAAAAGGATTGGGCTATCTTACTGCACTTTTGTTACTACTATCATTACTTGCTCGTTACAAATTATCTTGCTATCGAACTACTCTGTTACTTACAATTTCAGCGCTTGCAGACATTACCTTGCTGAAAACCACTTGTCATTTCCTTCTGCTCGTCGTTGGGTTCGATACTCTTACTTATCGAAAAGGACTACAATTGATCCCATATACTTGTGGGTCATCACTACACTACAGAGTTATCATCGGAAGTGGGACACGAGGCATCACACTCGGCATTTGATATTAGCTCTGCAGAGTCGTACTACTAAGGGGGGAAGTCTGGTGATGTGTCGGTCTATGCTCCATAGCCACCTGGCTCGGAACACCCAATAGTAAAGCTTGGTGACTCGGACACTGGTATAGGCCTACTGATGGACCACTGATCAGCCTATACTAAGCTTATAAGACAACATGTAAAAGTATCAATAACAATTTACAAAATTGCCTATGCATCAGAATAGGTATTACTGGATCAACAGTAGCAAAATCTAATGCAAGCACGGGGAAGAAGGAATAGGTGATATCGGAATGATCAAGGGGGTTTTGCTTGCCTGGAAGCTCTGCTGAAATGGAAGTAGGGTCGTCGGTGAGGTAGTCGATCACAGCGGCTCCGGTAGCAGTAGTAGGGTATATCGGAGAAGAAGAGGGGGAAGAAACAATAAAGAAAAGCAGACAAATGCAACACAATTGTGTGACATGGCGGTAAGTTATTCTAGGGGTGACCTAATGCAGTACTACGTATGTTAGTCGGAGCGGGAAAACATCTGAAGGTGATTTACCAGCTCCGAGCATTTATCAGTCAGATGATTCGGATGGGAAAGTTCCATGTTCATCATGGTAGAGAGGGCTGGCAGGTATGTGGAGGACATATTCGGATTCGTCATATTTTTCTGATCATTTTTCATATATAAATTATTTTCATTCGAGTTACGGTTTATTTTCTATGAATTTTCAAAGTTTAAATGATTTTCTGGAATTTCTGGATTTAATTTAATTCGAAAATATGAAATAGCAAATTGCTAGATGTACCCAAAAGTGCACCCAGCAGACCAGCACAATGACTGACTAGTGGGGGCTATTGACTGAGTCAACAGCCCAGTCAGCAGAGGCTGACTGGTGGACCAGGGATCCAGTCAGTAGCTGACTGTGCTTAACTTATCCAAATGAACAGTGCCGCGGGCCCCACTTGTCAGTTTAGCTAATTATCTAAACAATTTTATTAGTGTTAGTTTAATCACGTGGGGCCTGGCTGTCAGCGAGGGTTAGCAATGGGTTAGCCGCTAACGATGGCCACGTCATCGCCATCAACGTCGGCGATGAGCTACAGTGCGCCGGCGACATAGGAACTCTCCGGAATCACGCTACGAGCCTCGGTTCGATGCGCTAAGGGCACCAATGGGCAGCTGGTGGTCGTCCGCGTCGAACAGTGGTCGTGCCCTAGCCGGAGATGGCCGGAATCGTGTCCGGCGATGAGGTTTGGCGGCGGCCAACGGTGTTGCCCGACGGATACGAGCAGGCGAGCACGGACCCATCGGCTTAATGTACTGGGCGTGATCTCAGGGGTGCTAGGAGCACGATGGGGTGGACCCCAACGACGACACTGAGTTCGGAAATGGCGGCAGAGCTCCAGCGGAGCACAGCGTCGATTACGGCTGGCTACGGCTTGACTTTTGACGAGAACCATAGGGAAAATAGGGGAGAAGGAGCGCCTGCTCACAGCGGAGCCCGCGGTTAGCTCGGAGAAGCCCGTGGAAGATGAGGTCGATGACGATTCGCGACGACATGCAGCGGCTGCAGTTGGGGGAGATGGACAAAGACGACGATGTACTGCCGATCCCGCCCGATCTGTTGATGTAGCCGACATAGACGGAGGGGCCACAGCTCCTGAACATCATCGCATGGCACGGGGCGGCTCCGGAGAATGCGGACGACGGCAGCACGGTGAACTGCCAGCTCGGGTGCGCAACGCAGAGAGGGAGAGAGGCGAGCGAGGGGTGGAATCGATCTAGGGTTCGAACGAGGGGGCGCAGGGGACCTTATCCAGCTCGAGGGATCGCCGAATGCTCGACAGTGAGTTGATCCGAGCAAGGATGACCATGGCGAGCTCAGCCTCCACAGCTCAGGCACTTAGAGGAAGAAAGGCCGGTGGGGGATGGGCCAGGCTGCACTGTGTCTACTTTGGCACAGTTGCACAGCACCAGTTTTCCCCCCTTTTATTCTTTTTTCATTTCTGTTTTATTCTCTCTCCACTGTTTTGCAAATTGATAGGCCCCCAAATGACTTTTGAAAATGGTGGTACTAGTCCAATTAAATACTATGTATTACATAGTACTGCCACAAAAAGTTTGAGCCCCATTTGCATTCATTTGAATTTTGTTTAATTGGAAAATGCTTTAAATGGGTTACTTTTGGCACTGTTTTAGTTGCTAGGGTCAATTTGGGAATTTTCAAATAATATTGGTTTTATGTTTATAATTGCTTTGGGATTATTTGTAATATTTTGAACACTTTTGTTTAATTAATTGAAGAAGTAATTATTTGTCTTGCATTTGAATTTTGAATTTGAAGTTGGATTATTTTCTAAATGCAATTTATTTATGATGATCATAATGACATGGCTAATTAATTAGCTTAATGATAGCGTTGAGATCTGGGGATGTTACAGAAGCCTCTAGTGAAAACTATGGCCCCCAGGTCTATCTTTATCAATTACTAAAATCCTAAAAATACTTCCTGCACTTTTTCTTTATTTATTTTATTTTGTATTTTTGTTTGATCTATCTATCTATCACATACAATTTATTCTTGCATTTACCGTCGAGGGATTGACAACCCCTTGTTCACGTTGGGTGTGAGGATTTGTTGTTTTGTGTGCAGTTGCTGTTAAAGAGGTGTTGTGTGATTCTCCTACTAGATTGATAACCTTGGTTTCATAACTGAAGGAAATACTTACCTCTACTGTACTGCATCATCCCTTCCTCTTCGGGGAATAACCAACGCAGCTCACAAGTAGTAGGAAAAATTTCTGGCGCCGTTGCCGGGGAGACATCATCAACATCTATCAAGTACCTACTCATAAAATCTCATCTCCTTGCATTTACTTTATTTGCCTTTGCCTCTCGATTTCATCTCCCCCACTTCTAAAAAGTTTTTACAAAAATACAAAAGTATTTTCCGTTTGCCTTTTTGCGTGTTTTCTTGTTTGTTTGCTTGAAATTGCTATCATGGCTGATTTCGGTATGGAAAAAAGTGAGGATGGTAAAACTCCAAAAATCAAAATTCCTACCAATTTAGATACTAAAACTTTTGTGACGGGACATGGGAATATTATAGGAAAAAGTGTTATCCAAGAATTCTTTAATTGCATCAGAACTTTGTATTGTGATGAGACTCCTATTCTTAAAAGAACCAAAAATTATGCTGAAGCTATCTTTGCACTAGTTATTAAACTTGAGAGAAGATTTATTCATACCCATCCTACTTTGCAAAGATTGTTTTATGAATTGCGGTTATAAAAAAACCCTAGAGCTAAGAAGATAGTGACTCTTATCCTCATGAATGAATTTGATTACATAGTTCGAGAAGTTAGAGAAATCTTTGATTTTTATGGCATGAATCATGAAAAACCGGTAGTAGATGAGATATTATACAACGATGATTATTTGTTAAGATATTTATTTCACGATGATCATACTTTCGATTAGAATACCAAAAAGTAGGTCCGTCCTTTAAATATAATCCAACAAGCTTTCAATGGTATTAATAAACAGTATTCTTGGATTGTAAACAGGAATCAAGAGGGATTCGAGGATGGCCAACTTAGTAATTCTAAAATTTCCATGAATGATGTGTTTCAAATTGTCTTTGAAAAGCCTACTGATGAGAACGCATCTTTAGACAAGAAGAAGAAGGATGACAACACTTAAAATTATGCATTATGCCTAACTAGGGGCATAAAACAATAGCGCTTTGTGGGAGGCAACCCAATGAATAAAATACATTTTTTTGTTTCTGTTATTGTGTGTTTGCATAATTATAGCCTCTATTATGATTGTGTTTTTATGTTTTAATTAGTATTTATGCCAAGTAATGCCTTTGGGATGATTTGGAAGATAGTATAATTGATGCTGTTTGGAAAACAGAAAGTTTTGCGTCCAGTGCTGGAATTTTGTTTCTGCACTGTTACATCAAAAAAATCTAAATTTTTTACGCAGTATTGGTATATGAATTTCCCACGTTTTCCTAATTTTTCAGAATTTTTGGAGTTACAGAAGTATAGCTTTTCAATAGATTGCTACAGACTATGCTGTTTTTGATAGATTCTGTTTTGGATGCATTGTTTTCCTTGTTTTGATGGAACTATGGATTGTATCGGGGGGTATTAGCCATGGAGAAGTTAGAATACAGTAGGTATAATACAAAAATAAAATATGAATGGGTTTGCAACAGTACCTAAAGTAGTGATTTGCTTTGTTATACTAACGGATTTCATGAAGGTTTCGTTAAGTTTTGTGTGAATGAAGTTTTCAAGTTTTGGGTGAGATCACGATGGATGAAGGAATAAGGAGTAGCAAAAGCCTAAGGTTTGGATAATATTCTAGGAATACTCAAGCAACTAAGCTTGGGGATGCCCCGGAAGGCATCCCCTCTTTCTTCTACCAACCATCGGTAATTTTACTTGGAGCTATATGTTTATTCGTCACGTGATATGTGCTTTGCTTGGAGCGTCGTGTATTATATGAGTCTTTGCTTTGTTTGCATTTTAGTTTGTCACAATCATCTTTCCTGAACACAATTATTTGAGAGAGCCACATGTTTATTATGATTTGTTAGAATGCTCTAAGTGCTTCACTTAAATTTTTTGAGCTAGGCAGTTGCTCTAGTGCTTCACTTAAATCTTTTTGAGCACGGCGGTGACTATATTTTGAAGAAATGCATGCACTCTCATGCTTCACTTATATTATTTTGAGAGTTGATAAATTTATATTTTGAAGAAATACATGCACTCTCATGCTTCACTTATATTATTTTGAGAGTTGTTAAAATTAAATTTTGAAGAAATATTTGCACTCTCATGCTTCACTTATATCTTTTTGAGAGTTGATTATAGCAATGGTAATTTGCACAAGATATGAAATTGGTCCCAAAGTGATGAATATTCAAGAGGGATATAATAAAAACATTCATATAGATCATTGGATATGATAAAATTGATTCCTTGCAATAGTTTTCCGATATGGAAATGATAATATGTGAGTCATGTTAGTGAGAAATTGTGGTTTAGTAAGAATATTTGTGTTAAGGTTTGTGATTCCCTATGCATGCACGTAAAGTCAATAGTTATGAAACGAAGTTATATCCTACTTATGGTGCATTATTCGGTGTTAGTTATGTTCAATGCATATTAATGACCGTTTTTGTTTTTTGGTTGGTTGCTTCTCAATCTATTTGCTAGCCTTCATTTGTACTAAGCGGGAATGCTGCTTGTGCCTCCAACTCCTTAAACCTAAAGTTGTGTGAAATGAGTCTACCATACCTACCTATATGCGGTATTTCCATGCCGTTCTAAGTAAATTTGCATGTGCCAACTCAAAATTTTCAAAATCAATTTTTCGTTTTGTGCACCCGTACCGCTTATGAAGCGGCAGGGGGTGGCCAATATTTTCTATGCTAGGTGTGTAATTCTCATGATGAGTGTTTATTCACTTGTCATTGCACAAGAGAGTGGCCGGTATTAGGGATGCCCAGTCCCGAAATGCAAAAAAAAATTAATATGATGGTAATAATAAATTCTTTGGGAAGTGATGGTATGGAGGGCCCCCGCGTATACGGCTAGCCATGGATTGTGAAAGAATGGTGGAAAGGAAACAAAACTTTATTTTCTGTTTGGGAACCGCCTATGATGTGTCTAGCATGGAAAATATTGGGAACTCTCGGTCATATTCGTTGACAGGAAAAGCATGCCTCTCAAAACTTTTTTTCTCTCTAATTTAAACCTTGAGCTCTGGCACCTCTACAAATCAATGCTTCCCTCTACGAAGGGCCTATCTATTTACTTTTATGCAATTTTGATTTTTACTTTGAGTCTCCATCTTCTATTATAAAGCACCAACTAGAGAGCACTATTGTCATACTTGTGCATTGGATGTAGCTATTATTGAGTGTGTTTCATGAATGGATCAATGATTGAGCATAATGGGCTAGGGATAACTTTCTTTAGCGTTGATATTTCGAAAGACATGGTTGCTTGTTAGTATGCTTGAGTATTTATATCTTCATGTCAAACTATAGACTATTGCTTGGAATCATTCAAGTCCAAATGTCCATGCCACAAAATAAAAGAGTATATGATGAATATGATAGGTAGCATTCCACATCAAACATTTTATTTTTATCATTTACCTACTTGAGGACGAGCAGGAATTAAGCTTGGGGATGCTGATACGTCTCCAACGTATCTACAATTTTTTATTGTTCCATGCTATTATAGTATGAATCTTTGATGTTTTATTTACATTTACAAGCAACTTTATATAATTTTTTGGGACTAACCTATTAACTTAGTGCCCAGTGCCAGTTGCCATTTTTTTGCCTATTTTTAGTTTTCCAGGATATCAGCACCAAACGAAGTCCAAATGCCACGAAACTTTTTGGAGATTTTTTTTTGGACATAAGAGACACTAGAAGCTTCGGGACAGGGCTAGAAGATGAAGCAGTGGCCCACGAGGCACCAGGGCGCGCCCCATGGGGGTGGTACCTCATGGGGCCCACACAGCTCTGTTCGACCTAATTCCACCTCTATAAATTCTCTAAAATTGGGAAACCAACAGAGGAGTCTACAAAATAGTTTTTCCGCCGCCTCAAGCTTCTGTTCCAGAGAGATCCCATCTGGAGGCCTTCTTTGCTACTCGGCCAGAGGGGAAATCGATCACGGAGGGGCTCTACATCAGCCTTGCTGCCATTCTGATGATGCGTGAGTAGTTTACCACAGACCTTCGGGTCCATAGTTAGTAGCTAGATGGCTTCTTCTCTCTATTTGATCTTCAATACTATGTTCTCCTCGATGTTCTTGGAGTTCTATCTGATGTAATCACTTTTTGCGGTGTGTTTTTTTGGATCCGATGAATTGTGAGTTTATGATCAGATTATCCATGAATATTATTTGAGTCTTCTCTGATATATTTCATGCATGATTATTATAGCTTCGTATTTCTTCTCCGATCTATTGATTTGGTTTGGCCAACTAGATTGATTTATCTTGCCATGGGAAGAGGTGCTTTGTAATGGGTTCGATCTTGTGGTGCTCAATCCCAGTGACAGAAAGGGACATGACACATATGTATCATTGCTATTAAGGGCAAAAACATGGGGTTTATTCATGCATGAGTTTACTTTTTCTACATCACGTCATCTTGCTTAAGGCGTTACTCCGTTCTTTATGAACTTAATACTCTAGATGCATGCTGGATAGCGGTCGATGGGTGGAGTAGTAGTAGTAGATGCAGGCAGGAGTCGCTCTACTTGTCTCGGACATGATGCCTATATACATGATCATTGCCTTGGATATCGTCATGATTATTTGCTTTTCTATCAATTGCCCAACAGTAATTTTTTTACCCACCGTATGCTATTTTCAATAGAGAAGCCTCTAGTGAAAACTATGGCCCCCGGGTCTATCTTTATCAATTACTAAAATCCTAAAAATACTTGATGCACTTTTTCTTTATATATTTTATTTTGTATATTTGTTTGATCTACCTATCTATCACATACAATTTAATCTTGCACTTTACCGTCGAGGGATTGACAACCCCTTGTTCGCGTTCTGTGTGAGGATTTGTTGTTTTGTGTGCAGGTGCTGTTAACGAGGTGTTGCGTGATTCTCTTACTGGATTAATAACCTTGATTTCATAACTGAGGGAAATACTTATCTCTACTATACTGCATCATCCCTTCCTCTTTGAGGAATAACCAACGCAGCTCACAAGTAGCATGCGCAACCTTGCCGAGGTGAGGGAGGCGCAGCAGTCCTCCTAGTGTGGTCTCCGTCGACGGAGGCATCACCCATCATCGGTGCTAGCCATCACCGGAGTCCCCAGCTCCCCTCCTCTGTTCCTGCCCAGATTGACGGGTCAAACCTGACCGGTGGGCCCGGTGGGACCCACTCGTCAGGATTTTAAATTTTTTGGAGGAATATGCTTATACAGATTCAAAGTATGCCTTTTATTCATGGTAACGTATTTCAGACCGAGCCGTTTCCTATTTAAACTGTTAAGGACCCAATAGTAACTATTTTAAAAACAGAAAGGTCCTTGGCACTAAAACCCTTACAATTTTTTATTCCTAAATCTTTTTTAGTTGATTCTTCTTTTTGAAATTCTTTTTTTCCTATAGTGTATTTTAGTATTTATTTCAAAAATTTCCCAAGTACTTTTATATACTGATTTCTGTTTATGTGTTTCCTTGCCCTTTTTGCTTTATAGAAAAAGAAGGAGAAAACGATTTTTCCAAAGCTTGGGGATTGTACCCAACCCTTCTACACACCCAAGGCAAGTATACTGAACATTGGATATGGTGATTGTGTGGTTGTTTGCTTGCTAGTAAAATTTACACGAGTATGGTTAACTCCAGAAATCATTTGTATGGCATGATTTGTATGCATGGTTTCTAATTTGGTTCAGTGAAGTATGCCTTATTGTATTGTCATGTTATGTCTCTATACTATTGGTATGGTGCTTGTTATGGCTAACTTGCGGGAGCAGTTACAAAAGAAGTCATGTTATGAAGTGACCGGCAAAGGGGTGATCACGTTGGGACGTGGTTACACCTTGATCTTTCTGCATGTTGGGACATGTTGGGGTCGTGGCTCTATTTTGATGTTGTTGTTAAGAGATCAAATGTATTGTGCTAACCCACTGTAGGGAACATAAGCCTCCAGAGTCAACCATAGATCAAGTCTTGTCACCGTTAACCCCCAAACTAGATTCGTGCTACCACATGTCCCTACTACGGGTAGGGTATGGTTTAGTAAGTTGTTAACCCCTTTCCTGCACACACACCATACAAAGAGGCCATAGTGAATGATACCATTGGCCTTGGTACTCATGTCACTTGGTCTGAGGGCATGAATGGCCGGTTGGGACCGTGGCTGAATGTTCATGATATTGCAGGTTGGGACCTTCCCACTTAGAGTTTTACTTTACCAATGCTTTGGGTGATTCCTGGCTTGGTGGATTAAAGCTGGTATGTTTAGGTCAGGTGTGTTAATACCCAAAGGCCATAATTGGAAACCTCTTGTTAACACTCCGGGGTTCGCAAAAGAAATCCTTTACATGTGGGTAAATAGTAAAACGTCTGCAGAGTTTAAAACATAGTCGAACAGCCGTGTCCACGGTTAAGGACTTTAGTTTGGAAGGTCAAGTGTCGGTCTTCGAAAGAAATAGCTAAACAAAGAATTGATCATGATTCACTTATGCTTGATGATTATTGTTATTATTGATGCTATTACGGACTAACCCCTTTTCTTATATGTATTGTTAGGTATCGCCTGGGAAGGTTCTACCTCCTGGATACTCATTATACTCTGTTTGATACTTGTGTGTATTCTTTTTCTTTTCGATCTTCGGGAGGTCTATCGCCCGAATTTCCGCTTTTACATTTGTTTATGACCTTTCATGGCATCGCGAAGACACCCATCTGGCTTGTGTGTTCTTTTTCTTTTGGATCTTCGGGAGGTCTATCACCCGAATTTCTGTTTTTACATTTATTTAAGACATTTTATGGCATCGCGAAGACAGCCATCTGCCTAGTTTGTTCTTTTTCTTTCGGATCTTCGGGAGGGCTATCGCCCGTATTTCTGCTTTTACATTTATTTAAGACATTTCATGGCGTCGCAAAGACACCAATCTGGCTTGTGTGTTCTTTTTCTTTTGGATCTTCGGGAGGTCTATCACCTGAATTTTTGCTTTTACATTTATTTGGATCTTCGGGAGGTCTATCGCCGGAAGTTCCGCTTTTACATTTATTTAAGATTCTTCTAGGACAGTCTCTACCTCCTAAGAATCAATGTTTGTTATGTGAATGCTTGAACCAATGTTTGTTATGTGAATGTCTGATATCTTGATTACTAACCTCTTTTATTCCTTATGCATATACAACATTCTCATCTAATTACATCCTAGTTACACCCTGTGTATATTTGAATGGTTTTATGTTTGTTGTTATATCGGATTGGTAATAGGAATGTTCGAAGGAAGTAGTTCGTCTTGTGTGAATTGCTTGACATAATCCATGATTTAGATGAAGTTGGATTTTCCTCACAAGTTTGAGATCACATAGGATTTGGTTGTGTTGTTAAGATAGAATAAATTCTAACTCATGATTAAGAAATGGAGTAGTGAATATTACGAATTGTAAAGTAATCTGTCTTTAACCATTTATGTTTGTTAGATTAACATCCTGCTTTGATCGACCTCATGCCATGTCATTATATTATTTGACCTGCTTGAAAGTTTAATTACATGCACTCCGCCTGCTTTTATTATATCTTTTGTCCATGATATCTTCACTACTAGGGAAAAGCTTAGTAGTGACGCGGGTAAACTGCCTACTAGTAGCGTGGGTCCCCGCCCTACTACTAAGTTAGTAGTAGCGTGGGTGCCACCACTCGCTAGTACTAAAAAGTAGCCCGCGCTACTACTATTTCTCACCCGCGCTACTACCTTTGAAATAGTAGTAGCGCATCTATAATACCATGCGCTACTAGTATCCTAAATACTAGTAGCACGTAGTATTTTCCCCACGCTACTACTAACTAATTAGGAATTAAAAAATCCACCAATTCCATTTTATGCATACAATTTTGAGAAAGCACAATAGTGATAGAGGTTGTTATCCCTCAGATTACGCTGCACTGCTGGGTTCCAATCCTTTGAAGCTCGGCACTATTGAACCATTCCATTGTTAACCAGACACCAAGGCAATAAATGAGCCTAAAACCCTCATTATGCATTGCTACTCATGAATGACCACTTCAAAGAACATGCAAGTATTTGCGTCATTAACAATTGCAAACATAAGTTTCTTTTTACTACAGTCGCCGTATCTACTATCACACAGTTCCTCATTCTACCTGTCCTCACTCCAATAGTATGAAAAATAAAAAGGAAAAATAGAGCTAATCTACCAGTGAAATGTCCTTATTCATGAGTAATATTTAATGGAACAGTGCAATTGCACTACAGTGTCATGGATTAAGTTTGCCGCTTCAACATCTCATTATCCTGCAACAATTGAAATGAGCATTAGCAAGGCATGTAGATAGCGAATAAATGGAGAGGAAGCATGTGCTCAGATGATACAACAGACATAGGGCTAAGATTATGATACAATGAGACTATGCACTGAAAGTTGCCCCAAAATTACCTTTTGCAACTCTTCAAATATCTTGGTTGAAGCAGACAGTGAGGTCACCTACAAACAAAGATTGTCCCATAAGCATCGCAGATGTCAATCATGGGAGAATATAAGAGTGTACAAGTACATATACAGAAAATGGAACCAACCTTTAAAAGTTCATCTTGCAGCTCCCTGTTTTTCGCCAATTCTGTGTCATATTTCATTCTCCATTCAGTGGGTTCATCCATTGCCTCTAGGTTAGCATGTTCGAACTGCCTCCTATAAAGATTGCCACATCAAAAGAACACCACTAAACTGCTTACCCATGACTCGGCCGAAACATCATGATAACATGAACACACATAAATGAAACTAAATGGCTAACCCGTAGAGACAATACTACAATGGCTCAATGCCTGAAGCTCTCTCTTTTAGGAGATTTTACAGTAAAGAATACAAGCTGCCTCTGAACAGAAGGAGTCTGCAGGAATATTTAGTAACAACGAGCTGTCTAGAGCACCTATGTTAATGCTGCCCGTATAGTTGATTTAACTCTTACTAGTTCATACTAAATTTACATAATCTGGGACAGTTTAATAGACAAAAAAGTGAAGCAAATAGCATCTTTAATTCAGCAGCGATGGAAATGTGAAGCAAATAGCAGTACTACTAAAGGAAACTAACTAGCTAGCGCTCATGTATAGAGTCCGCTATTAATACATCTTGACGTATATTAGACTAAGGAAAGATTATTTCCAACATGAGATACATGTACAAAAGAAAGGGGTTCAGTTTTCACCTAAGTACGTTAGTGGACACCTTCGGGCATATGTGAGAATTAATCCCTGCAGCATCAATCTAGGATACAACAAAAATTTGTCAAGTGGAAATCTCGGTGCAGCAGCACGACCAAAACTGAACCTGACTAACCTGGTTGCCTAATCACATATTAGATTGACTGAATTTATTCTTTCCACAAGTGAGAAATTTGAAACCCTTCTTGTACTTGTGTCACTGCTAGTAGTACATCCTAAGCAGTAACAACAATTGAGCAAGAAATATAATGAAGGACGAAATGAATACATATGTCTGTCCAGTTGAAATGACAATGTTGCAACCTATCAAATGTACAGAGAAGAATGGGGTTCAGTTTTTAGAGTGGGGAGCAAAGAAGATAGATGCAACCTTGTTAAGCAGATGAGCGGGCAGACGAGCTCCATGTCATCTTCTCGCGGCCGAGCACAGACGCAGTGGCTGTGACGCCCCCGGCTCAATCGTACACTAATCATACACGCAAACATGTACGATCAAGCACAGGGACTCACGGGAAGATATCACAACACAACTCTAACATAAATAAATGGAGATCCACGATATTACAGACCAGGGATCACGGGGATCCAAATACATAAGTCAGCCATACAAATAATATCTGAGTACAGACATAGTTAGCCAAGGTTTGCCTTAAGAAGGCTAGCACAAACAACGAATCTAGATCGAAAGGCGAATGCCTCCTGCCTGGGAGCCTCTCATCCTACTCCTGGTTGGCTGGCTCAATCCAGTAGTACGTGCCGTCTGGACCCTCCTGGTAGTAAGCTCCTGCCATGGCATCTGGCTCCTGGGCTCCATCGTCTGTCGTATCATCAAGTAGGGGAATATGGGGAAAAAGAGGAAGCAAAGCAACCGTGAGTACTCATCCGAAGTACTCAGCAAGCAAGGATCTACACTACATATGCAACATTATCAAAGGGGAAAAGGCTGTATATGTGGACTGGGCTGCAGAAATGCCAAAATAGAGAGAAGGCCTAGTCCTATCGAAGACTGGCATCTTCAAACATCTTCATGAAGCCACCATCTTGTAGCAATAGAAGAGAGTAGAATAGCATTTTATTAAGCAAACATGTTGAGGCCAAGCCTAGAGATCCTTCCTTGACTCCCTGCGAGAAAGCGATCCCGAAGCTTCAATTAAGTAACAAGTATCCAGTTCAAGTAGTAGATCAGGATACACAAACTGAGCGTCCTTTACCGTAGGACCGGCTATCGATAGATGTTCTTCCCTGCAGGGGTGCACTACTGTTACCCAACACGCTCGATCAACTCTGGCCGGACACACTTGCTAGGTAATACCCGGCCTCTGGAGATCGACACGAAGCAGCGCCCTACCTAGGCTCAGCAGAGAGGTCAGCACGCCGGACTAACCTATGCACCCAGAGGTCCTGGGGCATCGCCCTGGGCACCCTGCGCGTTGCGTGGCTGGCTGGGGTGCAGGCGCGACACTGAACTTGTTAGTGAATATCCAGCCCATTCCCGGCGATCAGCCCGCACGGTGAATCGTGACGTCTGAAGAGCTTTCAGGAGAAACGTACAACGCAGAGGGTCCCATAAACCATTATCCCGTGTGGCGGTAGTGCGTATAGGGCACGTCGACCCACTCAGATCAAATACCCAAATCCGATAGGCTGATTTAGTAACACGCCGAGACGATCAGAGTTTCTGAAGCTCCGCCACAATATCACACTCTAGTGCCCTTCCGGCACACCCGACATCATAGATCCCCTGCGGGTACCCACCAGGGTCGACCCACCTGTAACAAAGGCCAAAGTAACCGTGTGGTCATAACATCAAGGGGGAAATCCGAGGAATCACCCTCGGAGGATTCCACTCGATGAAATCATCAGGGTGAACGTATGAGGCATCACCCTCGGGGTTCACACTGAGGGGTTGCACGACAGAGTTGTATCGGAAGTGGAGAAGGAGGAATCACCCTCGATGACCACGGCCGAACAGCTACACTGCAGAGTATTTATGAGGAGTGCGTTACGAGGTATCACCCTCGGCACTCGATTGTAACTATGCAGAGTCGTACAACTAAGGGGGTGAAGTGGTGTGTCGGTCTCTAGTCGTCGATCACGTTGATCGAGTAATCGATGATGAAGCAGAGGCAACAAGGGTAAGGTGATGGGGGATCACTTATGGTTCACTACCAAACTATACTAAGCAGTTCAACATAGGCAGGTAAGGTAACAATAAGCAGGTTACAAATACAGGCTATGCATCAGAATAGGAGCAAACAGTAACAGTAGCAAAATCTAATGCAAGCAGGAGAAAATAGAATGGGCGATATCTGGATGCTCAAGGGGGGGCTTGCCTGGTTGCTCTGGCAAGAAGGAGGGGTCGTCAACGGGCAGCTCGTCTGGAGCGTAGTCGTACTCTGCTGCAACGGCGTCGGTCTCGGCGTCTATCGAGAGAGAAGGAGGAGGGAAGAAATAATAAATTCACGGCAAAGATGCAAACAGTATGCATGACATGTCAAAATGATATGCAGATGTGTTCTACTGCCTAACTAAGTGATTTAGTTAATTTAGAAATTTATTCGGATTTATTTTTTTAAAGTTGAGCACTATTCATTTATTGAAATCAGGCAAAAAGTTCCATGTTCAGATAGCTAGGGGCATCTGACAGATGAACGGCTCACGTATTCAGATTGGTATCATCGTTCTGAGCAACTTTCATGTACAAAGTTTTTCGATCCGAGCTATGGTTTATTTTATATGATTTTCTAAAGTTTTAATCATTTTCTGGATTTAATTATTTATTTAAATTAGGATTATCCGAAACAGTGAATGGTGACGTCATCATGACATCACCATGATGTCAGCAGGTCAACCTGACAGGTGGGGTCCCGCTGTCATTGACTAATAACTAATTAACCAAGTTATTTAGTTTAATTAACAGATTAAGTTAATTAATTAATTTAATTAATTTAATTATTTATTTATTTACTTTAACATATATATATATATATATTTTTTTTAAATCGTTCTGGGCTGTGGGCCCTGTTTGTCATAGGTACAGGGGGGCGTGCCCAGCTGTCTGTGGCCCATGTGGCCATAGCGGGCACATGGGCGCGCGGGCACGCGAGCGCTGTCAGGGGCGAGCCCGGGCGCTGGCCTCGGGCGCAGCCAGCGGTGCGGCTGCTGGAGCGCGGCGGAGTGAGGCCACCGCGGCAGGGCGGGGCAAGGGGCAGGAGCAGGGCGCGGGCGAGGTCGACGCCGGCGGTGGGGCGAAGGCGAGGCGATGCACGGGTGGGCGCCGGGCGGAGCAGCGGCGGTGCGCGTGGGGAAGGAGGCCGTGGCCAGCGCAAGCGCAGCGGGTGAAGGCGGGAGCGTAGGCAGGAGAGGGCGAGCGTGGGCTGTGCGCGGGTAGCAGCGGAAGGCGGCGGTCCGAGGTAGCGGCAGAGGGCGGCGCGAGCGGGCTGCGTGGCCGCGGAGAGAAGAGCACGACGGGGCGTGGCCTGAGCGCGGGGGCGACGGGGAGGTGCGTGATGACTGTGGGCGCGACCGGACCCGGTCGGGGGCGCGTTGGCCGCGGCGCTAAAGAGGAAAGGGGGAGACGGGGAAGGAGGGGAGGCCTCACGGTCGTTGACGGGGAGAGGTCAAGGAGGTCCGGCTTGGGGAGGAGATGAGGAGGCGACGACGGAGACGGGCGGTGCCGGCGACGGGGCGCAGGGACGAGGTGGCGGGGTCGGGGCGCGCCGAGGCCTGGCGGCAGCACCCGATCCAGATCGGGGAGGGAGCGGGGGAGAATCGGGGGGTGACGGGGGGGGGGGGGAGTGGCGAGGGTTAGGGTTTGGGGAGGCAGGCCATATAGGCCAGGGGCGTGGGTGGGCTGGTGGGCCGACCGGCTGGGTCGTTTGGCCTAGTTGGCTGGGGGATCTTTGTTCCATTTCATTTTATTATTTTATTTTTATTTTTTTTTATTTCCTTTTTCTTATTTCTTTTCTCGTATTTTTCTGTTTTGCAAATAGTCAGGCCTCCAAATGACTTTTACAAAATTAGTGACCTAGCTCATAATTAGCAGTGCAGTATACCCTAACATCAAAAAGTAGTTTGGGCAAAACATAATTTCATATTTAATTTAGATTAAATAAAAGGTTATTAAATATTGTCTTTAGTCACTATTTGAGGATGTTTGAGTCAATTACCCAATTCCAATAATATTGGTTTCAATTTTACAATTGTCTCTGGTTTACTTGCTATTTAATGAATAATTTAGTTTTTGATCTGAACAACTTTTATTTTCCACTTTAATTTAATTTGAATTTTGAGTTAGGAGTTGAAATGCAATATGATGCGAATGATGATTAGGCACTGTTAAACTAGCTGACATGGAATTATCAAAAGTGATCACTGTTGTTAATACTGGGGGTGTTACAGTGGCCTTCCTTGAGCTTCGTTCATCAAGGGTCCATGGCTTGGAGGCGTGTTGGATCTGGGACTTGGTTGATCTCCCTCTTCTCTGCACATCTACAAGAGAAGACCTGACCAGAGATTAGACACGGGGAGGGAGAGAGATAGGAAGAGGAAGGAGGATGGGTTGAACTCGCCGGAGTGAGAGACGCCGCCGCGCCCAAAACCCTAGATGTGGTGGAGGGCTGCTGGTGGGCACGAGCATCGAATCCAACCGAAGGGGAGGACGTCGCGGAGGGAGGCAAGCTCAGGAGCATGCCTAGCGATGGCAGGGTTCACCATAGCGAGGCAAGGTGGCCGGCGTATATGGCTACGGCGGCAAGGAGTCGCAGCAGAGAGAGAAAGAGAGAGAGCGGGGCTCACGCGAGAGACAGGGATTTTTTCTTTGCGATGTGAGATAGAGGGATGGGTGCGCTTAGTTGTAGTGCATGCCCGTGAGCCGCGGTACCACTACGTTCATAGTTGTAGCGTGGCCTAGCAAACTCGTGCTACTACTAAGTGGGGTCCACCAGTGGGTTTCATCTACCGATAGTTGTAGCGCGGGTTGTACGTCATGCGCTACAACTATTTTCTTAGTGGCAGCGCATGTGGTTCAACCCGTGCTACTACTACAGCCTGTCCGCGGGGCATGGTTGGTGATATTTACTAGTAGCGCATTTCTTGGGGCCACCCGCTACCAGTAATATTTACTAGTAGCGTGGGGTCAATATAGCACGCTATTAGTAAGTAGCAGTAGCGCGGGGTCAATATAGCGCGCTACTAGTAAGTGATTACCTATAAGCTTTTCCCTAGTAGTGCTTGCGAGTACATTCAACATATTCACTAGCTTGTCCCTGACTATTAACTTGGTTAGGCATGGAGGATCATGATTTCGAGGAAGAGGTGACAGCCTGGAACCAGAGATAGCGGCCACGTGAGCTAGGAGTTATCTCGGTCAGCCATTCCTGTGGAAATGAGGCCCGTCAGAGTTGGAGATCCGTGAACCGCTTCCGCCATCTATTGTTAGAAACCACTGTTGTAACCTTTAGACCTTTAAGGTCCTGTATCCAAACCATGTAATTGCTTGGTAATCTGTATCATGGACATGTCCACCAGTCTTAAATGATCCTCGGGCTGGTGATGGCACAAGGGGTCATTCTGGGAATTTATTTTTGCGATCCACCCCCCACATCAAGTGGAACAAAATACCGATGCATTCAGCATGGCCTCCCACTTTGTCTTATTTACAAATTAACATAACTATCTCCATAGCACAACATGAAATGTAGCGATGTTAACTACACGTAAGAAACATCAACTAGATATGACATGACTCAAGCAAAACCCTTAAGCATAGCATACTACGACAAGTAAGTAGGGTTAAAATGGCAATAACACAAGCAAGTCACTAATCATGCTAGGAATGGTAGGTAAAGACATTATCGAGGCAACAATAAACATGCCATGCAAAAGGATAGGTCAGGAAGAACAATTACAACATTGTTACACTAATGCAAGCATGGGGGAGAAGCATAATAGGAAGTATCGGAATGTTGAAGATGATTTTGCTTGCCTGAAATACATGCTTGGTACATTCTTAGACCTTGCTTGTTGCTCACGTCATCTCCATATCCTATCGCAAAGAAGAAGTAGAAACACTGGAGAAGCAAACAAATGATGCATCCTACAACTACGGCAAAGATCCAGCATGATCATGATATGCAATGAATGACATGGCATAGGGTTATGCAAGATTATACAAATGCAACTAGTTTTGGTTAATTGGAGTTGGAATGCATTATATAGGGCATTTCCAAAATATCCCCAAAGTATATAGAGCCGGTGTAGCATCCCTACTGGCTACTTCGAACGCACCTGCACCACTCATATGAACCCCGTCGGAGATAGCGGCAACTCGCTGACGGAAAATGTGATAACAAGTAGATAGCATTTCATCCACCCATGTATACACAAGATCCATCTAAGACAGCTCATATGTCATGTCGAATCCCAACTAAGAAGTTCTACACCTACGTCGTACTTCTACAAGCTACGTGTTGATACGAGAATCCACATCATCAGGCTAACCGTCATGCATTCTGGTCATTCCGGCAATGGTCACCTTCAAAGCGTGCAACACGAGGCGATCTCGAATGTCGACAAGGGTGATGGTGGCGATGTTCGGCGGAGGGAGCGGTCCACGCAGCATCGTCATGGCTCAGGTGCTAGAGTGGCGTCGCGCGGGGTCTAGGTCATGGAGTCGGCAGTTGGAGCTCGATGGTATCAGTACCAAAGATGAGTCGGCAGGCTGGTGCAGATTTTGTGGCGTGTCTCTTGATGGAGGTGGAACCAGTGATGGAGGTAGGCGCATGGGCAGCAGGGTCGGCGAGCAAGGCCACGACGGCACACGTGGGAGGCAACGACCAGTGGCTTGGGCGACGACAGGGTAAGGCAGTGGAGCTACCGGGAAATTATGTATAGGTGCGAGCAAGCAGCAAGGCGGCCAGCTGCATGATGCGTGGTGGAGCGGGGCATGCGGTGGCAGCGTGGGATGAGTGGCAGAGTAGCGACTATGGGCGATGAACCGCGGTCGAGCGCGCTGTGCGTGATTGACGGCGTGGCCATGGTTGAGCGGCCGGCCCAGTGTCAGAGGTTGTCAGCTGCATAGCGTGGGAAAGCCAGTGAGCGGCACTGGCGGTGTAGGCTCGGGTGGGCTCGGCTAGCAGGCGTAGCATGAGAAGAGGCAGTTCGCGAGGGGAAAAGAGGAGGAGGAGAGGCGCCGACGTCGGGCATGGTGGTCTGGCCCATGGTGTGTTTGGCGTGCATGCGTGAGTGTGTGGCGGTGCCGTTGGGGAGAGAGGAGGCTATGAGGGAGCGATGGGGTGTGGGTTAGGTATAGATGGTTAGTGGGCCTTAGGCCCCTCAGGTTTAGGGTTAGGTCGGGCTGGTCCGGTTAGGTTAGGTGGCTAGGCACTATTTAGATTGACGGCGTCCGATGAGCGTTGGATATTTGCTGCCACTACTTGGCTGGCCCAAAGAAACATTGAATGTTTTATTATTTTAATTAATTCATTTGATCCTGTTTTATTTGTTTGAGGTAACAATTCAAATCCAAATGCCCTGAAATTTTGTGTGCAGCCCCTCTGGTCCTAAACCAAGGCACACAAAAATAACCAGGCTCTTTGGATTTTATTTAAATTTTCTTTAGAAAATAAATCCATTATAATGAATAAAAGGATTTTAACTATATGTATAATATATATTGGTCCTA
>CM022303.1:740110291-740184131 GCA_011799875.1 Thinopyrum elongatum | reverse complement strand
TTTTCCCTAGTAGTGCTTGCGAGTACATTCAACATATTCACTAGCTTGTCCCTGACTATTAACTTGGTTAGGCATGGAGGATCATGATTTCGAGGAAGAGGTGACAGCCTGGAACCAGAGATAGCGGCCACGTGAGCTAGGAGTTATCTCGGTCAGCCATTCCTGTGGAAATGAGGCCCGTCAGAGTTGGAGATCCGTGAACCGCTTCCGCCATCTATTGTTAGAAACCACTGTTGTAACCTTTAGACCTTTAAGGTCCTGTATCCAAACCATGTAATTGCTTGGTAATCTGTATCATGGACATGTCCACCAGTCTTAAATGATCCTCGGGCTGGTGATGGCACAAGGGGTCATTCTGGGAATTTATTTTTGCGATCCACCCCCCACATCAAGTGGAACAAAATACCGATGCATTCAGCATGGCCTCCCACTTTGTCTTATTTACAAATTAACATAACTATCTCCATAGCACAACATGAAATGTAGCGATGTTAACTACACGTAAGAAACATCAACTAGATATGACATGACTCAAGCAAAACCCTTAAGCATAGCATACTACGACAAGTAAGTAGGGTTAAAATGGCAATAACACAAGCAAGTCACTAATCATGCTAGGAATGGTAGGTAAAGACATTATCGAGGCAACAATAAACATGCCATGCAAAAGGATAGGTCAGGAAGAACAATTACAACATTGTTACACTAATGCAAGCATGGGGGAGAAGCATAATAGGAAGTATCGGAATGTTGAAGATGATTTTGCTTGCCTGAAATACATGCTTGGTACATTCTTAGACCTTGCTTGTTGCTCACGTCATCTCCATATCCTATCGCAAAGAAGAAGTAGAAACACTGGAGAAGCAAACAAATGATGCATCCTACAACTACGGCAAAGATCCAGCATGATCATGATATGCAATGAATGACATGGCATAGGGTTATGCAAGATTATACAAATGCAACTAGTTTTGGTTAATTGGAGTTGGAATGCATTATATAGGGCATTTCCAAAATATCCCCAAAGTATATAGAGCCGGTGTAGCATCCCTACTGGCTACTTCGAACGCACCTGCACCACTCATATGAACCCCGTCGGAGATAGCGGCAACTCGCTGACGGAAAATGTGATAACAAGTAGATAGCATTTCATCCACCCATGTATACACAAGATCCATCTAAGACAGCTCATATGTCATGTCGAATCCCAACTAAGAAGTTCTACACCTACGTCGTACTTCTACAAGCTACGTGTTGATACGAGAATCCACATCATCAGGCTAACCGTCATGCATTCTGGTCATTCCGGCAATGGTCACCTTCAAAGCGTGCAACACGAGGCGATCTCGAATGTCGACAAGGGTGATGGTGGCGATGTTCGGCGGAGGGAGCGGTCCACGCAGCATCGTCATGGCTCAGGTGCTAGAGTGGCGTCGCGCGGGGTCTAGGTCATGGAGTCGGCAGTTGGAGCTCGATGGTATCAGTACCAAAGATGAGTCGGCAGGCTGGTGCAGATTTTGTGGCGTGTCTCTTGATGGAGGTGGAACCAGTGATGGAGGTAGGCGCATGGGCAGCAGGGTCGGCGAGCAAGGCCACGACGGCACACGTGGGAGGCAACGACCAGTGGCTTGGGCGACGACAGGGTAAGGCAGTGGAGCTACCGGGAAATTATGTATAGGTGCGAGCAAGCAGCAAGGCGGCCAGCTGCATGATGCGTGGTGGAGCGGGGCATGCGGTGGCAGCGTGGGATGAGTGGCAGAGTAGCGACTATGGGCGATGAACCGCGGTCGAGCGCGCTGTGCGTGATTGACGGCGTGGCCATGGTTGAGCGGCCGGCCCAGTGTCAGAGGTTGTCAGCTGCATAGCGTGGGAAAGCCAGTGAGCGGCACTGGCGGTGTAGGCTCGGGTGGGCTCGGCTAGCAGGCGTAGCATGAGAAGAGGCAGTTCGCGAGGGGAAAAGAGGAGGAGGAGAGGCGCCGACGTCGGGCATGGTGGTCTGGCCCATGGTGTGTTTGGCGTGCATGCGTGAGTGTGTGGCGGTGCCGTTGGGGAGAGAGGAGGCTATGAGGGAGCGATGGGGTGTGGGTTAGGTATAGATGGTTAGTGGGCCTTAGGCCCCTCAGGTTTAGGGTTAGGTCGGGCTGGTCCGGTTAGGTTAGGTGGCTAGGCACTATTTAGATTGACGGCGTCCGATGAGCGTTGGATATTTGCTGCCACTACTTGGCCGGCCCAAAGAAACATTGAATGTTTTATTATTTTAATTAATTCATTTGATCCTGTTTTATTTGTTTGAGGTAACAATTCAAATCCAAATGCCCTGAAATTTTGTGTGCAGCCCCTCTGGTCCTAAACCAAGGCACACAAAAATAACCAGGCTCTTTGGATTTTATTTAAATTTTCTTTAGAAAATAAATCCATTATAATGAATAAAAGGATTTTAACTATATGTATAATATATATTGGTCCTAAAATTGTGAAATAATTTTGGTGGCTCCCAAATATTAGTGGAAGCCTATATCTAGGGTTTTAAGAGATTTCACCATGTGAAAGTCCGTCAATTTAAATATATCAAATCTATGCATTTATTAAATATTGCCTTTTTTAATTAGGGTTTAGGGTTTTAAACCAATATCCCAATAAAATCCTTTTAAACCTGAAATATTTGGGAGGGCCCACATATCAAATATGAGGATCTATCCAAATTATGTAGGGTTTGAGAAGGGCATTTTGGACAATGGCAAGATTTTAGGGTTTTGCCCTTTAAGAAAAACATGAGGCTTTAATTAGTCCTCATTTTGATTGATATTAAATGAAATATGATGCTCATGAAATGATTATGATGCACAAATCAATTCCTAAGGAAAGTGCTAATCTTAGGCTATTACACTCGTCTCCATCACTATGATGCCACTTAGAGCCTCGACACTGCGATGTTGCTTGCAACCATTGACTTGGTTCTACATCCATCCTCCAAGCCAAAGCACTGAATTTGAACACTGCCTAACTTGCAACAAGGGCTCTCATGGCCATCATAAATGAAGCATCTTGGTTCAATCCCTATTGGGGACTCCACTTTACCATACCTCAAGCTCGTCCGCTTCTTTTGGAGAAGCTCGGCATGAACTAAGCTTGTCGAAAAGAAGACCCCCAATGCGCACAACATGAGGCAGTGAGAATCACACCACATGAAAGCCACACTTCAACCGACCACCATGAAGGATCACGAGAGCACCTTGAAGACCAGGTTGCCAAGTCTGGGACTACCACAAAGCAAAGAAGTCCACTTGAACACTCACATTCCACCAGTGGACCCCGAGGCCAATCTCCACAAGGAACACCATCAACACAGTGGAAGGCAATGGCAATCTTTTTATTCCCCTTGCTATGGAGATTCAAGAAATTCCTTTTCAGAAGAACTTCAAGCATCCCACCGTCAAGCTGCACACAGAAAATCCCAACCCACTTCAGTTCCTGGAGGTGTATCTCGTTACCATCCACAACACCTGAGACGGCCCCATGGAAATGCACAATCTTTTCCCACTTGAATTATATTGAATGGCGCAAACTTGGTTCTTCAACCAAAGGAGGAACTCCATAGGATTGTGCGATCGGTCTTCATCACCAATTCCAAGAAAACTCATGCAACTTTTATTGGTGAACAAATTCTTCACCTTTGACAAAGGCAAGGGGAAGCCTTGAGTGATTTCTTCAAGAGGTTCTCCAAGGTTCATAGCCAAATCATTGGTGCTCCAGGCCCGATGGTGACCAACACCTTCAAGAAAGCTTTGTGCCAAGGAAAACTGGGTCCTCAACCAGAACCCTCCAAGAACCACTGAGGAATCGCATCATGTGGTGGAAGAATATGCCCGAGAAGAAGACAACGACATCACCAACAGCATGGGAGAATCACAAAACTGCAACACATCCTCAAGTAGGAAAACCAAAGATGCCCAAGGGATATGTTCTCCTACACAATGGCATCCGCTGCTCCATCGGCAGTACCCAGTTCACAAAGAATCTCATCAAGGGTAGAATCACAGTGAACATCCTATACACTTTCATGCTCAAGATCTTGATAGAGCAGCAATGGGGCTACAAAGGTGATACTTTCAAACCTTCACTTTACCCTCTCAAATAAGTCAACCCCTTATTACCTTCAGAATCTTGGACAATCACCACAAAATTGGTTGCCACATGATATGTCTATTTTGCATCACTATTTCTTATTATAAATTCCTCTTTATTATTGATATTTTGCACATCTATTATATACTTAAAACAAAAGACAAACAAGCCATCACGCTTATCCACATAAGCCAAAAATATGTAAGTCATTGATTTTGATTGCAGTGGTTGAGATTTAATTTCCAATGAACTTTACGTAAAACTTTTGTCACGTACAAAATTTGGCATATGACATGATACTATGGAACCAGGCGTATTAAAGTTGGGAAATAGTATCCCTCAAAAAAAAGTTGGGAAATACTATCCAAAAAAAAAAGTTGGGAAATCAGGCAGAAAAAAAGAGAGATGTGCGGATTCCTGTTCTATCCAACTATTCCGCTAGCGTGAGAGAGAGGGACTCCTTCGATTATGTGTCTAAACAAATGAAAACAAACACATATTGTGTTAAAAAAAGGAAAACAAAGAAATCCAAGCGTCGCCTTCCTACCTGAAGCAAAACAAAATCGGCGATGCAATCTGGAGGACGTGTCACCACGGTCTTCATGTGATCAAGCGCTTTCACCTCCATCCATGGCTGCATCAGCCGTACCAGTATCCCAGATCTCCCCGCCTTGACATCCCCAACAGCAGTTCTATCGACGATGGAATCGACCAAGAACAACGAGTGATCCAGTCAAGCCTCTCTTCGATCCCTTCACTCTAACCTTTGAATCTCTGCAGCTTCAAAGTCGAAACAACTCTGCAATCCAGGTTCTATTTCTTAGGCCGATAAATTCCCCGGATTATTGATGCAGCATGACGGGAAACTACGGCGGACTCCTCCCATCTATCCTTTGGTGTCTTCCGGTCAGCACCGTGCTAAGAATTACATCATGGGGGAGAACATGAGTTGGGCGGCTGATACTCAATGAAGCCGACCTACGGTAGCAACATCTGGCGCAGATCGGTAGGCCATGAGACACCATCTCTGTTTTTGTTCAATTCTGGATTCTTATATTGAATTTCCGTGAGGAATCGCCCACTCTTCTTTTCATAGTAGTCATATGTTCGTTTGATGTATTGGGCTGGAAACTAGAGTGATTCTTGCCTGCCATGTCCCACGTTTCATCCATGTTGCTTTTCAAAAGTGGCTCCTATGAGGGGCGGCAATGCTTGCGGACCTTCCACAGATCAAGGTGGGACTTCCGGAATTCAGTGATCTGGCAATTGGAGAGGGCCATGGCCTCAAACACCCGACGGTTCCTACTTTTCCACATCACCCCGAGATGGCCGGGTATGAGTTGAGAGAAGATAGTGGATCAAGCATAAGATTATAGCACAGTACAACCATCCTCGAGAGGTAGCAGCACCAACGCTAATAGCAGGCACCCCAAGAACGTGGAGGAGATTGGCAAGGCACGGGTAACAAGGCGTAGAGATAGACGAGGTGGCACAGAAGGGGCATCCTGCCCTATATAGCACCACACCTGTACCAAAATAAGAAGCAGTGCATTCGCATGTTCCCATGGCGAACAACCGAGAAGTACAATTGTATGTTATGCGGAGAAACGAAGTCAAGTTCCGTCTTCCAGTGGATGGACAAAATCCCCGACGAAGGAAGAGATCATAGCACTCGAAGTGCTGAAGGCATATCCTTTCAACAAGGCAGCGATCATCGCGTTGCCTGCCAAGTGCAACACCACGAAGGGTTCACTAGGCCGCGTCGAGCTCAACAGCCTCCAAGTCAGAGAAGTAGACATCAATTGAAATAAATAGGTTTGCTGTCATTATTATCTTCTAGAATGGTATAGTTTTTTTAATGGCATAAATTGAGTTTCTCTGCTGCCCCCGTTTGCCTACTTGCAGGATTTGGTCACGTACGGTAGTGAGCCTATAAGTTAAAAGAATGGTATCTCTGTCGAGCGTTTGTACAAATATTGGGATTTGTACGCTTTGAGTTATTTGTAACATTGCTATTGGCCAGATATCTTTTGTCATGCTGCATTGTGGAAAAGGTAGTATCTATTATTGATCATTTGCATGCAGCCACTACTCAAAGATCAGCTTTTTTCTATTTTCGTCTTCCTTATTGGTTATATTTCATGTACAGTTGTTGGATGAGATTTCACAACATCAATAACAAACATTAAGTCACTCCAAATGACTATTGGCTGTACTTTGATTTCATCCCATGGGCTACTACTTTTCAATACTATTTGTCACCCGAAAATTCATTTCGGTGCCCAGGCTCGGCTGCACCCAAAATCCCTGCCATCAAGTTACCTCGAGATCTACGTAGTATGCTGTATTACTCGCTGTATCTCCATGGTATCTTTCTTCAAACTGAAATTTGCCCACATCATTTATTGTAGTAGGTGTCGTTCCTTGGTTCACAGCCCAAGGGAAAGGCCAAAGTACAATACAGTAAAAATGAATTGTTTGATGAGTAGGATATATAAAGCAGACTATTCTTCAGACTGGAAGGAAAATGAAATGGTAAATATGAAGAAATGAACATATATGTGCAAATACCAAATTAGATGCAACACATGCATGACGACTTGAAGAAAAATACGAGTCGATAAAAAATGGAAGTCATGTATGACATGGGATACTTACCCTAAATGAAAATATCTCTACCATGCGTAATTATGCTTTCATAAAACTTATACCTTCGATATAGTCACAAAAACCAGACCAAATTTTCAATGAAAATAAAGTATAATATAATAATATGAAATCTAGCCGCGCAAATGCGTGGGTCACACTGCCAGTTATAGCTCAATCCTAATGCCTTTTTCCCTTCAATTTGCATGATTTACCAGATGAGGGGAATTATCGAAAAGCTGCAGAAAAGGAGCAAAATAAGGACCACTGGAGAAAAGAATTTTCCGAAGACCAAAAAAATGCAGAAAAATATGACAATTATTTTTATGCCTGAAGAGAGCCAGGGGCACATGGGCTCACTTGGGGAGACCCTATGGGGCCCGCACGGCCTGCCCACGGGGCCACACTCTGGCCGTGCGGTGTGACCATGTGGGACCCACAGGAGGGCCCCCGGCTAGCTCTGGTGCCTAATGACCTTATATTACCCTTAAACTTCATCCATGATTTTACAGTTTTTTCGCCATCTGTGAGGCGGAATTGAGGCGGAGCACTTTTCTGCTCTCGGAGGGTTGTTTCTCTGGGATCTTTTCCGTCTGGAAGGGGGAATTCGAAGCCATCGACATCACCAATGCTCCGCTCATCATGGGGATCATCATCAACACCA
Organism: Thinopyrum elongatum; assembly: GCA_011799875.1. Taxonomy (NCBI): domain Eukaryota; kingdom Viridiplantae; phylum Streptophyta; class Magnoliopsida; order Poales; family Poaceae; genus Thinopyrum; species Thinopyrum elongatum. Next base: position 740,176,696 of record CM022303.1, on the reverse strand, counting down.
TCATCATCATTCACACCATCATCATTGTCATCCATCTCCAACCCTCGCTTTCTATCGATGCTTAGAAATTTTATTGGTGAAAGATTTATATATTCAGATTGTTAATCATTATATCATCTTCACTGATCATGAACCATATGATGTCTTGTGAGTAGTCAGTTACATTCTTGAGTACAGGTAATAAACCTTGTTGCTAGTAATATTTTGAAGTTGAATACAATTCAATGTTTTGATATTGTGATGTGGTATAATTCTCTAGTGGTGATGTGCGAACGTCAACTGCATATCACTTCATCGCTAAGGGCCTAGAGGAAAGTATTTTGTGATTAATTTATCTATGGAGGGTGGTTGAAGTGACAGACATTACCAAACCCTAAGTTTATGAACTGTTGCATGAGGGGATTTTGGAACCCCCAAGTTTAATGCTATGGTGAGATGATATCTTAGGATTCGCAGATGCTTGCATAGAGGGTATAATCATGAGTATGTTGTTTGTTCAAGTAAGAACATCAAATTATTATATGTTCCACCACACAACAAATTATCAAGGCAATGAATGTTAACTCAATGAAACTAGATGAAAGTAACTTGGTGAAACTCCCGTGTATCGTCGAGAGTGATTTGATCACTACAAGTAGAACAATTGGCTTGTCCTTAGCATAATTAAGGATTGGGCCACTTGCTGCACAATCGCACTTTTGTTACAATTTACGTTCTTGGAATTATTCTTGCGATCAAACAAACCATCAAACAATCTTTGTAGCTTTTATAGTGAATCCTTGTAGAAATCTATTGACCAATTCCTGCTATCCTCACTGGATTCGACACTCTTACTTATCAAAATGGGCTGCAATAGATCCCCTATACTTGTGGGTTATCATGTCTCTTTTCTGGCACCATTGTCGGGGAGTGTAGAGCTCTTGGTAAGGGAAACATTTACTTTACTTGCTATTTTTATTTTCATTTTCTCTTTTAGTATGTTATGGAAAACCCTGCTATTAATAACTTATTAGGAGGGGTCGCCTACACTACTAGCATGGTATCTCCACCTTCAGAAAATGTTTATCAAATATCTATTGGCTTCCTTGAGCATGTGAGAACTAACCGTTATGCCGATGACGGAACCGTTCTTCTTCCTTTAGAACATTAGATTAAGCTTACAGAATTATGTGGTCTCTGTAAGCTTTCAGGATTATCAGCGGATAGTGTTATGAAAAAAAATATTCCCTCTATCTTTGGAGGTCATGGCTTTGGCATGGTTATTGGATAATCCTTATGGAATGGAGTGGGGCAATCTTCGCTCTGAATTTGTCTCCAAGTTTTATCTTGCTCAATAGGTACATGACGATATGAATTATATTTATAATTTTTGGCCTCATTCCGAAGAAATTATGACTCAAGCTTAGGGGAGGCTTAAATTATTAATGCTCAAATATCCCATTCATTGGTTTTCCAAAGAAATGATTATAACAAATTTCTATGCAAGACTTCCTCAACATGATAAAGAAACACTCGATATGTTTTCTAGTGGCTGCTTTAGTAAAAAGGATACTGATAGTAAAAGGAATCTTAATGAAAGGATATCCCACAACACTGAAGATTGGGAAATTGACAAGGGTAATGAATCTAGTATAAATTTTGAATATGATTGCATTAAGTCTTTTGCTGAAACTGCTGATTTTTGTGAACTTAGTGCTAAGTTTGGACTTGATTCTAAAATAGTTGCCAACTTTTTTAAATCTTTTTCTGCTGATATCAATGTTCCTAAAGAAAAGTGGTAGAAATATCATGATCCCTTTAAAGATGTTGATAAAGAAAGTGTTATCACTAAAAGGGAATTACAAGTTCACACTGTTAGTTCCGTGTTACCTTCTGCTTATATTGAGAAACCAGTGTTTCCTGCTAGAATTAAAGAACACTCTTTGGCAACTACTGTAGCGCACAAAGGTGAACAAAAGATTTATACTCCTTATAATCAAACTGAATACAACCTCAAATAGCTAGGATTAAAGATCTTGTGACTGAAGATGTAGATGGGCATGTTATTCAGCTGTGTGAGAAAGCTACTAATATTATTAGATATAAAAGACATTCAAATTTTGTCGGCATGCCTGTTATTTTTGTTAAGATTGGTACTCATATTGGAGCTAGTATAAGTGCTATTCCTTTCTCTCTATCAAGAAATCGCTGAAGATATTCCACCCTGTTCAATACAGGATGTAGATTTGATAATTAAACTAGCAGATAGGTCTAGTTTTCACCTGTGGGAAATATTAGAGATGTTAACGATCTATGTGGTAAGACTAATTATCCTACTGATTTCTTAATACTTGGAACTAAACAAGATAATTTTTGTCCCATAATCTTTTGTAGACCTTTCTTATATACTTGTGGTACTGTTGTTGATTGTCAAAAAGAAAAAGTTTATATTAAATTTGGAGGAGATGAAGTTTCCTTTAATTTCTTTAAGTTTACTAAACAACATCATGCTAAAGATTTACCTTATCTGGATGAGATTGAAAGAATTGCTGCAATACCCATACCTCATAGTGATCCATTAGAACTATATTTGTTAGAGCATGGAAATTTATCCAATATGCATGAGAGGAAAGAAATAGATGATGTTTTCTTTAGGCAACCACCTGTGCTTAAATATAATCTGCCTATTGAAGCTTTGGGGGAGCCTACTCCTCCTAAAGGTGATCCTGTGTTTGAATTTAAACCATTACCTAATACCCTAAAATGTGCCTATTTGGATGAAAAGAAGATATATCATGTTATTATTAGTGCTAACCTTTCAGTGTACGGGGAAGAAATATTACTTACCGCCCTAAAAACCATCGTGCTACTGTTGGGTATACTCTGGATGATCTCGAAGGCATTAGTCCTACTCTTGCACGCATATGATTCATATGGAACCCAACGTTAAACCTGTTATAGATCCTCAATGCTACTTGAATCCAAAGATGAAGATGTGGTAAGGATTGAAATTCTTAAACTTTTGGAAGCTGGTATAATATATCCCATATCTGAAAGTAGATGGGTAATTCATGATCATTGTGTCCCTAAGAAAGGAGGTATTACTGTTGTTCCTAATGATAAAAATGAACTTATCTCACAAAGAATTATTACTGGTTATAGGATGTGTATGGATTACATAAAATTAAATAAAGCTACCAGAAAAGATTATTATCCTTTGCCCTTTATTGATCAAATGTTGGAAACATCCATCTAAGCATACACATTTTTGTTATCTTGATGGTTACTCTGGCTTTTCTCAAATACATGTTCACCCTGAAGATCAAGAGAAAACAACTTTTACTTGTCCCTTTGGAACTTATGCTTATAGATGTATGCCTTTTGGTTTATGTAATGCACCTTCTACTTTTCGAAGATGTATGACAACTATATTTGCTGGTTTTTGTGAAAGTATCATAGAAGTCTTCATGGACGATTTCTCCATCTATGGAACTTCTTTTAATGATTTCTTGCATAATCTTACCTTAGTTTTGCAGAGATGTGAGGAAACTCACCTCATCTAGAATTGGGAGAAGTGCCACTTTATGGTAACTGAAGGCATTGTTCTTGGGCATAGAATTTCTGAAATAGGTATTGAAGTAGATAGAGCCAAAGTTGAAGCTATTGAGAAAATGCCTTATCCTATAGGTATAAAAGGTATACAAAGTGTCCTTGGTCATGCTGCTTTTAATAGAAGATTCATTAAAGATTTTTCTAAAATCTGTAAGCCTCTTACTAATCTTTTATAGAAAGATGTTCCTTTCCTTTTTGATGTTGATTGTACAGAAGCCTTTGAAATCCTTAAGAAAGCTTTTATTGCTGCACCTATAGTTCAACCTCCTGATTGGAATTTGCCTTTTGAGATTATGTGTGATGCTAGTAATTATGTTGTAGGGACTATTCTTGGGCAAAAAGTGTTGATGAAATTGAATGTTATTCAATACGCAAGTAAAACTTTAGATAATGCTCAAAGAGATTATGCAACTACTGAAAAAGAATTTTTAGCTGTTGTCTTTGCTTGTGATAAATTCAGATCTTATATTGTTGATTGTAAAGTTGCAATTCGTACTGATCATGCTACTATTAAATATCTTATGGGTAAGAAAGATGCTAAGCCTAGGCTTATTAGATGGGTTCTTTTGTTACAAGAATTTGATTTGCATATTGTTGATAAGAATGGAGTTGATAATTTGTCTATGATGGAGAACATACCTGATGATCCTATACCTATTAATGATAGTTTTCCTGGTGAGCAATTAGCAGCAATTAATGTTTCCTCCCATGATAATCCTTGGTTCGCTGATAATGCAAATTATATTGTTGCTAAGTATATCCCACCTAAATTAACTTATCAAAAAAATTATATTACTTGAGATACTACTTCTGGGATTATCCACATTTATATAAAAAAGTAGTAGATGGTATTACTAGACATTGTATACTTGAGCATGAACAAAAATCTATCTTGAGGAAGCATCATTCCAGTCCATATGGAGGACACCAAGCTGGAGACAGAACATCACACAAGGTATTACAATCTAGTTTTTATTGGCCTACTCTTTTAAGGATGTTTGTTTGTTTATCTTGTCTTGTGATGAATGTCAAACCATTGGTAATATTATAGATGTCAGGAAATGCCTATGAATTATTCTCTTGTAATTGAACCTTTTGATGTATGTGGTTTTGATTATATGAGACCTTTTCCATGTTCGCATGGCAACACTCATATTTTAGTTGCTGTTGATTATGTCACAAAGTTGGTAGAAGCTATTCCAACTAAAAGTGCTGATCATAGGACTTATATTAAAATGCTTAAAGATGTTGTCTTTCTGATGTTTGAGGTTCCTAGATATCTCATGACAGATTATGGTTCGCATTTTATTCATGGTGCATTTAGCAGAGTTCACACTAAATATGATGTAAACCACAGAGTAGCATCACAATATCATCCTCAGTCTAGAGGGAAAGTTGAATTAACTAATAGAGAGATCAAATTAATTTTGCAAAGGACTCTTAATAGACCGAGGAAAGATTGGTCTAAAATAGGAATGATGCACTTTGGGCTTACAGAATTGCTTACAAAAATCCTATGGGAATGTCACCATATAAGATGGTTTATGGTAAAGCTTATCATTTACCTCTGGAGTTAGAACATAAGGCATATTGGGCTGTTAAGCAACTTAATTATGATTTTAATCTTGCAGATGAAAAGAGGTTGCTTGACATGAGTGCTTTGGATGACTGGTGGAATGAAGCTTATGAAAATGCTAAGATGTTTAAAGAAAATTTAAAATGTGATATGACAGGAGTCAAAATAGGCTATAAAGTTCTTATGTACAAGTGTCATTTCAGATATTTTGCAGGGAAGCTTCTCTCCAAATGGGAAGGACCATTTATCATCAATGATGTCTATCGGTCAGGAGCAATTAATATCAATAGCACCGACGGGACCAAACTGAGGGTGGTGAATGGGCAAAGACTTAATCATTATATTGCCAGTAATCCACTTGAGGCACAAACCGATGTTATACAGGTAATTACTCCAGAAGACTTCATCAAAAATAAATTTCAGAAGCCTCCGTAGGTACATGATAAAGTATCGAAACGATCTCCGAAAAATCCCAGAAAATCATTTTTGGAATAAAAAATATTGGGAAAAATAGGCAATCAAGGAGGTGCCTGTGGGCCCCATGTGTCTGCCCCACATGGCCACCCCTTGGCCGCGTGGCCTAGCTGCATGGTGGCCCTGGACACCACCTCTGCTTTATCTTTCACCCGATATCTTCTCTTGCATGTAAATTTTTTATTATAAATTTCTCAGATTTTTTTTTCTGCATATCACACTTTTTTGTCCTGTGTTTGTTTTGAGCTATTCCTGTCAGGAATTCTGAGGTTTTAGATCATCATGTTTTCATATCGGGAGTCAGGCAAATGGTGATACATCGCATGACAAGGCGCTGCACAAGTTATGAGACCTCCTACGAGAAGGATGGCCCTATCCAACGATTGGGGAAACCTTCGCTAGGACTCTGAGGGGTAGTCGACAAACAATGAGATTGCCACCAACCTAAGGAAACCAGAGGAAGAAGTAGCAGATTAAGAAGAAGATGAAGAAGTTCCACTGCCTCAACCTGGAGATGCACACATCGAGTTCCTCCGGACAAGCATCCAGATACCGGTGGGTGCCATAACTATAAGACCCCACTACTCCTAACCCTGTGCAGGTCACACCTGCTCGTCTCTGCCAAGGTATATCATCAGATATTGCTAAAGCGCATCGGGTAGCGAATGAAATTTGTACCCTTGTTATGGAGCTCGGACAAAAGAATGCCAAACTGGAGGAAGAAAATCGTATTCTTTGTCAATTCTACGCCAACAAACCTTCATCATCACCATCGCCAAAGGACCATGCATGAGTATATGGGTAAAGGCGTCCTCCTAGGTTTGTTCCAAGCTTAGGGGAGGTGCCGAGGTAAGTTTTACATCGTTCTTTTTTTTCTTTTATCTTTCGATCCTTAGTCAAATTGTCATCTATAGAAGATGTCCTATCTTCTCCTTTAGAGCAATTATCAATATATCCATTGGTGTGAGGTTATATAATAAAGAGATGGCATGAGACCTTTTTGTTTGCTTTTTTGTTATTGTATTCTAACACTGCAATTCACTCTTATAGAGCTATCTCGTAGGAAGTCATGACTTTACATGTGGGGGTATAATGAATAAAAGCTATTGAGAATTAACAAACAAGCATTGGTCACTTAAAGCAATTCCCAAAACTTAGTGCAAGGAAGAGAGATATCACATGCAAATATATTATCTTGGACATCTTTTATGATTGTGAACTCTCAATGTATCTTTTAAAACTTGAACAAAGTGTTTTGGCTAGACATGGAAGACAACCTAATGAATGCATTGTTATGAACCTTTTTGTTTATTTGTCGTGGATCCTCCAACATGCAGGATTTATTTTGGCCTTTGCTAGCCTAAAACCCTGTACTAAACATGAATTCTTCTTGTGCATCCAAAAACCCAGAGACCGAGTCTTCTCCATGAGAGTCCATTATACCTACCTATTGGTTGAGAAAGACCTTCCAATTAAATTGTCATCGGTGCAAGCATCAAAGTAGCCATTTAATTAAGTGTGAGTTTTTATCGGAAGGGAATTGAAGAATTATACAAACTTGTGATGGGGCATAAAACCATAATAATGCAAATGGGCACCATCATAAGGGGCAATGTAAAGTAAAGTTCCGTTCGATTGAACTCTTATGTAACCAAAACCCAATAAGCGCATGACAATCCCTGCTTCCCTTGGCGAAGGGCCTATCTTTTATTTTTATGTCGAGTCAATTCCCTTGAGCCATCCTAATCTCTTAAAGTAACGATAGTATGTTGTAGAAAGATCCATGAACATATAAACTATTGATGTGCATAATTATATTAATTCATTACTGTTGACATTATCCCTGAGATAAATAAGTTGGGAAGCTAAGCACTTGCTAAACTTCATATCTTCCTTGTGTCCGGCTGAAACATATTTGTTCTAAGAATTTGCTCCTGAGTGCTAGCTAATTATGTAAAGATTAAAACATAGTTGAGCATGTGATATTTCTTGATCAACAACTCTAACAAACACCCTTCTGGAAACATAAGAGGAATGCAATTGTTTCATGACAGTGAACATGGTCTGCTACACTCAAGAAACTTTTAATTCTTAAACTTTTGCATGTAAAGGGTGTCTTCACCTTCTCATAAGAAGTTTTATAAGAAGGGATTGCTGTTTAAAATGTTTGATCATGAAACTAAATAGTGATGCTGTCATCTTCGTATTCTTTATTATCGACTTCTCACTTCTTAAATTTGTGGCCATGTTTACTAAACTCAGCATTTGCTTGGGGACAAGCGAGGTCTAACATTGGGTGAGATGGTATGTCCATTTTGCATCAATATTTCTTATTATAAATTCCTCTTGATTATCGATATTTTGCACATTATAGCTCAATCCTAATGCCTTTTCCCCTTGAATTTGCATGATTTACCGTAGGAGGGGAATTACCAGAAAGCGGCAAAAAAGGAGCAAAACAAGGACTAGTGGAGAAAAGAATTTTCCAAAGAGCAAAAAAGTCCACAAAAAATATGACAATTATTTTTCTGCCGGAAGAGAGTCAGGGGCACCTGGGCTCACTTGGGGAGACCCCTGTGGGGCCCACATACCTTGTCCATGCGCCCACACCTGGTCGTGTCGGGCCCACGGGAGGCCCCTCGGCTAGCTCCGGCGCTCGATGACCTTATACTACCCTAAAACTTCATCCGTGTTTTTACGGGGATTTTTCATCGCCATTTGCAAGGCGGAACTAAGGCGGAGCACTTTCCAGCTCCTGAATGGCTATTTCTACAGGATCTTTTCCCTTTGGAAGAGAGAATTCAAAGCCAGTGACATGTGACGCCCTCGAACTTGACCTACACGGAGCATGCATGATCACGAACAGTGACTGCACGGTAGTATCACAACACAACTCTATGACATAAATTTAAACATAAATCTTTATATTACAAACCAGGGCCACAAGGACCTATAATACACCAGTACAGATAGCAAGTTAAGTCTGGGTATAGACAAGTTAAAAAGGTTTGCCTTAAGAAGGCTGAGCATAACAGTGATACTAAACCCAAAAGGCGCAGGCCTCTTGCCTGGGACCTCCAAACTACTCATCGGCGTCAATCTCCATGTAGTACTCGCCCTCGAGATCACCTGCATCTGCGGTGCTACCAGCTATTGCAGCAACCGGGTTGAATAAAAAAAATAGCAAAGCAACGGTGAGTACTCATCTAGACTACTCGCAAGACTTACATGAGATCTATACTAGATGTGCATCGGTATTAAAGGAATGGGGCTATATCTTTGGACAATACTACAGAAATTCCAGAATAAGGGGGGAAGCTCAATATAGCAACATCATACCCAGAGATCCTCCCTCGACTCCTTGCGAGAAAGCGATCACGAGGCATTTCTAACTATTATCTTGGTATGTTTTATCAACTATCCGGTTTAAGTTGTAAAGATTGGTATACATCTCCAAGTCGTCCTGTTACCGTGGACACGACTATTCGAATAGTTTAACTTCCCTGCCGGGGTGCACCACATAGCCCGATATGCTTGATTACCCTATGGCCGGACACACTTTTCCGTGGGTCTGCCCAGCCTCAGATGATTGACATGCCAAAGTCCTACCTCAGCTCTCCAGAGAGGTCACCCACCAGTATACATCCTAAGCACATAGGGGTTGTTCGGCCGCTCACCCTAAGCGCTCCTGCATGTTGCGCGACTGGCCGGGGACCAAGCCCACCTAGCTCTTCCAGGCATAGGCAGTATCCGCTCACTCCAACAATCAACCCACATCTCTGAACTGTGACATCTGGGTAGCTTTCGGGAGGAACTGGCGATGCCAAGGGCCCTATAACCATTATCCCATAAGGCAGTTAGTGCGGATATGCCAGTGGCAATCTCGGATCAAATATCCAGAACTCGTTAGTGTGTTTTTGTTAAGCAACTGTGGATACGAACAGGGCCTAGGCCCACCTCTATCTGGATGGTCTCCACCTGCCTTGTCGTCCCGCCATAGTGAATCACTCACGGGTGCTCTTCGAGCCGACCCAACTAATAACATGAACATGTATAGCGTAACAGTATAAAGTATATCCGTGATCATCGCCCAGAGGGATCATGGCCCAGTAATATAGCATGGTAAACAGACAAGGGTGTAGGGCCACTGATGGGACTCAAGCATAGCTAAGCTAAGCACGACAAGATAACAGGTAAAGTATCAGCCAGAGGTAACAAAACCATCCATCTGAATAGGATCTACCGATAAAACATCAACTCTGAAACAATACCTATTGCAAGGATGTGGAGAGAAAGAATAGGCGATATCGAAATGATCAAGGGGGTTTGCTTGCCTGGAAGCTCTGCTGAGAAGGTCTGATCATCAGCGGTGTAGTCTTACTTAGGGGCTACGACGGTCTCGACGTCAACCGATAAAAGCAGACGAGGGAGGAACAAATAATTAACAGGCATACAAATGCAACACATATGCATGTCATGGCAAAATGTGATGATAATGTGCTCTAATGCATTACTAAGTATTTTAATTGAAGAGGGAAAATATTTAGCAATATTTTTCCAGCTCCAGGTATTATTTTCTATATTGATACTGATGCAAATGTTCAATGTTCATTTTGATAGGGGTGTCTGTCATGCATGCAAATGACATATTCGGATTCATTGTATTTTTCTGATCAACTTTCATATATAAATTATTTTCATCCGAGTTATGGTTTATTTTATATGATTTTTCAAAGTTTTACTGATTTTCTAGATTTTTTGGATTTATTATAATTCAAAAATTACTAAATGGAATTTGCTATGGGTACACAAAATTGTACCCAGTAGTGTGCATATGAGGCTCAGGCAGTTGACTGGTCAGCTCTGACTGGTCAAATGGGCCAGTGGACCCACATGTCATTGACAGAGTTTAATTAACCTAATTAACATAATTAGGTGGTGGGCCAGGCTATCAGTGTCACATTTAATTAACGGATTTTATTTAAACTAATTTAATCGCTATAGTAGAGTGGGCCCGCATGTAAGAGGGGGGTTAGTGCCTGGGTTAGTAGCTAATCAGGTGGCTAATGATCTGGGCCCACCGGTCAGCAACACACCAGAGTTCAAATCCCGGTGGCGCGCCGGCAATGACCATACAAGCGGCAGAGCGCGCGGTAGATCATCGGAAACGCTCCACAGAGCTCTGATGGATGCGGGGTTGGGTGCGTTCGAACGGTGGCACTGCGCCGCGTTGAATGGCGGCGGTGGTTTGACCGGAGGTGGCCTGTAGCGGCGCCAGCGGCGAGGCCAGCGGCTGCCGGAGCTCGTGTTAGTGCGACGCAAGCGAAGGAGCTCGAGTTTGAGTGAACTAACACGCTAGAAATGATCTACGGGTGCACGCAAGTCAAGTGGATGAAGCCGCATGACCAAATGGTCACCGAAGCATCGTCGGCGACGAGTTCGAGCGGCGGCAAGCTTTGGCAGTGGTGGCAATGGCAGCTGGGGGCACGGAATCGGAGTGCGAGGAGAGGGTTTTTGGGTGGGAGCTCACCGTGAAGGCACACGTAGGCCCGGTGAAAGATTAGGAGTTGGAGAGTCACCGGAATCGAAGATGAAAGCCGGCGGCCGTAGAGGAAAAAGACGACGCGATCCGGCGAAGCAGAGGCGCCCGGCTTGATCTCTTCAGCATAGTCAAAGTAGCGGAGCTCGGCGGAGCTGGCAGACATGGTCCTAGCCCACGGCAATGACGGGGAGCGCATGGGCGAGGATGGCTATGGCGACAACAGTGCGGGTGCGTGATGCGGGGAAGAAAGCAGTGCGAGGAGGGGGCGAATGGAGGCTATGGTTTGTCCAGGGTGTCACGGACGACGCTCTTATCCTCTCCGCGAGCCCTGTAGCATTGCGGTGTTGATGGTGGCACGGCCAGGACGGGCACTGGTGCTCGTGCGTGCTGACACGGGGGGGGGGGGGGGGGGGGGGGGGGGGGGGGGGGGGGATGACGGCCGGTGCTGCGTCGGCACTATGCACTTGCGGCCCAGCAGTGCAGTGCGTTTTCTTTCTCTTTTTTTTTCTGTTTCTTTATTTCCTTTCTGTTTTGCATTTCTTTTAGCTATGAAATGAATTTTTTCTGGAGCAAATTTGCACATAAATACTTTGTAATATAACAAGAGCAATCAACAAGTTTCACATTAATTGAAATTTTTTAATATTTATTTATTAAAAATGGCCAAGTTAAAGGTTGCTGGTCCTGTTTATTGGTTGATAGGATCATTTTGTGAATTCCAACATGGTTGCTATCTTCATGACAAATACTTGGGGATTATTTGGAATATTATCAACATTTTTGTCTCATTGTTTGCAGAAACAATTTTTGACTAAGCAATTTGAATTTGAATTTGATTTGGAACCAAGTGATAATTAGCATTGCAAAATATGATGACTTGGCAGTAATTAGAGGGGAGGAACAGTAGCTTAATTATAGGGGTGTTACAACCCTCCTCCTCTAAAAGAAAATCTTGTCCCGAGATTTAAGAGGTAGACAGAAAAAGAAAGGGGTATTCATCACGAAGACGATCCTCACGTTCCCAAGTGGCTTCATCTTCAGAATGATTCGACCACTGAATCTTAAAGAATTTGATTGCTTTCTGACAGGTGCGACATTCACCTTGATCAAGAATGCAGACCGGATACTCTTGATAAGAGAGGTCCTCTTCCAAATCAAGCAGCGGATGGAATCCTTGAAGCAGCGGCGGAGTTGCGACACATGGAAGACATCATGAACCTGAGAAAGGTTCGACGACAGTTTCAACTGATATGCCACTTCTCCATGTCTTGCGAGAATGCAGAAAGGACCAATGTAGCGAGGAGCTAACTTGCCCTTGATTCCGACACCAGGAGTGCCCTTCATCGGTGTGACATGAAGGTAAGCTTCTTCGCCTGGTTGATAAATCATTTCTTTGTGATGTCGGTCAAACTGACTTTTTGACAAGACTGAGCAGTCTTCAGGATGTTCACGAATGATTCGGACTTGCTCTTCGGCATGTTGGATAATATCCAAACCAAAGAGGGGCCGTTCCCCAGTTTCTGGCCAATTCAGAGGAGTTCGGCACTTCTGTCCATACAATACTTTGAAAGGTGCCATCTTCAAACTAGCTTGATAGCTGTTGTTGTATGAGAATTCAGCATATGGAAGAGATTCCTCCCATTTCTTGCCAAATGAGATAACACATGTGCGAAGCATATCTTCAAGAACTTGGTTAACCCGTTCAACTTGACCACTGGACTGGGGGTGAAAAGTAGTGCTAAAGGACAGATGAGTTCAGATAGCTTCTTGAAAGCTTTCCCAAAACCTTGAGGTAAAGAGGCTGCCATGATCTGAGTTGATCTCCAATGGAACACCATGGAGTGATACAATTCTGGAAACATACAAGTCTGCTAACTGACTAGGAGTGATGGTCTCCTTGACGGGCAGAAACTGAGCAACCTTGGAGAATCAATCAATGAGGACAAGAATAGCGTCATGGCCTTTTTGCGACCTGGGAAATCCAGTGACGAAGCCCATTTCCACTTTGTCCCAATTCCTTTTAGGAATAACAAGTGGCTGCATAGTTTCAGTAGGTCTCTGATGTTCTGCTTTGATGCGACGGCAAGCATCACATTCAGCAACATATCAAGTAATATCTTGCTTCATTTTAGACCACCAAAATCTCTGATGAATGTCTTGGTATATTTTGGTGCTGCCAGGGTGAATCGACAGATGCGTGTCATGAGCTTCTTTCATAACATCCAGAGTCATATCCTGGTTGTGGATCCTAGGGACCACTAGGCGACCTTTGAAAAACAAGGTGTCTTTTATCATCCAGGGTGAAGCCTGAGGGCTTTCCTTCAGTGAGATGGCACTTAATCTTCTCGACCTCAGAGTCATATTTCTGTATAGTCCTGATGGTGTGCCCGAGATCTGGTTCAACAACCAGGGTATTCAGATAACCCTGAGGAACAATCTTGAGGTTCAACTTGTGGAGCTCCTCATAAAGAAGGGGTTAGCCCATGTTATTTACTTTAGTTAATTAGCTCCGTCCAATGTAGCTGTCTGCTATCGTTTGAGTGTACCAGATTATATAAGATGAGATGTGAGCTTTTTTTTACGAGATAGTTGGAATACGAGCATGCATTGTAAACTATTTTTTTAAAATTTTCTTGGGTGGGGGGAGGATGTATTCCCCACTTGAATTGTATTCAATTGCCTATAAGGCTTTGCAACCTATGCAAGATAGGTTCAAGTGAACCAGAAACATAGGGGAGGCACAGGAGAAGAGATAAAAGCAAAAACAACACACACATCACAGGGAGAAACAAAAAGGGAAAACACAACACAGCAAAGAGCACCGTCGGTGTAATCGAACGGTATCGGCCAGCCAAGACCAAACCATGATACTGCACCATCGACGCAATCGAAAGGCGCTGCGCATCCGAGACTGCACAACACCGCGACACCACTTGTGTGGCGGGGTGCATTCGAAATGTCACGCGAGGCCAAGACGACACCACGGCACTTGTGTGCCACCGGCATAGTCGAAGGGCATCGCCTAGCAGAGACACACCATGGAGCGCTCGAGAACGAATCCCAAAAGAACACCGCCGAAGAGGAGCTCAAACCACCGTCGACCCCAAGCCGGCTGCACCACCACCACCGACCGCCACCACAAAACTCATCAGCACAACCAGCGCGGAGGACTTCAACTTCCATCCTCATCTGACCAAGCAAGGCAAAGTGTCTTGAATGTTGGCTGTCTGGTCACCACCCAACAATACCCCGCACAAGGGAGTGGTGTCGTACGGGAACAAGGTGATCGAATGAGGATCACGACCCCGCTAACCTGGCTTCAGATGAAAAAATCAGACCCACTCCACCACATGGCCGAACCAAGATCACGCCGGCAGAGCACCACCTGCCGGTCGTATTCGCCACACGAATCACCAACGGAACCACCTCCAACCACTGGTCTCTCTTGCTAAGCCAAGCACCAGGACGAAGTCCCCCAAGTGGGAACATGACGTTGAGCACCATCATCGTCTGATCTGGGAGACCTGGATTTGGAGTTTTCCTTGGAGCATCACAGGAAGGGAGACGACGGCTTCAACAAGGAAACATCGCCCATAGTCACCGCTGTTATTGGCTTCAACCGCAACCGAAACCCGGCTTTCACCGGTTGTCTCACCACCCCCAACCTGCTAATCCACCAAGACGCCATCCATCACCACAGCAGATGACCAGCCCGCCTGCGCGTGAACCGATGCCGCCGCCCCATGCGGAGCCTCCAGATCTGGAGACCGAGCACAGCTGGAGCCAAGCCGAGCCAGAACCACACCTGCATCGTACCGTAGCCGCTGCACACCTCGTGCGTCGACACCGTCACACCCCCGCCGCGGAGCAGCAGGCGCCAGTCTGAACAACCGCCACCACTAAGTTATGCCGGGTTAGGCTTAGTGGTGTGTTATTTTGAGGGCACACCACCAGTGATGTCCTATTGGTGGCGTGTGACTATTTGGCCATGCCGCTGGTATTTTTGGAAATTACCAGTGGTGTCTCCTTAGTGGCGCGCCACTAATGTAGATTGCCTATAAGCATTTCTGCACTAGTGGCGTGCCATAATATGTTCGTAACCATGACCAGAGGGTCACGAGACAGATAAATTTGTTCATATATATATACACCTATAAAACTGTGGGCTATATAACCCACATAAACAACCAAAAAGGAAAAATGTCCTACCAAGTTTGACCTGAACTACTAGTACATGCTTTTGCCCTGAACTTGTTCTATTGCATGCTTGGACCCTGAACCAAAGAGAAATTATCGTGGAGAGATCAGCCCACCGCAAACTGTGTTTTTAAGATGCATATTATTGTTCACAAATTGAAGTATTTTTGCTTTTTATTGCTCATTTTCGGCATATGTGAAGTATTTTCTCTCTATGAAAGGAAAAAAGGAAAGACTGCTCTGGCTTTAGACACACACTTTCTCTGTTCTGTCCTTTTACATGCTACAGACCTTAATGTGTACTTTATCATGTAGACATCTTGTTGGAAGTTCTATAATGTTTCTCTTCTCTTGCCAAAGTTTGAGATCCAATAGCTATATTTCATTTTCCTTCTTCAGGATGCTACCAAGAATCTATGTGGAATATTTTGTCGAAGCCTGCCATGATTTAATAGCTGTCACTTTGAACTCTGTTTATGTAGCATGCTCATGCATTTCATGCCTCATGAATTTGCAGTTTAAGTTATTGATTTTGAACTCTTGTTGACGTGCATTTTGGTTCTCATTGGTTTATATATTGTTTGCGCCCAGTGCACATACAGATTTGCTTAAAGTTTCAGTTCAGCTTGCTTATTGAATTATATAAGCCATAGAGTACTCCATGGTCCCCTCTCTTTTTTGTTCCGAACTGTATGTGGTGGGCATGTGGATGGATCAACTAGCGATTTGGATGCACAGTTAAACTAATGGCTAAACACATAAAACAAGATCAGCAGCCTGACAGCAGCCCACGTTATGTAATTAGTTAATTTGCTCCGTCCAATGTAGCTGTCTGCCACCGTTATGACACCGTTCAATGGCCCTCACTCTCACTCCTCACTTGTTCCCGTCCACTTCCACCCAGCTGCGCCGCCGCCTTTTGCCTTCGCCGGAGAGCACCTGCCTGTGGCTACACGCAGCTACTCTGCGTCCTGTGGCTTCTGTAGCTGCTGCGCGCAGAGGCGACGTGCCGGTGGAGGAGCTGAGCTGCTGCTTGCGGAGGTGTCGCGCCGGAGAAGTTGAGCTGCCGCTCCTGGAGGCGATGCAAAGGAGGAGGTGCTGAGCTGCTGCTTGCGGAGCGATGCGCCAGACAAGGAGCTGAGATTTCTCTCCTGGAGGCGACGCGCCTGATCGATTACGCATCTTCTCCGCCGTCACAGTCGTGCTGACCCCCCACTCCTTCTCCGCCGTCACCAATCGTCCACCCATCTCAGAGGTTGGTGAGGCAGTTCAAGTGTAGTTTGTTTCTCTTTACAACTAGCTAGCTAAGCTTCCTGTTTAGATTTAACATTACCTTTATTATTACAGCAACAATGGCAATGATGCTGGATGCATTTGCATCCTACCTGGTGGACATGCTCATGCAGTTAGCAGCAGATGAGGTGACGATGATGCTGGGCGTCTCTAGCGATATTGGCAAGATGGGTGACCTCAAGAACTTCCTCGCTGACGCCGATAGGAGGAATATCACTGATGAGACTGTCAAAGAGTGGGTAGGGCAGCTCAAGCGTCCGCCTCCGTCGATGCTCAGCACCGTGATGAGATCACCAAAACTTGGTGGCGGGAGGGGTCTTATCGGCTTCGACGGCTGTCGTGCCGGCGGGGATTGTCACCGTGATGCAGCAAGACCTAGTGGTGGTGCCCTGGTTACAATGTACGTACGTGTAGTAAAATTAGACCTTAGAGGGGATTGTCACTTGTCATATAGATCGATCCATGCATCTGGTCCAGAAACTGCTACTCGCACAATAGCTAGCACACTTTGGTTAAAACTTCAATTACTTTGGAATGGAGAAAGTAGCTATAGCACACTTTGAAACTACAACCTTCATACCGTACCTACTTCTACAACACAGAGTTGCGTGGACGATCACCCTAAGAGTATGCACACCGTGTGCCGAGTCTAGGGGAATCTTCGTGCCAGGCACTGGCACTATACACTGCAGGGATGGGTGGCAATAGGAGAGAGGAAGGGGATGGTGCTCTGTCTTCGAAAGCAGTGACAACGTTAACATTGTACCAACGCCATTTTCAATGGAAACGGGACAGGGCTTTTCACCTTTTCACCATAAATAAATCTAAATCAAGCTTTTCTTGCAATTTATAAGCTGAAAGTACGTGCCAGCATGCACAAAGATGAGGTCAGGGTGGTGGTGACAACGTGAGATTGTTCTTTTCCATTCCTTGTGGGCTGGAAAAGGTGAAAAGCCAAAGCTTACATGATACCTTGTACGATCCAAGGATAGATCGATAGATGCATCCGAGAAACTGCTTAGGTCCATTGACTGGACGCGCATACGAGTCATTAACAAGTATTGTTTGTTTCACACACACATTCATGGGCAGGGCCTTACAGTTGTCCTTTTCACCTTAAAGAAAAAAATCATCTAGCTCCCATGTATCAACCCCCAGAAAGTTGCTACACGTACGATATAACTCTTGAACCCTAAGGCCCTGTTTGAAAAACAGGATAGACAGAACACATCTATAAAAAAAGTGTAGGAATATGATAGAATTTTAGGTGGAAACAAATGATTAGAAAACACAGGCAATTTTTCTAAGTGGTTGTTTAGAACGCAGGCAAAGGACACAGGAGAACTTGGATAAGCAGCCAATTTTTAAACTTATCTTTTTTGAGCTGGAACTTGATAAGGAGATTAAGAATAATAGTTAATTCTGATAACCACTATATATGTAGCACAAAACCTTGGTCTGTTCCATCTAATGATCAGTACCAGATGGTACCCATGAACATAGTTTTATCCACTCTCTCTCTCTCTCTCTCTCTCTCTCTCTGCCCCCTCCACCGCTCTTCTGGAACCCAATAACTACATAGAAATCGAGTGACATAAAGTACCAATATGAATGGACGCCTCATTGCTCATTTCCACTACTGATTTATCCATGGCAGCAGCAATATCAGGTTGGAGCAGCAATATCAGATTTGGAGGAAACTTTCATTATGCGTGGTGGTCGTGCTCGTCACCAACCAGATCATTTTACTAAGGAGCATTATTTCCAGGTGGAAATATTTCGTGCAGCACTTGATACTCTGCTGCACGAATTAGAATTCAGATTCAATGAGAAGGTAATGGATCTTTTGTACACTAGTGGTACGTTGATCACCAAAAATGAATCCAGATCTTTCAAAGCTGATGATATTTGTGAGCTGGTGAAAAAATATTATCCAGCAGATTTCACCCAACAGGAAATCTATGGATTGGAGCAGCAACTAAAACATTTTGTTGTGGATGCTTCCAATGATAAAGAGTTGAAAACTGTGTCAACCTTAACAAACCTTTGCTGATGCCCCTTTGAGTCAGGGAGACATTCTATCTACAATTTGGTTGATAGATTGCTCAGATTGCTTTTGGCTCTTCCACTTTCTACAGTAAGTGCCGATCGATCATTTTCTACTTTGTAGATTGTTTAGACAATGCTACATAATAAGATGGAGGATGATTTTCTAACCAATTAGCAAGGTGACCTGCGCATTTTCGTGGCTAGATTTTGTATGTAATGTTATAGATGTCGCATAGATATTAAAACAATTTGAGTACACTAAAATAATATTTCATATGAACATGCTTTAAAAAAAATATGAATAAGAATACTATAAAAACCCTCGGAAAAAAGTCTGATATTATTTTAATTGATAGATCAATCTAAATACTTATATCAATAGTAGCTAGTGATTAGAAAGTTTGACTCCACACGTTTCTCTCAATCTCTGTTTTCATGATATGTTGTCCAAAGTTAATTAGAAACCAACAATTATATCCTGATATTTATTACTTAGTCTAAACCAGAGGCGGAGCTACACAGTGCCAGAGAGTGCCTCATCAGAGCCCATGTGAAGTTAGAAATTAGCTAGAAAACTCTGTTTGCGCACTATCAGAGCCCATGTAAAGTGTACCCGAGTACGTCAAAATACAACACTTAAAGAATCATTGTGTTCTCTTGCCCAACCTTGTTAGCATTAGCATAAATACATTATAAGCTTAGTGCAATATCATGCATGCAAATGCTTCCACACAAGCTCGTCTTACTCCCGTTTCCTCTGTCGCCAGCCAATCTGATTTAATATGTTAATCGATGCATACTCAATGAAAGCTAAAAAAAGATTATTTCTCCTTCAGTCCCATCGTAGCTTGTCATTTTCTGATCGTGCACATCTTGATTGCATCAAGTTGTCTGGTTTAGGACAGCTAAAATGATTTGCTATCTGTTGGACATGATTTGTTGGCTCAAACCTTACTGTTGTTGACACCACAATGTGCTACTCATTTAGTATTACAATATGCTTATTCGCACTCTTATGACATTAGCATTGATCTGTCAACTCGTCTTAACAAATGCAAGGCATGTACTATTCCGTTTTTAAATTCTCGGTCGCTTACAGTCGCCCTAAACTCGTCCAGTGACGACAAATTTAGGAATGCTTCCACCCTATTTTACTAATGTCAAACTCTTTTGTTATACAGGTGCAACCATTCACGTGGATATATCTAATGCGTTAGTCTTATCTTTCTATGGTTAAAAGCAAATCATTCATGTTTAGACATCATAGGCATGTTACATGCCATTTTTTTGGCGCTAAATGTTCCGTGACGCCAAAGGGAAATCAAATTTCTAACTTTATTTTTTATTTTCACTCCATATTCCATCAATTTATTATCTTTGGCACTGACGCATTAAGGTCTGTAGTGCGACATGCAAAACCATAGACTTTCGTTGGGCTTTTTCTCTTTCCCTCCTCCTTGTCTGTCAATTTTAATCTTTCCATCAATGAAACTTGACAAAAAAAATAGCAAAGAAATCTAAAAAAAATTTTGCTTGTACCTTAACTTTGTAATTTAATTATGCACCGGCCTTGTCACTGGCCATATATGCAATTTTGTTTTTGAATTAGTGGAATGTCATTTCTGCACATGCTCTTGCGCGTGCTTATGTTACTCGACTTGCCGATGTCGCTTGCCCGTCTACGGAAGTTGTAAGTATTGGGGTATATATTATCAAATATTACTAAATATTCGCTCACCTGGCATAGAATGACTTATATATTTGATCAATCTACATAGTCATAATCTACACATGTTTTATAATTGTTCTCTTCTTATCAAGCTTATGAGTTGAACATCCGAAAAACCATCACAAAATACTCTATTTAGATCATCAAGAAAGCACACACTACACTATAGTATTATGCATGTGTCACATTGGAGAGTCATTATCAAGAAATGCATATACTACACTATTACCTCTAGTAGCCAGGACCCTGTCGAGTACGTGTAAGAGCAAAAATGGAGAAAAGAAGGGAGTACGTATGAAAAATGAGACCAACCAGGACCAGCCCTTGGGCGTTTATTTTTATAGAAGAAACAACCATGAGAACACAACGCGGAGTCTAGGACCCGAACGCTGGATGGCAGTGTGTCCTCGAGGGAGTACGTATAGGAGCTGGCAGTTCTTTGGATATCAAATCAGACATTTCTCTTTTGACTATAGGAAAGGATTCTACATGTGCATGTCCGTTTTGTCCTCTGTCCAAAGGAGTGGTTGAGTGCGTCTCCAGCCGGCTTTCTCCTTCTAAATTTGGATTTTTTTTCTCTCCAAGGTTTACATATAGTTGATCTGAACCGTCATTTTTTGTTGATTCATCTGAGCCACTTTTTTCCTGTTACGTTAATAATACAATAGATTTACTTGGAACTCGTGAATTTAAAAAGAAAAAATCATGCTATGAATAATAATTAACTCAAAATGGGTTGCGACTGATCCCATTAACACTATCATTGGTGAATGTGTTGGTTTTGTTTCTTGAGCTATGATTTGAATTTGGATTCGAAATTTTGTTTCATGATATAAATATATAATATCCATGCCGCGAACTGTTTTAAGATTTGTTATACAACTTCTAGGTGGGGAGATTTTCTAGCTCGGGTACACCGCATACGTTCTTGCAAGGTACAACCACTCCTCCAACCTCGATGACATTGCTCACTTATTGATATTTTCTAAGGATTGTACACTTAATTAAGGTTTAATTCGAGGATCGGAGTTGTAGACTTAAGCTAACGATATTGACTTAAGAGAGGAATACACTGTAAATTTTGAAAAAGCAGACATGACATATCACTGTAATGCATGATTTGGACTTTCGATTTTTTTATGACACTAAAATAATAAAACAATAAATAAGATAAGAACATTATCAACAAAATACGTGCAATGTCTGACTTGCTTTGAAGGAATAAAACGTAGGACGCTTTATTTTATATAATAATAAGCCATAAAAATTATCGATCCGAATTTAACATGACCAGTTTGTATAGAAACTCTTAGTTTCGAGACTAAACTGTGAAGTGTGAATGACACTAAGTAAGAATGTGTGCAATTGTGCATTGGCCCGATGGAATTCGGGTTTTGCCAAAGCCTGATACTGTACATGAAAAAAAATACTACATGATTAAAAAAGAGAAAATCTAGGAGCAGTTACACGAGCCGAAGGCTACACATGCAGTGGTGGCCGAAAATGTCGAACGATTGCAAATCCACACAAGCATGATGCCACTCCTGCCAATGCATGCAGCATGATGCATGTCCACATGTACGCCAGCCGCAGCATACACGGTTGGAATATATATAAAAGAAGAGGAAGAAGAGATATATCATTTGATTACGTCACTACTGCAGAACAGACTAGTAATGGCGGGTGCAAAAGGCCTACCGGTGGCAGGCTTAGCTGTAGAGGGTGCCCACCACCGACCTCCCACCACTGCGAACAGGTCACCAGTGGCGGGGAGGGCGCCCGCCACTGGTTGAGTAGCCCAGGCCAAAAGAAAAACGCCACCGCGGCAGCATTTTTCATTTTAACAGTAACGGTAATATCATATTGGCTATATATAGTACCATATAGCACAGTTTAAGAACACACTTAAGTTTAACACTTAAACATAACAGTAATATATCATATAACATGTTCAATGAAGTGCTTAATACGATAAAGCTAGCACGCCTACGAACTCGGGATCAGCACCGCGAACTATGGTGGCTGGAGGGAGTTGAACCACACATGGATGCCATCGTCATCATGTTCTCGAAGAAACGTCAAGAGAATCTTCCCATCTTGCATCCTGCATTCTGCTGAAAGGTCTCTCCAACGAGGGCAATCGAAAAATATTCGGTGTGCCTCGTTGGTGACAACAACGTTGAACGGTGTACCATTTTTAACATGGCCAACTTGACCTCAAATGTGAGCTCCTCCTCCATGGCCACGTTGACCTTCTGCAGGAAGTTAGCCCTTGCCCAACAAGTGATGTACTCAGCAAATTAAAAGAAACAACAATTTTGGGCGCAACTATATATATGTGAGCAACTCATCAGCCATAACATGTTGAATTAAAACGCACCGTCCTCTACAGAAAGTTCTTGGGAAGATCTATGTAGATGTCCTTTGAGTTGATAACCAACTGGTTGCACGCACCTACCCTACAGTCGCCACACCTAGCGCATACGTGGTCCATTGGCTACATTCATGTTGAGTATTAAACAGAATTCTTGATAAAAAATGATGAACACATTTTCGAAGAAACATGAAGGAAACACATAGTTCATGGCATAATTTAAAACTCTAGTACAATGAGTACAACCATAAAATAACCATAACAAAATTATGAATCAAAGGAAAAATTGGGCATGACTTTGGAAATATTGAGTGCCAGAAACCTGGCGAAATGAAAATTAATCAATGTTTCGCCAGAATGTTGGCACTCATTTTGAATCCTTGCAAATTTTGAAGATATGCACATCGCGATTTATAGTGTAATAGCCTTACAGAGATTGGAGTTGATGGTGAGTTCACATGTAGGACCAACAATCTTCACCAATAAACAAATGTGCATTTACTAACATGTGTGACCTAACACAAATAAACAAGTACACTACTAATTTCATGTGAGACTAACACATATGGAAGATGCAAATAACAAATGTAGAAATGCGAATCCAACTAAAACTTATGCTCTTATTTTCAGTTTCTCTTCCAAATAAGTTCTTCCAGTTCAATATCACAGAACAAGAAAGTGAACAAATTGTGATTCCAAAGCGACGATAGACCTTGTCCTCCTACTTGATCCATGATCGTGTGCAGACAACTTACTAACGTCTCATCATATTTTATAGTTTCGTAGCAAGGCATGGGCATTGTGCTAGTAATAAGCAAATAAACAACCTTTTCAAGTAAACAAATATAGCCATCCTCACATGTGAAACTAGCAATTTTTCAAGAGACATACAAACAAATATACTCATCCTCACATGTGGAACTATCAACGTGTAAACAACCTAATTCCTATAGTGCATTACATCAAGCACTTGGCATGCATGCCGTACATGGTGGGGGGGGGGGGGCTTACCGGGAGATTGAGGCCGCCGGCGCACAAGGTGACGGAGGGAGGGGTAGGGGCATCGGTCTCGGAGGAAGAACCCGAGGCCGGTGGTGACGGGGTCAGTGCGACATCAGTGGAGGAGGAGGCCATGGGGCAGCTGCGTCGACCGGGCACAGTGCTCAACCGGCGGATGGCAGAGGGAGGAGGCGGGCCGGTCGTGAGGGAATGATGGCGGATCCGGCGACGGGAGCGACGGCGACGCCGGACACCGAGGGTGCCTCACGCGAAGGCAACGACGATGGGTGAGACGGCGATGGGATTGGGGGAGAGGAGAAAGGGGATCGGGGCCGCGCACACGTTAGGGATTGGGGAAATGGACAATTCCCCCGTGTCGGCGGTTTGTGTTGAATGGCACGGGCCCCGCCCAATCACTGGAAGGCCCAAAGAAGTGCCTGCCACTGCTAAAAAAATGTAGTAGTGGCAGGTGTTTTTGGGTGCCCGCCACTGCTTTTTTTTGCATTTTTTGTAATATGATTGCTTTAGTGTTTTTGGGGTGGAGTTTTGTTTCCATTTGTTTGTGGGGTTGTATTTACTTCATATAAAGAGTCATGTAAACTTTTGCTACTTTTTGGGCTGATTTACTATTTTTAAAGCATTAAATGAATTTCTAGCTATTAAAAGTACCAAAATACTTTTTGATTTATAAATAGATGTAAATGAAGTCTGAAAAGGATTAAACATTACATGGTGAAATGATATGACCCCTAGAGGGCGTGGTAAATTTTTTAGAGAGTTATGTAAAAAATCGGATGCACTTCACGTAGAAACTGAAGAGTCTCCAGGCAAGTATCAGGGTTTCGAAGGGAAGCTGTCGGGTTTGAAGGGGAACTCAATTTTTTTCATTATTTCCGCTTTTAACTTTTTTATGTTCAATATACACCATTGCAAGTTTCATGGTCAATTTTGGGACTATTCTGGGTTAATATGATATATTTAGGGCATTTAATGCATTTCTAATTATTTAATGGACATAAATCAAATTTGAACTACATGTACATTAAAAAATGCCCAAATATTGGTGAAAACATACCATTTAGGTTCTTAAATATGTATTTAGGCCATATATGTAAATATCCCCAACACGTTCGTTAATTGGGTATGCGTCGCGCGTGCCTCGAGGCCATCTTCAATTTGTAAACAATCTACATCATAGCCTTTTTAAATATCATTAAAAATTTCATCACATACTCTACATGTCATGTAATGACACCATGAAAAGTTTCATAGGTTTCAGACAACATTATTTTTCTTTAAAAATTCAAAAAACAATTTTACATAATTATAATTATGTCGTGTAGTGTTTCTATTTTGACATATACATATTTGAAAGTAGCAACCTTTTGTTTCATCAAACCTAAATACCTTATTTTTTATCTTTCTTCCAATCTTTTGATATTAATTTTAAATGTATAATTACAGTTCAAATTTGAATTATATCCAATTAAATATAAATTTATTAATAAAATGTCTAAAATATAGCAAATAATAAAACCTACAACTTTCAAACCATTTTTTATACAGTACCAAGGTCATAAAAAAACACGATCAAATCTAAAAAAATGCAGAAAATCAAACAAAATACCTACATGTTTAATCAGTGGCGGGCCGACGTAGGGACCCACCACTGGTATACCTTCCCCCAGGGATAACGTGGGCTAAATCAGTGGCCGAATTACCAGTGGCCGTCAGTTACCAGGGCCCACCACTGCTGATGTAAATATCAGTGGTGGGCATACCTGTTGCACCCGCCACTGGTACTATTGGCCCATGGCTAACCTGGGCCGAGAAAATAAGCGGCGGGCAAGAATTTATGCCCGCCACTGATCACATAATACCAGTGGCAGGCATCTTATTCCACCCGCCACTGGTATCTGGCCAAAATAGCACTGATGGGGCCCTCAGCCTGCTCGCCACTAATGTGATCCCACCTATAAGCAGTTTCCTAGTAGTGCGTATGCGTGTTTGAGTAGATCACGTTTTTTAACATGTGGATGTGTGTACAAGAGAGATTGCGAACGTGCACATCGGAGATACTGGAAACGTGCACGTGAGATTGGAATCATGCAGTGGTGGGGCGGTGGCGGTGTCGGCATCGACACAGGCAGTCCTCCGTGGTGATGCGGTGACGTGGCATCCTTCTGATCCAATTGGTCTGGTTCGCCACTGATGAATATGAGCGGAGTCGCGGCTCGGTCTCGCAGGTCTGCAGTGGCTTGGCTCCCTCCCCGGGGTCTGTAGAGGTGGAGAGGCATAAGGCTCTGGGCGAAAGCCTTGTTCTTCGACGGGTGTTGGTGCTGACCGATGATGATGGCGCTCGTGGGCGTCCTTCACCTCGTTGGAGGCATTGTCGAAGAGTACTTCCTCCCCACTGGACCATGTCCGGTCACAGTAGGGCGCAGCGTTGGAGGCTGTTGGCTAGGCCGGACCATCCCCAGGGTTTGGTAAGACGGTAGTGCATGGGTCTGGGCGAAAACTTTGTGGTCAACGGGGGTTGATGCAGGCAACGGCACCGTCCGCGGGCGCCATTTCCCTTCTTGAAGGTGTTTACGAAGACCATTCTTACTATCACTCTGAGAAGAGGACATGTTAGGTGGTGATACGGACACGGTATTGCCAGACGTATCATCAGGTGATAGTGCTATGCACGCAGAACCAAAGCATATCAGAGTGATACAGAGACTACACTAAGGTAGAGACGGAATAATGTGTGAGCTATGTGGGCCTGGAGATTCCGAACTAGTCAGTTCTCTGCTAAAGTCCAGTTATGCTGTACCGTCTAGACGACATGGTCAAAAGCCAGGTTCGTGTCAAAACAGAAGGTCATGGTGTAAGGCTAAACCAGGAAAAATACATTCATGCATAAAGGAGGCCGATCGGTTTGGTTTCTTTTTTTTTCCTTTTTTTTTGAACTTGGAACACCTTGCATTCCAAAATTACGGTGACCGACCAAATCGGCGGTCACAGCAACGGTTACATCTAGCGGGCGGTTCGGCGGCCATAAAGTTTGGCAGTCCGCATTGCTCCGGCACCCCAAGGATGCCAGCATATGAGCTGGTTGATTTTAAACTCTAGGACAATATGAGACAAGAAATTCAATAAAGCCTAGCTGGAGCTGATACTTTGCTTCTCTGAAGATGACACCAAGAGGGCCACGGTCGAGACTTGATGAGGAT
This sequence comes from Thinopyrum elongatum, assembly GCA_011799875.1. Classification (NCBI taxonomy): domain Eukaryota; kingdom Viridiplantae; phylum Streptophyta; class Magnoliopsida; order Poales; family Poaceae; genus Thinopyrum; species Thinopyrum elongatum. The sequence continues at coordinate 740,149,654 of CM022303.1, read as the reverse complement.
ACTGCTTGTGGGAGTGCCAGACAGTCTGTTTCAAATACCACTCTCCCCATTCCTTGTGCTTCCGCAAACTGGATGGCATTCAAAAGGGCCGAGGCTTCAGCATGTAGAGCCTCTGACTGATGTGCTAGGCATCCAGATGCTGTGCAAATGACCATCCCCTCATTATCTCTAGCTACCATACCCCAACCTTCTGTACCAGAGTCGGTATGAAAAGCGGCATCAACATTTATCTTAACAAACTCTACAGCAGGTTTCAGCTAATGCTGAACTGGTCGGGGTGCATCACTTGGCTTCCTGCCCAGAAACTCCTCCCATTCCTGGACTTGTCTTCGGATGTTGAAATGGAACTATCCAGGAGTCATACGGGTCTGTCCATGATTTGCTTTGTTTCTTTCAGTCCACCAACATCACAAGAGGCAAATTGCGCTTAGTTTGTCATGTTCCAGCAGATTAAACAGTGATTCCAGTAGCTCTCTCGGTGACTGTCTATCCAGTAGTTTTAGGCGGGTCAACTCAATTCCGCACTCTCTCCACATTTTCCGGACCTCCTTACACCTCAAAAACAAATGCGCCCCGTCCTCTGGCAAACGATGGCATAGCACACAATCTGTGTTTAACTCGACTCCAATACGCTCAACGTTCCTCAGTAGTGGATGACTATTGTGTGCAAGTCGCCACATGAAATGATGGACTCTGCCCGGACATCGCATATTCCACAGTGCCCGCCAGAATCTGATTTCAAAAAGACTTCATTTGATGCCTCTAACTGAATATATTTTTTATTGGACGAATGGATATTGAATAGTTGCATTTGGAGGTAGCAATGATGTGTCGTATGTTTTGGGGTCCAGGTAATAATTTAGCTTACTTACCAGATTACATTACTTTAAAAAGATACCCATCAGGATAGGAAATCCCATCTGTATTTATGGAGCTAGCACAACATAGTACAGCCAACATGTCTAGCTCAGAGCCCTTGTCCTCTCATCCATGTAATGTATGCTTTTATTCTATGTTTCCATCAATTTTGTCTGTTTATTCAGATCAAGTTAGGGTTGTATATACATCTAAATTTATATCACAATAGTGCCCTATAGGCTACAGGGAGGGAATTAGCTGCGCAATGGAAGAATCCTCAAAGGTAATTTTAATTCTGGAATAGTAGGACCATGATGGATGCGGGTGAGCTGTGTCTTGACAAGTATGAATTTTCATTTTTTCTTGGTGTTTGCAGATTTTACTGAATTTTATGCAGATTGGTTTGGTACACCAAAAACTTAATCACACTCCTTTTAGGGCAAAAGTATACACATACTACATAGTTTTGATATAGTATATGCCTCTTCCTCTGAGTAGTATGCCCCAAATTTCCATTCTACATGTATATTGCTGCTTAAATAATATTTAATTTCTCTCAGAAGTTATATATATATAATCCATATACTTCTCTCTACGAGGTTAGAAATCTGTTGTGGATGTAGTTAGGAATATCTTAGAATATTTGGATAATATAGCAAGATGTGTACCCCTTCCTTTTCCCTAAAAAAGCACATGCTCTTTCTGAGTTGGAAACATCTGTATATTCTTTTCTTCAAGTAGAGTCAGGAATATATTTTTGATCAATAAACAAATTTTGTACGATGGGGGTGGAAGTGCACCGATCGAAAGCTGAGGGTTGCACAACCAGTTGTTTATACATGTTTTAAGTATACATATCATGTTGCAGTCCATAGCTTGGGGCATGGAGCTTCCCTCCATGGTCTGGTCTACTCCTGCTCCAACTGATCTACTCCTGCTGCGACTTCACACAGAATAGAGAGAGTAACACAGAATACACAAGCAAAGATCAAATATGTCCATTACAATTGACAATGCTACAAACAATTAAACTGCTCAATTAGTACTTCAACATACTGTTCTCTAAAATAATAGATCAAACAGGCATACTTTCTCTTGTACAAAATTGTTGCAACGCCTAGCTACTTTGTACTGTACTAATTTTATCCGTCAGCTGCAAGTTGTTTTAAAATGTTAGGAAGCTTAGTAATGGAGATACCGCAGATGGTTGAATGGTCTCTTGCTGATTCAATTCGCGCTTGGTCTTCATGTTGATGAGATCAAATGCCTCTTTGACCCCTCCACCATGTAGTAACTCTAGTACTTCTTCCAACTTTTTGTTCTTGTTTTCTATTGGACATTTGAATTAAATAAAAGGGTTTATAATGGTAGATGCTTTCAATTTTGCCTGTATAGCCAAGTTTAAAACAAATAGCACTTCCATAATTGTATTACACTCCCCCTAACTAAATTCAGGTTTAAGCTTAGGGAGTTTTCCATTTGCACGCAAGGTTGAAGCGAGGCATGAAACAAATCATTGGTGAAATAGAAGAATCTCTTTTGTTTTTATTGATGTCACTTTGTTGGGAGAGTTTGGAAATGATGGTTGTTGTCATTTTCCAGATTGTATATCTTTATAGCATGATGGTTTTTGGGAGGATTGGAGGGGGAGAGAGCGGTAGTAGAAAACGGCTCGTTTATCCCGGTTCCAGAGGCCCTTTAGCCCCGGTTCTGGAACCGGGACTAAAGGGTCGGGACTAAAGCCCAAAACCTTTACTCCCGGTTCGCTTATGAACCGGGACAGAAGGGGCTCCACGTGGCCGCTGCGGGGCGCCCAGGCAGGAGGACCTTTAGTCCCGGTTGGTAACACCAACCTGGAGCAAAAGGCATCCACGCGTCAGCAGCTGGCAGGAGCGGGGTTTTATTTATTTTTTGAAGGGGGGGGGGGGGTTTAGGGGTTTTGGAGGGTTAATTTAGGGGTTTCATATTGTGTTAGCTAGCTAATAGAGAGAAGTGACCTCTCTTTATCTCCGTGCTTGGTCGACGCTAGCTACTATACATATAAAGAGAACTCGACACACTAGCTAGTAAGCAAATGAAGGAACCATTAAGTACACAAGATCGTCATGAACATATACAGAGAGAAGTGACCTCTCTTTCTCCGAGAGATTGGTCGAACAACAAGTTTTCGTATATCTATCCGACGCTACTAGCTACATATATACAATATAAGATCTCTTACAATCCTAACATCTAAAGTCTATATCCACATGGCATTCTCCGGCTTTATGTATGATGTGGTCAAGAAAGAATCCCGCCAATTCCTCTTGAATTGCTCGTATGTGATCATGTGGTAGGAGTTCATCCCGCATCTGCCACATCTAATTTAAAGAAGGGGGTCAATACATATATATGAATGAAACTCAACACAAATGATGGTAATAAAATAAAATTGTGAATATTATTGTTTACGTACTTCATATTGTTTTTCAGAGTAGCCCCGCTGAGAGGCCGTCGCGTTGTAGATGAACTCACAAACGTAGTATCCACAAAAATCATTCCTGGCTTCTTGCCACAAGCACTTTACGAGAAATAGAGTTCAATCAAACTGATAATCAAACATGATAAATGGTATTGATGAAACTAGCTAGAATCAATGGGAGATGCGCGGAACTAGCTAGTAGTACTTACTTTCGGGTGTGTAAATCGCAGCTCCCTCGGCAGTCCCGGAGCAATTGCGGTGAACTCTTTCCAAACCCTGCCAGACAAAGAAAATAATTACTTGATATCAGGAAATGAACAAAGTTGCCGATATGGTGCGATAATGATCGATTGAACTTACTTCTGGAGCATTTCAGTCATGTCCGCATAGTCCTGGGGATCTTTTCGTCTCGAGTCTAAGACAGTTACTACTCCCCGGTAAAGCTTAATCTCAAGCAGAATAAAGTGGAAGCTGCGCACGCATGCATAACTCATCAATTACATTACTATAACCTCGAGTAAGGGAAACCGAATATGCACAAGACAGTAACACTCACTAGAAGTTGTAAGGAAAGAGCATTTTCTCTTTGTTTTGATTTTTAAGCAACGATTGTAGCAAGTTGTCCTCGGTATCTGTGACTCTGTTTTTAACCGCCCATTCATGTATGATATTTGGGTTAATGAACCGAATGTCATAGATTTGTGCTTTTTTGCATTCGACGATCTTCAATCTGCATAATATAGTGAGGATAATTATATATACATGCAATGAAAGAGCTGAGCTATATATAGAGACTTAATTACAGAAGTAGTACTTACAGACAGTAGCAAGTCACGAGTTGTTTGTCGAGGGCCATTTGATTGTATAACTGGAATAACTCGTCAAATTCAACAGGCAACAACTCAGTTCCAACGAGGTCGTGCTCCTCTTTAATTCTCAGCATCAAACTATCCTTCCCAGACTCGCTGCAGGTTTTCATGTACCATTCATGCAATCTTTGCATCATCGTTGTTAGAGGAGGATGATCAGGTTTGATGAGAGGCTGCCCGTACTGGTATCTGAATTCGTCCATATCCATTGTTTCAAACTCTACAACATCGCTCAGGTAATCAGCAGGATTGGTACCGGGCACCATCCCCGGATGATTAGCGACGATATCGCTAAACACCTTGAGCGGGGGCATGATTGGTTCGCCTGTTCGCCGAGCTGGGGAATTGTTTTCCCACTTCTTCGTTCTGCTAACCTTGCATCACTGCAAGTACTTCCCGACCGCTCCGCTTCCTTATATGTCCTTTCAATAATGCGCTCATAGTTGGATTGCGGCGGAGGCGATGGTGGTCGCTTTAGCGCATCGATAGTGTGCTTTGCTTTCACCGGATCTATCGTTTCCTTCGGAGGTGGAGGATTCCGTGCAAAATGTTCATGCACTTTGGCAGCACTGATTTCCGCGTTTTCCTTGTCGGTCCTCTCATATGGTAACTTTTCCAGAGGCTTGAGTGATGGACCGTATCTGAATTGCTTCCCGCCTCTGGTTGTACTGCTAGCCGCCGGAGCGGCGGCGGCTCTCTTCCGCCGTTGCTGATGAGGTAGAGGAGGAGGCGGAGTGCTCCGACGCGCCGGAGGAGGCGGAGTGCCCTGATCACTCGCCGAAGGAGAAGGAGGAGGAGGCGGAGTGCCCTGACTCGCCGGAGGAAGAGGAGGAGGAGGCGTCCAGTTTGGAAGCTTGATGTACTCCTTCCTCCATAGACATGTACTCCTCAAAGCATAAACCAGCTGATTCTCCCTTCACCTATATGGTGGTCAAGCTCCAGCTCCTCAAATCCCTCCATTATTTCATCCACCATCACAACATCATAGCCATGTGGAATCGGACGGCAGTGAAAAGTTCCATCAGCTTGAGGATGTGCAACAGAGCCGACAGCCGCCTTCAAAGTCAGGTTCTGCCATTTCGTCATAAGCTCGTAATGTTGAGCCTCCTTGATAGTATCCACGAGGTAGCGAGGAGCCTTGAAATCAGGCTGAATGAGCTCCGTGGAAGCCACGCTGCTTCTCCGCTGAGATAGTGGGGTAGCTTCTGGGGTAGCTTCGTGCCGCTGAGATGGTTGGCCGGCAGCTGCATGTTCCTCTAGCTTCGCTATTCTTGCATTGAGCATCTGCATTTCGCTCAGCTCCGCTTTCCTCTTTCTTTCTCGGCTTCTGTAACCGCCTGCACCGGGAAACCCAACCACCCATGGAACGGAGCCTGGTGTGCCTCGTGTTCGTCCAGGGTGCTCAGGATTCCCGAGAGCCTCAGTCAGCTCGTCCTTCTCTCTATCGGGAATGAACGTCCCTTCCTGCGCTGCGGTGATATATTCCAGAAGCTTCTTCATTGGTATTGCAAGTTGCTCGTCCGTCCAACGACACTCCCCTGTTTCTGGGTCCAAAGTTCCCCCAACCCCGAAGAACCAAGTCCTTGAACGGTCTGGCCAGTTCAATGTCGCTGGTTGGACCCCTTTAGCAAGCAAGTCTTGCTCAGCTTTGTCCCACAACGGCCGGGCTTTGTAGTAGCCACCTGACCCTGTGTGATGCTGATACTTCTTCTTTGCAGCATTTTTCTTGTTTGTCTCTGACCTTTTCTTACCCTTCTCCGAATTCTTGTGGGCCACAAATGCGGGCCAGTGATCTCTTATGTTCTCATATCGGCCGATGAATTCTGGAGTCTCCCCTTTGTTGAGAAACTTTGTGTTTAACTCTTTCTTCCAGTTCTTGAATAGATCTGCCATCTTCTTAAGAGCAAACACCTTGACCTTTGGCTATATAAATGGCTTATTCGGATCCTCCTCTGGCGGTAGGATGAAATTTGCCGTCAGCGAGGTCCAAAGATCATCTTTCTGTCTATCCTTGACATAAGAAACTTCAGGGTCGTCGTCCTTACTCTTATTCCATTGCACGATGCTGATCGGGAGGCTGTCCCTAACAATAGCTCCGCACTGAGCAACAAATGCGTCCTTGATCCGCTTGGGTTCAATCGGTTGGCCATCGTCCGCGATTTCTGTGATCGTGAACCTTTCATCCTGGCGCAACCTTTTCTTTGGGCCTCGTCTCATTACGGAAGTTTGGCTTGATCCGGAGGGCTATAAAAGAAGAAAGAAGCGTTAATATATGTACATACCAAAACAATTAATGCATCAATTAGTCAGCACAGGCTTAATTAATATATATACCTCGCCGGACTTTGCAGCAGCTCCCTCCTCCGCTCGGTCACCGGAGCCGTCATCATGGTCTCCTTCTTCCTCCGCCATTCGGTCACCGGAGCCTTCATGATCATCTCGTTCCTCCTCCATTGTTCGATCACCGGAGCCGTCATCCTCTCCTTCCTGACCATCGGTGTCGTTGAGAAACGAAAAGGGATCACCTCCGCCAAGGATTATATCCCCCAACAACTGTTCTTGTTCCAAGTCTCTTTGATCCATAGTTTCTGCAAATATTACAACATGGCAATATACAAACATGAGAGATGGATATATATTAGTGGCAAACATAGACCTAGCTAATATCACAACAAGGAATCATATGCACAAACATATACCTAGCTAATGACAACAATGAACATAACAATTACGGGTAGGGGCGGGAGGGGGTAGATCGACAACGCTCTTTCTTCGTCTAGGGTTTGGGGTGGACTCGACAACGCTCTTTTAACTTGGTAAATTTGGGTGGCCTCGACAACTCTTCTAGGGTTTGGGGTGGCCTCGACAACGCTTTTTCAGTCCCGGTTTGGGTGGACTCGAGAGTTGGTCGTGTGAGAGGGGGTTGATCGACGTCCCCCCTCATGTCTAAGTCAATGAACAACATGAAAATTTCTAAGTGAATGAGCAACTCTGAATTTTTTTACATGTACTCCTACAAGATGAAAATTTCTAAGTGATTGCTAAACTTTTATGCTTCATTTATATGAAGATCAATTGTCCAATATAACTATGTTCGCGATATGAGGCATTGGACATTATCTAGATCATATGCCTCAAAATCAAAGGAAAAACACCTCTCACAACTCTCCGCGGTGCCCAACAATATGAAATCATTCACTAATATTGATGTTGGACTCGACTAAATATGCACTCCATAGTCCAATCAAGTATATAAGCCCGCGGTGGTGAAACACATACAAGTTACAAAAATTTCTATGCTCACAAAAATATAAGCCCGAGGGGAATTGAAGTTATCGGGGTTATGTTTATACAACAAATGGACATCTCATCTCATCTCATTTCATCTCATCTAAAAAAAAGAGCACATCTAAAAAAAATACATACATACATGGAAAAAATTGCTACGAACAAAACAAAATCTATGAACAAAAAAAAATCATATATGAACATTTTCTATATACATCCATATCCATACATACATACATGGACAAAAAAATGCTATGAACAAAAACATCAGTAGTAATTATTTTTATAATGATTTGGCCTCAAAAAATTCTTTTATTAGTATTTTCAAACTCTAGAATGACCCTGTTGCACTAGAAATATTTCAAATAATTCTTTTCAAATGCCACAAAATTTTTGAGAAGTCCTCTGATGCCTATAGATCATTTTTATGCAAAAACCCACTTTGGTCATTTGAAAATTTTGAGCACAACTTCCATTTTTCAATTTTGGTCCAATCTTGGCATTGAACTTCAACCCTATTTTTCCTTGCTAAAAAAATTCTGAATTTTTTACATCTTGTAGTCCTTCCAACTAAACCCTTAAGTCCAGAAGGGCAGCCCCAATTTTATCTAGCAAGTCCACCAAAAAAATCCCTGTAATTTCTGTCCAGCACTAAATTCTAATAAAACTTGCACTAACAAGTTTTTCCTTTTATCAAACTAACTTGACCATCTTCACTAACATCGAAGGAGACATCATCCTGCCAAGTTTCATATAAAACAAAGTTTCCTAGCTAGCCCTAGCATTTCATCAAACACCTTGTGGACATGGCTGAAACCATGCAATTCTCTGAAACTTTGCAACTCTCTGAACCAACTTGACCATCATCACATACATCGAGGAAGGACGGAGGAGAGGGGTAGGAGGGAGGAGGGAGTACCAGCCTGGTCGGCGGGCTGTGGTGCGGCGGCGTTGACGGCAGGGTAGGGGCGCGGCGGCGTCGGGGCAGGGCAGGGGCGCGGTGGCATCGGGGCAGGGCAGGGGCGCCCGAAGCGGCGGCATCGGGCAGAGAGGCAGGGCACGGCGAGGGCGTCGGCGTCGAGGTCCGGCAGCCTGGTGGCGTCAAGGTGTTCGTCGGCGCCGTCGTGGGAGAGCAGGATCGAAGAACTAAATGGAAATTTTTCACAAGTACTGCTTATATACACGAAGCATTGGACCCGGTTCGTGGCACCAACCGGGATTAAAGGTTGGTATTGGTCCCAGTTCGTGCCACCAACCGGTACCAAAGGTCTCTTTTCGTCAGCCCAAAGGGCAGGAAGCAGAGACCTTTGGTCCCGGTTGGTGGCACGAACCAGGACGAAAGGGGGGCATTGGTCCCGGTTCGTGCCACCAACCGGGAAGAAAGGGAGGTGCTGCCCGGGGCCAAAAGTTTAGTCCCACCTCGCTAGCTGAGAGGGCTCGAGAGTGGTTTATAAGCGCTGCTGCGCCAACCCTCTCGAGCTCCTATCAAATGCAGGCTTACGGGCCTAATTACACACTCCTCTGCCTGTGGGCCTACTGGGCCTTCTGCGGGCCTGAATCCTGGCCCAACTAGCTGGTTGGGTTTCTAGTCGTATTCAGACCGTGGTGGCCCAGTAGGCGGCATTTTTTTTCCATTTTTTTTGTTTTGTTTTTTGCTTTATTTATTTTCTTTTATTTCTACTTACAGCTAAATACTTACAGTTTTTCAGTGATTCTTCTTGCTTTTAGGTCACAAAAATTATAAACTTTCTGTTAGTGCCATTAGTTTTCAAATTTGAATAGTTTAAATTTGAATTCTTTGAAATTTGTGTGAATCACTAGCTTGTGAATAACTTTACTATAAAAATAGATTTTTGAGTGATTCTTTTTCCTGCTATTTAATATTATTGTGTTTTATCATTATATTCAATTTGGTAATTTTTAGGTTATTTAAATGTCTTTTAATTAAAAATAGATTTTGTTATTTTAGTTTGCTATTATAGTTTCTAACAAAAAATTGTTTATGAAAATTCTTTTTGCTATTAATGTTTTGAACAAAAAATACTTTGATAATTTTAGTTGCATAAATTTTAAATAATTTTAGTTTCAAAAATACTAGAGATTTATAAAAATCTTTTAGTTGATTCCTTTTGCTATTAGAGTTTTATAAAAGCTTTTTAGTTGATTCTTTTTGCTATTGAAGAATATTATAGTTTTGTTTTAGTTTATCATAACAGAATATTTTAATTGATTATTTTTAGTTAATTCTTTTTGCTATTAGAGTTTCATAAAAGTTTTCTAGTTCATTCTTTTTGCTATTAGTTCATTCTTTAAGCTAAATGACCCTGAAATGGAAAAGCACTTACAAATGAACTCTGAAAAGGTTGAAAGTTGGCATGGTATCATCATTTTACGCACATAGCATGTTCTAAAAAGTTGAGAGGGTTACGGCAAAAACTGGATGCACTTCTTGTACAAAATGGACAATCTCTTTCGAAGTATCAGGGTTTCGTACGAAAACTCATCTGTTACAAAGGGATTTCATTTTTTTGAACTTATTTGAACTCCAGACATTTTGTGTGTTCAAAATGCACCATTCAAAGCCGCATCATCAATTTTCAACCCTTTCTGACTTCGTTTGTTATTTTTCATGCATTTACTGATTTTTTTGAGCTAAATGACCCTGAAATTGAAAAACACTTCAAATGAACTCTGAAAAGGTTGAAAGTTGGCATGGTATCATCATTTCACCCACATAGCATGTGCTAAAAAGTTGACTAGATGAACTAGGACGTGCGTCATGATATTGAAGAAGGATGGTGGGAACACCAGCTCGAAACTGACAAGACATTGCGCCAAATCACTCCTTAACCTTGGTAGGATTTCTGGATCGATCACCTTCTGAGAGATTGCATTGAGGAATGCACATAACTTCACAATGGCTAATCGAGCGTTTTCTGGTAGAAGCCCCCTCAATGCATCCGGAAGTAGTTGCGTCATAATCACATGGCTGTCATGAGACTTTAGGTTCTGGAACTTTTTCTCTGCCATATTTATTATTCCCTTTATATTCGACGAGAAGCCAGACGGGACCTTCATACTGAGCAGGCATTCAAAGAAGATTTCCTTCTCTTCTTTGGTAAGAGCGTAGCTGGCAGGACCTTCATACTGCTTTGGAGGCATGCCGTCTTTTTCGCGCACACGTTGCTGGTCCTCCCGTGCCTCCGGTGTATCTTTTGTCTTCCCATACACGCCCAAGAAGCCTAGCAGCTTCACGCAAAGATTCTTCGTCACGTGCATCACGTCGATTGCAGAGCGGACCTCTAGGTCTTTCCAATAGGGTAGGTCCCAAAATATAGATCTCATCTTCCACATGGGTGCGCGTCCCTCAGCGTCATTCGGAACAGATAGTCCGCTGGGACCCTTTCCAAATATTACTTGTAAATCATTGACCATAGCAAGTATGTGATCACCAGTACGGACGGCGGGCTTCTTCCGCTGATCTACCTCGCCTTTGAAATGCTTGCCTTTCTTTCGACATTGATGGTTGGTCGAAAGAAATTGACGATGCCCCAGGTACATATTCTTCCTGCATTTGTCCAAATATATACTTTCGGTGTCATCTAAACAGTGCGTGCATGTGTGGTATCCCCTGTTTGTCTGTCCTGAAAGGTTACTGAGAGCAGGCCAATCATTGATGGTTCCAAACAGCAATGCATGTAGGTCAAATTCCTGCTGGTCTTGCTCATCCCACACACGTACACCTTTTCCATTCCACAGCTGTAAAAGTTCTTCAACTAATGGCCTTAGGTACACATCAATGTCGTTGCCGGGTTGCTTAGGGCCTTGGATGAGAACTGGCATCATAATGAACTTCCGCTTCATGCACAGCCAAGGAGGAAGGTTATAGATACATAGAGTCACGGGCCAGGTGCTCTGATTGCTGCTCTGCTCCCCAAAAGGCTTGATGCCATTCGCGCTTAAACCAAACCATACGTTCCTTGCGTCACCTGCAAAGTCCCCCCACTTTCTCTCGATTTTTGTCCACTGCGACCCGTCAGCGGGTGCTCTCAACTTCCCGTCTTTCTTACGGTCCTCTTTGTGCCATCGCATCAACTTGGCATGCTCTTTGTTTCTGAACAGATGTTTCAACCATGGTATTATAGGAGCATACCACATCACCTTGGCAGGAACCCTCTTCCTGGGCCGCTCGCCCTCAACATCACCAGGGTCATCTCGTCTGATCTTATACCGCAATGCACCGCATAACGGGCATGCGTTCAAATCCTCGTACGCACCGCGGTGGAGGATGCAGTCATTAGGGCATGCATGTATCTTCTGCACCTCCAATCCTAAAGGGCATAGAACCTTCTTTGCTCCGTATGTACTGTCGGGCAATTCATTATCCTTTGGAAGCTTCTTCTTCAATATTTTTAGTAGCTTCTCAAATCTGTTGTCAGATACACCATTGTCTGCCTTCCACTGCAGTAATTCCAGTGTGGTACCGAGCTTTGTGTTGCCATCTTCGCAATTTGGGTACAACTCTTTTTTGTGATCCTCTAACATGCTATCGAACTTCAACTTCTCCTTTTCACTTTCGCATTGTCTCTTTGCATCAACAATGACCCGGCGAAGATCATCATCGGGCACATCGTCTGGTTCCTCTTGATCTTCATCAGCTTCCCCGGTTGCAGCACCACCGTATTTAGGGGGCACATAGTTGTCATCATCCTCTTCTTCTTCGTTGTCTTCCATCATAACCCCTCTTTCACCGTGCTTGGTCCAAACATTATAGTGTGGCATGAAACCCTTCTCAAGCAGGTGGGTGTGAAGGGTTTTCCGGTTAGAGTAAGACTTCGTATTCCCACATCTAGGGCATGGACAACACATAAAACCATTCTGCTTGTTTGCCTCAGTCACTTCGAGAAAATTATGCACGCCCTTAATGTACTCGGAGGTGCGTCTGTCACCGTACATCCATTGCCGTTTCATCTGTGTGCATTATATATAATTAAGTGTGTCAAAAACCATTATAGAACATCATGAATAGAGAAGTGACCAAATTAATATAAGTTCATCATCACATTAAAACCAAAGTACATACATAGTTCTCATTGAACAACACATAGCTCTCCAGAGCATCTAATTAAACCATACATTGAAACTATGTAAAACATTTCAATGCAACAACAAATGCGATCATAATCGCAACTAAGGTAACAATTGATCCAACGGCATAATGATACCAAGCCTCAATATGAATGGCATATTTTTTTATCTTTCTAATCTTCAAGCGCATTTCATCCATCTTGATCTTGTGATCATGGACGACATCCGCAACATGCAACTCCAATCTCATCTTCTCCTCCTCAATTCTTTTCAATTTCTTCTTCAGGTAATTGTTTTCTTCTTCAACTAAATTTAACCTCTCGTCAATAGGGTCGGTTGGAATTTCGGGTTCACATACCTCCTAGATAAAAACATCTATGTCACGTTGGTCGGCATAATTTTCATAAATACTAAATGAACCAAATAGTTATAAAAGATAATATATACCACATCCGAATCATGGACAGGACGAGAGCCGACGGAGTAGGATACCAAAACCATCGCACTATATAATAACAAACAATAATAAAAGTAAGAAAATTATACAAGTATCTATCTAAATCATACAAGTAAGAACTTTTTTCTTTTAGAAAGAAGATAAGAACAAGAGGCTCACCACGGTGGTGCCGGCGACGAGATCTGCGCGGGCGATCGACGGCGGTGAGGACGGGGACGGGACAGGACGGACCGCCAAACCTAGACAAATCTTGAGGAAAATGGAGCTTGGACAAGGAGCTTCGAGAGGAGAAAGCTTAAGTGTGGCTCGGGCATTTCATCAAACACCTCATGTGCATAGGAGGTGAGCTAGAGCACCACAAAGCTCTCCCACGACCAGTCAAAAAACAAAGCAGTGGCTCTGCTCGCGGGTAGGGGCGGGGGGTATATATAGGCCACTCTTTAGTCCCGATTGGTGGCTAAAACCGGGACTACATTTGGTCCCAGTTCCAGCCACCAACCGGGACTAAAGGTTGTGGGCCAGGATCGAGGCCCATTGGTCCCGGTTCGTGTCTGGAACCGGGACCAAAGGTGTCAGACGAACTGGGAGCAATGGCCCACGAGGCCCGGCCGGCGCCCTGGCCTCACGAACCGGGACTGATGCCCCCTTTGGTCCCGGTTTGTGAGTGAACCGGGATTAATGCCCTTTTCTGGCCTGGACCAAAGCCCTGTTTTCTACTAGTGGAGAATGAGAAAGATAACTGGTCGAGAGGCCTCTGAGTTGTAGAGTTTCCTCCCCTATTGTTTCATGGACAAAAAAAGAGATACACCACTGCTGAGGAGAAAAGAAGAGGGAGTAAGAATTGGTGCTGATATATGGATGGATACCACATGCCATCATGAAAAAGATAATTGGTCGAGAGACCTCTGAGTTTTAGAATTTCCTCCCCTATTGTTTCAAGGTCAAAAAAAGAGATACACCAGTGTTGAGGAGATAAGAAGCGGGAGAAAGAATCGGTGCTATATATATGGATGGATACCACATGCCATCATGTTTGACATACAATTCTGATATACATCAATTTTTCCTCCCTTATTGTTTGACGTAAAATTCCGAAATACATCATTTGTTTGACCAATGTATATATTTTTTTGTTAGTCCGTGGCAATCCACGGGCACTTAACTAGTAAAGAGATTAAGCTAGAACCAGAACCGTCAAAGGTGTACCCACACTTCCGCACGCCTCCAAGCTGGCTTCTGATTGGCACGATGCCCATGTGTGTGACGTGCTGATTATTATCTACGTGCATGCAGAATTAATTAGGCCAGTATAATAATAGGTAGGTTCACATTTTGTTTGGTTAGTTAGGATTCTTTCGGTCATAAATGGAATTGGTTTGGTTAGTTGGATTAGGCTACGTCGGCGTCATGTGAGCCATATAAAAAGGCAGAGGCGTCGGCCTTTCACGGATAAGTTTAGTTTTTGTATTTTGAGTCATGAGAATAGACAGAAAATGTCCGAGTTGGGGGCGGCCACATCGTGTGTATTATCTGTAATTTTCCATCGTGGAAATTTCCTAGCGATGGAGGGTTGATCTTCACACGAACACCTACGTGCTGATCCGAGGGGATCATTACCTTTGTTCGTGTATCATCATACGCGGGTGGAGATTATTATTGGAGGTTGCGAAAAGGACAAGAGGGATAGCGTCGCCGTGAAAGATTGGGCCATCATCACACGCACGAATTAGCGTCTCGCCGTGCCTACATCAGGTGGAGATGGTCTGTTTTGGTTGTCGTCGGTGGTTGCGGTATTCGGCCTAGTTTCCATTATAAACCGGGTCTCTCTGTATTTTTGCTTTTTCCTATCTTAATGAAATTGGAAGAGCTCCTGCTTTGCACGTAAAGAAAAAAGAGATTGGAATCGTTCACAAGTCGGACCCACTTGTAGTTATGAAGATCTAACGGTTGTTATTAAAATATTTATAAATTAATGGCCCGATGTTTTACTTTTTTGTGGGATTTTCTTACATATTTCTCTTTTTTTTCTTCTGTATTGTGCTTTTAGTGTATAACTAGCATAGTGAGCCGTGCAAATGCACGGGCTACGTCTTTTAATTGTGTGTTATATTTTATTGTTATATATTAAGTAACTGTACTTCAATTTTAGAATCCATTTAGATTTTTTTAATTTTTGTTTCTTCTTATTATTAGGTAACTTTTACTAAAAATCAACTCGATTCTAGAGAATGCATATTAATGAAAATTTAGCATTTAAATATATAATCTACTAATATTTTATTGAAATTCAAAAACTTCATAAAGATATGTTGTACTCCCTCCGTTCCGGTGCATAGGGCATGCGCGTAGTTCTAGGTCACCAATTTGACCAGCTAAATATACATTATATGTAACAAAAAATATATATTTAGCTACATTCGCATATGAGTCCAATGATATGCTTTTGATGACATATAATACATTTTTAGTTAGTCATACCTACGACCTAGAACTACGCACATGCCCTATGCACCGTGATGGAGGGAGTATAAAGTATTAAGGATAAGAGTTTAAGAAAACTCGCTATTCGTTGTACTCAATTCAATATGTTTACAAGATATTAGGGATCTACTCTCCTAGACATAATGGCGTCATATACAATCATCGGAGCCCACCACATATGGTAGTAAGGGAGTACCAACCTCTATGACATTTGAAAAGCTTAATTATGACTATAGTATAAAGTGAATATTAGTCACGACCCATACTACTGGTATAAGATGCACATGCATAAATAATTTGATTGCACTACTTTCAATTTTAGATCGCTTTACTGCATGTTATACATTTATAATATATGGGTTGTAATTCATTAATAAAAAGGCCAACTTATAGTCACCGACAAAACATATATGAAAAGATATCGCAAAATTCTTCTACGTGCTTCACTATGCTAGATTTAGTTAGAAGAAATAACAAAAACAACCTACGATTTCTATACTACGATATAAAATGTTATATGAAAACCGTGCATCAAGCAATCTTATACTAGATGGACAACTCTATTTACATTCTTCACTCTTCCAGAGCTAATTGACACGACAAATTCCATGCAAGTCTTTTGGTCATTCCATCAAACAAAACATAGTCCTATTGTACATATCATGTAGATTAATCAAATAAGTACTTAAAACATATAGTTCATCTACTATATGGAAAATATACCACTCGATTAAAAAATTTCCCTCTAACATTCTTAAGAAGGAGGCAGACAATCTGTTTAGCTAAAAAGTTACATCAAGCCACCGAATAAGGACCAAACTCAAGCATTGTGTACAAATTTACTTCTCTAGTGAGTAAGCTACACAAGGACATAAATAAATTATGATAATGATAACATTTTTTGGTTGCTCCCTAATGATAGAAAGCTTAAGCTACGCCATTTCGACACCAATACAACCACAATATTTTCACAGATATTAATTGAACTATGTATTTTACCCAACTGCACCATATTACGACAACACTCCACTCAAGTTCAGCACCTTGTTCAGTTCCCAGAATTTGTACTCTCTCCAGTTCTGTGAAATTTGCCACTTTGGACGTCAACCGTGCATGTCTGCAAAATGCCACTTTAAGTAGTAAAATATGTTGCAACATAATTAGCAATTCACAGACATACTTACAATATTACTTCCTCCATCTAGAAACATAAGACACACTTTGACTATCAAGTTCAAACTTTTGTCGTAATATTTTGTTGCTTTTTTATAGTTAATAAATCAAGCCCATAATATTTTTTAATACAAATCCACCAGTGTAATTTCTGTGCCACATAGCCCACGTATTATTGGATTAAATTGTTAGTTAAAGCTTAAATTTGGACAATCAAAATAAGCATTACATTTCTAAACAGAGAGGCTAGTAAGGTACATCTTGAGACATTATATGATTTATAAGTATCTCATCAATAGATATCAATAGTCAAAATATGTGAAATTTTAATTTGGTGGGAGGTCTATAACGGCGAGTAGTTCACGGAGGTGGCGGGAGTATAATAACTATTACAACTAATGGAGATATATGCAGTTGTATTAGTGATGGAGCACTAAGCACTAATAGAAAAACTACACACATAATACCAAGGTTGCATGGGACATAGTTTCACGTAAACTTAGGCATGGGCAGCCCGACCCGATGGGTCCGCCCCAACACCTAGGCACGCCGAGATTGAGCTTCACTTATCCGCCCAGAAGCTCAAAAACCCTGAACAAATGTTTATTGATATTTGTTTTGAAAAATATGTATAATCCATCATTACATAATCCTAAAAGTGATTTATTTAATATGTTTAAGTGCAAAATTATGCATTTTCCAGAACCCTATGCTCGGGCTTGGCCTTTTCAGGTCGAGCTTTACAAAGCTCGTCCTGGCCTGTGTTATGTGCAGGTTTAGTTTCATGCATATTGACATGTACATATGTACATACATACTTATGATTTCTGAACAATACAAACCTTGTCATCTATGTTGTTGATTGGATCTCCCGTGTGCAATACATAAGAATAAAAAAATGAATTTGAATCCCGAGGTCGTATACTATACTATATGGGGCAGATAATAGATGTGAAACTAAACTCTAGATTCATGTTACGGTCATGTACATGCAGCAGGTCTTCTTTGATATGTGCATGCTGACCAATACGAGATCAATTGATGTGCATGCCGACCAATACGAGATCAATTGACGTGCATTCCGAGCAATACAACATTAATCCGTTTATCCTCTTGATTTAGCTAGCTACTAACCCCAATTGTTACCTTTCTGCAAGTGGATTCACGTCTCCTGGGCAGCCTTTCTTTCCTCTATGTGTGCATCATCTGGCTGTACGATTGTGTCACGAGAGTCAAAGCACAAAGGTGCTGGCTTTGTATTTACAAGGCAATGGAGATAGGCAATGAGGGACGTGAGCACGTCAAAGGAATAATCAGATGATCTGTTTAGATTGTGATGTGTGTACGGGCCTAGCTCATCGGAGAGGTGGAGAGAAATAATTCGGTTCAACAGGGTTGATGTACACATGAGGATTTGATTCACGTGCATGATATCATGGGGCTGCCTTAATCGCTTGAGGTTCTCTTTTGATAGGGTGTACGTGGCACTACTGGTGGATATGTTTTTATGTAATGGTTTTACGTAATGGCAATGGTGGGTAATTTGGAGAGGATGGCATTGGTGGGGTAATTTTTCTAGATTTAAAGTGATTCTAACGGTTATGATTTCTGATGTATAAAATTAAAGGTCAGATGCTTCTAATCTTTGTGGGAATTTCTAGACTATTTCTCTATTTTTGACCCATATTGTGATTTTAGTATATAATAGATAGATAGCTTGATGGTAAACATAGAGAGTGAAATCACGGAGAAGTAAAGCCATGAAGATGGCCTTATGCAATTTAGGAGCGCAAAGAAACGAATAGCTGATTTGTAGTGATTAACTCAATACTCTAGTCGCAAAAAAAAAACTCAATACTCCATGGTTAAACAGTATTTTGGTACAGTTTCTTTTGTTATTGAGTAGCTTTTATATATAGTTAATGTTAGAAATATATTTTGTAAGCTAATGTGGACAAGATCAATATAATTATTTAAGTTTCTCAATATTTTGCAAAATATAACTTCTTGTAGTCGTATGATTTTGTATTCAGAAAAAAAATTGCAGCTATGCCCCTCCTGAGATTTCTTTCAAGCTCCGCCACTGTCAGATTGTATCCAGATCTATTACACCCTGGTCATGCTTTTGTTTGTATGTTGTCGAGGACATGGGTAAACACCTAGTCGGAGCACCAAATCCAAACTTCGTGATTATTCATTGTTCCTATCCTGTTAAATTCTTTCATGGGCTTGTGTGAAGGCCGGCTTCACATTCTTTTGCCTTCATGTACTTGAGAGGATACACTACGGTTGTATAAATTGATATTAGGATGCTTGAGAAACATAAGCGTAGAAGAAATTAATACAGGGATCCTACATTAATGCTGCAGTTGGATGTTATGCGTATTGATGAATTGCTTGTTTACATGCATGTCAAGGGTACACTCATAAGTAGTGACTGCTCACAGTCAACGGTTACACTTATTATAGACTCCGCTCAGCCCTCTTCATGTTGCTCACGTACAGCACCCACAGGCTAACAGTGCCATGCATTCAGCTAGCTGTAGTTGCCAATTGGATCAAAACACACAACCCAGAGCACGAGCACACACTCACACACATACGCTGATGGATGAACTGGAATACTGGAAGAAAGACACACACAGTTTGGCGCTGCGTAAAACTTGCAGCATTTTCTTTATTTATCGACCGATCTCGTAGTCGTAACTAGCCGTACGTTCGGTCTGATACAAACCGAAAGAGCCCACCTTCTCCCCCGGCAGCTCGTCACCGAACTTGACCAGGTTTCCAATGTTCTTCTCAGTCGCCGTGCCCATTGACATCACGGGATCCTCGGACAGCGAAGCCTACACATACATGTTTAAATTAAAGCTGTAGGGAGTAGGTAGGGACGTCAGTCGCTTAAATACGATACGATCGATGACTCTACGTACGTGCATACGTACCTGAGCCTGGATGCGGAGGTAGTTCTGCTTCTCCTCGGGTTGGTCACTGTTGCGTAAGAGCATGGCGCCATGCAAGTCAGCCAACACGGTGCTGGCTTGGGAGTAGACCTCCATGAGCGGGCTGTGGCTGTTGCTCATATTGTAGGGCCAGTTAAAGCCGCCCCAGTTTGCACAGTCCTCCGCGGTGTACGCCCGCTGCACCATCGTTATAGACCCGGTCCGGATGGAGATGACGAGGTACCTGTTGTAATTCACATCGGAGTGGAAGTCCGGATTCCCGAGCAGTACCTCCATGGTAACCTCCGTTATGGCAGTCAAGGTGGGATTGTTGGCCGCCACGCTGCCGTCGCCGTCGATGAGGTGGTACACCCACCGCTTCCTGCTATCGATACGCAAGGCCTTGGCCTTGAAGAAGAAGAAGTCATTGTTTGATGAGGTGGTGCCGATGTAGACGGCGTCCGACAGGAGCTCTCTTCTATGTGGCGTCATTGTTTCCGGGTCTGGTAGGTGCTCCTTGGAGAAGATGACTGCCTGCAGCCTGTGCCTGTGGACGTCCAGCGTAGGAACCACAAGTTTAAGTTTGGTGACGGTGTCGACGAGGGTGGTGAGCTTGCCCGTGACTTCTTTGATCTCAGCGTCGTACCTGGGCCCCCACCACGCACGTACCATGCCCAGTAGCCCCGGCCACCTAGAACTTTGCTACACCTACAGGCAAAAGCTACAGAAAGTAATCTACGGACTTAGTTGGCAGTGTTCAACTGGAAAAGCGGAGGCAGCAGGGCCCACAATAGAAATCACCGGGGGAGATGGATTGGTCAGCGGGCAGAGTCCGTAAGATTTTTCCGTAGAATGCCCGTAAGTGTAGCATTTTTGGGCCACCTATGAAGCAAGCAACAGAACGCATGGAGAATTAGCTAGCAAGGTTACCATGAATAACGCCACGAAAATACTCTACCTACGGAGTGAATGCTACGGAAACTAGTCTACGGAAGGACGTGTCCCCTCATAAATCGCTCTCACCCCTGATTTCAATCGAGGCAGCCCCTCCTATTTCCAATCAACGAATGCCATATCAGCCTGTAGGTTTCAATCCGTGAAATTTGTCCGTAAGTCTAGCAAAACTCATAAAGCCACGACTTGAAATTTGTCGGGCAGACGAATCACGCGCTATATACCTATTCTTTCAGGGGAGATATTAGGCCTGTTCTTCACATAGAAATTCTTTATTTGCTTGGGGTTGAACTTTGGCCGCTCAAACATCGCCAAGTAGTCCGCTATCCGGGCATTTTCGTTCTTCTCACGCCGACCTTCCCTGTCACTTTCCTGAACAGAACAGAGACCAAGTTACGCACAACCCATTCATTATTTGCGTTAATGTCCGTCCAACATAACATTTCAACGCAGTCACATGCGGTGTTCTCAAACTATCGACAAAAAGATATAGTTGTTTTACTTACATGGAGCTTTTCCTCTAGGACGACCTTGCTTGTCAATATCCTGAACAGAACAGAGACCAAGTTATGCACAACCTGTTATTTGCGTACACGTCCGTCCAACATAACATTTCAAGGCAGTCACACGCGGTGTTCTCCAACGATCGACACAGAGATATAGTGGTTTTACTTACTTGGAGCTTTTCCTCAAGGACGACCACCGGGATCAGCCCCCGTATCCCGCCACCATGAGATCACCAAACCTTGGTGGCGGGAGCCGTTCTCTCCGCACCGGTGGGAGGAGTTGTGTTGTCGACGACCTAGCACTGCTGTTGTTGCCCATGCCTGCCTCCAGACTCTCGATGGGAGCAACAACAGTAGTTAGATAGATAGAGGAGATCTTATAGGGTCTTTTAGACCCTATATACTATATATATATATAGGCAAGTGTGTGTGTGGGGGGGGGGGGGGGGGGGGGGGGGGGGGGGGGGGGGGGTGGGGGGGGGGGGGGCGGGGGGGGGGGGGGGGGGATTTTTGTTTTTTTTTTTGTTTTATATCTTTTTTTTTTTTTTTTTATTATATTTTTTTCTTTGTTTTTTTTTGGGGGTTTTTGTTTATTTGTTTTGTGTCTTTTGGTTTTTTACTTTTTTACTTTTTTTTTTTTTTTTTTTTTTTTTTCTTTTTTCTTTCCTTGAACTTAGACGCTACCTAACATGCATGCACGCACACACTAAGATCATTGATCTTATGATTTTCAATGGTAATGGGCCTTTAAAGTTGTCCTTATCAACTTAAAAATTCATCTAGCTAGGTGGCATCCTGCACTTTTTAAACCTGATCGAGCTCCCGGGCAGCTAGGTGGCTACAACGTACGTACGTCTAGTAAAATTAGACTGTAGAGAGGACTGCCACTTGTCAGATAGGTCGAACCCCTAGCTAAATTACTGTGCCAGGACCGTAGAGGTGGCTAGCTTGTCAATCCGGCCAGGAAGATTCAGGTTTTCTTAAGCTAGCTACGTTTAAAATACGGCCGGTCGGTAACGTACGCACACAGGCCACTTCAAATTTTGAATACGTACTACTTCCTCCATTTCAAAATTATTAAGTCGTAGCTTTTTCCCCCAGGAATTGAAGTCATAGCTTCGTTTGAAACTAAAAAAATTAAAATTGACAAGGTCTATCGAAAAATATGCTAAAATCTATAGAAAAATATTTTATGGTGAATTTGCTGAAACTAATTGAGTGGTGTAGATGTTGTTATATTTTTGTAGACTTGGTCAAACTTTAAAATTTTGACTTAAGACAAAGTTGGTGTTTCAATTAATTTAAAATAGAGGAAGTGGTTAGCACTATACGCTGCGGGGATGGGTGGGCAGACGAGAGCTTTTTTTTTTCTGACAAACTCAACTTCTTTATTCAATCAAAAGTAGAATAGCATCGTTTACAAGGAGAGGAATGACCTCATTAGGTGCACTATCTAGCCAAACACCAGAAGGAGAAAACCTAGTTAACCTTGCTAATTCATGTGCAGAGGAGAGCTAGTGACAGGAAGTGGGCAAAGGTGTTCTGCCAAAAAACAGTGACAACGTTAGCATTGTACCAACATCATTATCAATGGAAATGAGACATGAGTTTTTCACCATAAATAAATCAAAATCAAGCTTTTATTGCATTTTATAAGTTGAGACTACGTACAAAGGTGCCTGCACAAAGCTGATCTCGGTCGTGGTGGTGGTGACAACGTGAGATTATTCCTTTCCTCTCCTTGGAGGCTGGAAAAGGTAAAAAGCCGTGGAAGTTCACATGATACCTTGTAGTACATTCTAAGGATATATCCATCGATGGTTGCATCCGAGAAACTGCTTAGATCCACTGACTTGACGCGCGAGTCGTTAACAAGTACTCCCTCCGTTCCATAATGTAGCACATGCACTACTGCAATTTCCAGGTTTCCCGAGTGCCTGGTACACTAGGCAGAAGCCCTTTACCACTCGGCAACGAGTTTGCCGAGTAGTACTCGGCCCCAACCCTTCAGGCAAACGACAGTTTGCCGAGAACCAACCGTCGGTGACTCGGCAAACACGTTACCAAGACCTAGGTAGGGTACTCGGCCGAAAAAAGGCACTTGACGGGGGTACAGAGACAGCGGCTACCACATGTCACATTGGTTTGCCGAGAGCCTAGATAAAGTACTCGGCGAACCTGGACGCACACGAGGACGCCACGCGGTCTCCCATCTTTGCCGAGACGCGCCCTGAGGCTCTCGGCAAAAACAAATTGCCGTGTTCTGCTCTTTGCCGAGAGTTTTCACTCAGCGAACCCATGTTTACGCAAGCCCCAGAGGGCTCGCTTTGCTGAGATCCTGACTTATGCACTCGGCAAAGTATCCAGTGAGTAACCACAGCTCAACGCGTGGCAGCTTCGCGTAGCTTTGTTCTCGGCAAAATATCTTCGCCGAGTTTAGTACTCGGCTAAGCATAGTTCAGATTTTTTTATTTGCTTTTTAAATTAGCCCTGCAAGAAAACACATGTATATATAACAATTATACCACATCTTAGCCAATTCACATACATTCCATCAAATTCACAAAAGTATCATAACAAGTCACAAGTATTCACTAAACCTCAATGTGACCAATTTATATTACATGGTCCACACAAGCATCATAACAAGCAACACCACAATTAGGACAAACAAGTTCTTCATCCCACTCCACCCGATCTGACCTGCACCCTTACCTACTTCATGATTATTCTTCTCTTTGAGCAAACACTTGGAGTAAGCATCATCTGCCTCCTCCCTAGTATCAAACCCTTTGTAGCAATTGTCTTTGTAACGATTGACTTGTTCATGGCATGCTTTTCATGAATCGTAGACTCCTGGATGTCTATCTGAGTACACCACATACCACTTCATCTACAAAAGAAAGAATAACAAGATTTCAACAGACAACACGACGTTAGAAAAACACATGCATGGAGACATAAGCAACATAAGGATCCATGATTCATATACCAAAAGCATCAGAAGTTGTCATCCGAGTCCACATCACCCGCTACATAACTACATCCCTACATCGATGTCAAACTATCTAGCTAGACTACTCCCGGAATGGAGCTGTACTCCGAGTCATAGTCAGTGAAGCCGCTTATTGTAGAGTTGGACCAGGTGGGGATCTCCCCCCCCCCCCCCCCCCCAGTGGAGGAGCAAGCATCGTCTGCACTGGCGGTCGGCGGATTCAACAGCATCGGGTCATCGCTCTCCTCAGGTGGCGCTTCTTTCTTGCCTAACTCCTCAAAAAACTTCTGCTGCTCGGCACGAAGGCGGACCATCATCTGGCGGATGCCCTCGGACTTCCGCTCATCCTAGACTGACTCGTAGATCACGCGATTCGTAGCAAGGAACTGCGGGTTCGCCTAAACGAGTACCGCCAAGCATGCCTCACTAGCGCGCTCAGCTGTGACCTGCGCCACATGGTCCAGCTCATCCTCGGCCAGGGAGTCGACCCTAACGGGAGCGGCATCGTAGGGCGACTCCATGACTACTATTCGGTGCTAGTACCCTTGAGTACATTAGCAAAAAAATGTGTCACAAATATAATATGTCATAAATATCGAGCAAGAAAGAATAATTTTGCTACAATGGAAAATCGACTTTCAGAGTAGGAGCGTGAAGAACTTGAAAGTCGTCAAGTTGTGAATGGTTCTCTTCTTCCATCGTAGCGAAACCGCTATGTGTTAGAAATGGGGAATGGTTGACTTCGACATTAAACTTCAGTCTGTCGACCGCAATCAGACTGAAAGTCAATACATAGATTGAGTATGACCATGACGACTCAAAATAAATAAACCCAAGTCACATAACAATCTTCGTACCAACATATTAAGTTCACAAGCATCATAGAACAAAAGATTAGATGAGTGGACACATGAGCTCTCCACCGATTAAATCTCCATCTCGCACTCATCAATGTCGTAGAGAAGGGGCCGTCGCGGTCTCGATCACGGCAAAGGCAGCCATTTCGGTCACTGCACCCACCCTCTCGAATGCTGCACGAGCGCTCCCATCGCAAGTGGCCTCCCTCTCGGCTAATGCAGCCGCCCTCTCGGCCACTGCACGAGCGCTCTCATCGCAGGCGGCCACCCTCCGTGCTGCTGCAGCCGCCCTGTGGGCGGCCTCGGCCACCCTGACAAGGCGTCTCCAAGTCCCCACCTTTGTCATCCGCTAGTGAACACGCAGACCTAACCTAGCATGAAGAAAAAAACACATTGAAATTGGAATTAGAAAGTCAATACACAGACTAAACCTAGCATGAAGTGAAACCTAAAAGACTTGCTTATTTGGCATGTGGGTTGAATTTCAGTCCGTCGAGGCTCTCTTCAACCACTATCATCTCTCAAATGGTTGTATATATGGTGGGCACTCCCTCGGTGGTATTTCGACCGTCGGTGATGGTCGTTCTTCCACTTCTCCTCCTGCTTTACCAAGATCTTAGAGGAAGATAAGAGGAAGAATGACGCCCTAAGACAACAGTCGGTATCATTCCTCTCGGAACATCTCTCATCTCTCAAGTGTTTGTATATATGGTGGACACCCCCTCACTAGTATTTCGACTATCGGTGATGGTTGTTCCTCCCCATCTCCTCCTGCATTACCAAGATCTCCAAGGAAGAGATGAGGAGGAATGACCTCCTATGACAACAGTCGGGATCCTTCCTCCGGGAAACATCTCTCATCTCTCAAGTGGTTGTATATATGACAAAAATATCCTACATTTATTAACATATAACTATACATACTAGAAATCAATATAACACAAGTCATATACAAAATTAACCTACATGAGTCATATAACAAGTCATATGTAATTAACCTAAACTACACATAACAAAATTCATATGGCCAAATTCATATAACACAATTCATAAACAAAATTCATATAGCACAATTCCTATAACAAAATCATATGAAACAAATAAGTGCAAATTAGAAAAAAGGCCATGGGTGATCACTGTGCGGCAGAGGTGCTGCTGCCGTCCGGTGGTGGAGATGTTGTCCGATGGTGCTGGTGGAGCTGATGGGTGGTGGGATGGTGGCCGTCGGTGGTCGTCCTGTCAGGCGATGGAGCAGGGGTGCGCCGGTGCTGCGGTGGAGGGGGAGGGCCCGGTGGATGAGGGGGCCACCGATGGACGAGGTGGCACCATGGTGGAGGAGGAAGGCACAGGTGGAGGAGGGGAGCGGCGGTGGGGAGGAGCAGCGGATCCCGTCGGATCCGGCGTGGGGAGGGGTCTTCGGCGGTGTGGGATGTGGAGGAGGCACTAGCACGAGCGAGATGAGGAATGTGGAGGGCATTGGATAGTCTCGCCGATTAATATCATTTTCCGACCTTTGCCGAGTTCTCCCATGAATAAGAACACGGCAAAGCTTATCTCACGGTGCGGGCATGCATTTTCAGCGAAACTATTCCCGCGCGAACATTGCCAAGATCCCAAAATTGGGAACTTGACAAAGACTACTCCTATTTTTTTTACCCCTGCCCATCCTCTTCTTAATTTTCATTTGTAACAATTACTTTCTTCCTTTGTATCTTTATTTTATTTTTTTTCCTAGTAAAAGTGAGTTTTAGTTACATTCTGATGAAACAAGATCAAGAATGAAAGTGGGCCATGTTGCAACTAACAGCCGGTACTACATTCAGGTCTCGGCGGTGGGGAGGGGCGGTGGATCCCCGAAAAAGGCTAAGACCAGGCATGTGTCTTTGAATGGACCCGTCTGAGCACAGAAAAAGTTTCGAGGACAACGAAGGAACTGGTCCCGCACCCCCTTCACAAACTGGATGCACTCCCCCTCGAAAGCTAGATCCTTCGTGGGAGAAGGTCCCTTTTCCACACAACCTCCGTGGATGCAAATGCGAAATATCCTCGGATTTTTACCACAGCCTCCAGGGGCTGTGTGATGATGCCACACCAGTTACCGTGATATTCCGTCCTCCGATGAATTTCCGTGGATTTAAATGGCAGCAAACCACACGCCGGCAGCCTCCTCGTGGCCCCCAATGTTTGGAAACATAGTAGAAAACAAAATTATCGCCCTACGATCAAGATCCTGAAACCCTATGAAGATGCATTAGATGTTTACATCAGATCGTTACCAACTTTGAGTTGCAGCGGAAGAAGAGTTGGTGTAGATCGTTGCTGAAGTCCCTCGAACTGTTCACGAACGATCCCTCAATACAAAGACCGAAAGCACGGCCTCTCTACGGATTGCACGCGTTTGGGCTTCACGATCCGGCGGCGCTTTGCCGTCCAGAGCTTGCTATCGCCGGAGAATTAGTGGACGGAGAAGAGAACCTCACTAGGCTTCTCAATGATGAGGATTAGACAGAACTAGAACTAGCTCTATTCTAGATCATGTCTAAATTAGAACTAGAACAAGAGAACTAGAGGAGGCTCTAAACAATAGAACTTGTGTGTCCCTTTGGGGCCAAATAATCTAGTATATATAGGTGTAGGGTGAGGGAGGGGGCGCCACCTTGGGGAGGAGGACTCCCCGCCTTGGTGCACCGGCCTACGGGAGCAGGAGTCCTCCTCCCACTCCAATTCGGCCCCCTAAAGCCTGTCCAACAAGCATGGGGGCACCCCAAATCTCACTACGCTACAACTAACGTGGGGATACAACCCGCGCTACAACTAACTATATAGTTGTAGCGCGTTTTACACAGGCTGCACTACTGATAAGTTTAGTCCCACCTCGCTCCGCGAACGGGGTGTTTACCACCTTAAATATATTAATTCTCCAACTAACACAAGCACTTGGTCTTCATTGTACTCTATGTGTATGATATGTGGCAATATGAATCTTCACCTGTTCCTACAGGTAAAGATTCATACTGACAATTTAGATTCTACACAAAAAGATCATTAATGACTGATGTATTTTTTGATTTTTTTTACATGCTTCAAATTGGGTTGTGTTAAAAAAATTACATTGTTAAAAAGAAAATGAAAATGAAACAGAAAAAGAAAAGAAAAGAAAATTGGGCTGTGTTAAAAACAAAATTACATTGTTAAAAAGAAAATAAAAATGAAACAGAAAACGAAAAGAAAATTGGGCTACCACCCCATTTAGCAGCAGCGCGTGACCTGTGACCCGCGCTAAAGGTATTGGGCTTAGCAGCAGCGCTGATGCTCTACCCCGCGCTACTACTAAGCTCATCTTATCCCATGGCCGTTTGTTCCTCTCTCTCATCACTCTCACTCCTCACTCTCTCACGCTCTCCTCTCCTCGCCGCTGTTGCCCGCCGCCGCCGCCGCTCCCACTCCTCCTCCACCGAGGTAGCTCCTCCCTCCTCCCTCCACCTCCCTCCCTCCCTTGCTCCTCCCTCCCTCCTCCCTCCTCCCTCCCTCCCTTGCTCCTTCCTCCCTCCTCCCTCTGTTCTTGTAGAATGTAGGTTTTTTGAATGTTCTAGTAATCATGTCCACTGAATTGGTAGAATTTGCTTGCAGATAGGTAGAATGTAGCAGGTTTTTTGAATTAGAAAATATTTTTGTAGAATGTAGGTTTGTAGATATAGGTAGAATGTAGGTTTTTTGAAATAGAAAATATTTTTAGATATGTAGAATGTAGGTTTGTAGATAGTATGTAGGCTTGTAGATAGGTAGAATGTAGGTTTTAGGTATTTTTTAGGTATTTTAGTTGGTGGACAGTTTAGTTGGTAGAAATTTTTAGGTATTTTAGTTGGTGGACACTTTAGTTGGTAGAAATTTTTAGGCATTTTAGTTGGTGGACAACTTGAGTTGGTAGAAATTTTTAGTAAAAAAATTAGTAATAGAATAGAAAATACCTTTAAATAGTTTAGGTATCGAATAGGTTTTTTGAATATAGAAATGTTTTAGGTATCGAATAGGTTTTTGGAATATAGAAATGTATTGGACACTTTAATTATTTTTATGTCATTATCACTTTGTCATCAAAGAATGCTATATCAGATTTGATGATGTAAAATTTTCACTCGGTGGAATATGCAGGCTTTCTAGTTTCACGTCTCCCTCGAGTGAACGTCGTCAGAGCTTCCTCTACTTGCTCTACAGCCGAGTCGGTGAGCTAGAAGTCCACCTCCTCCTTCTCTTCTCCTCGAACATGTATTGGTTGTCCCTTTGGACATGTGTATGATGATATTTAGACATGTATTGGTTGTCCCTTTGGACATGTGTATGATTTTGCAGGTAACACCTCCGAGTGGCCTATGTTTTGCCGGAATGTTGATTCATTTCCGTTCCGGCAAATTTCAGGCGCTTGATATGTCCTATTTCAGCAAAGGTCATGCCGAAAATTTTCATGAATTTTGGCATAACTTGTGCTAGAAAGTGGAAAATATCAAGTGCCCGTGATTTGCTGGAATGGAAATTAATCGACAGTTTGCAGAACATAGGCCATTTTCTATGCCGTTGCTCCATATATGTAATGGGTTGATTTTCAGTCTGTTGGGGCTCCTTGCTCCATATATGAGAGAGAAGAATCCCGACTGTTGTCGTGGGGGTCGCTTCTCCTTCGTTCCTGTGTGCTAGACATTTTGGTGTAATGCACTCTAGAACGAAGGGAGGAGCAACCATCACCGACTGTCGAAATATAAGAGTGGAAGAATCCCGACTGTTGTCGTGGGGGTCGCTTCTCTTTCATTGCAAGGTGCTAGACATTTTGGTGTAATGCACTTTGGAATGATAGGAGGAGCGACCATCACCGACGGTCACTATATCATAGAGGGAGTGCCCACCATATACACCACGTGAGATGAGAGTTTATCAAGGAAGACTCGATGGACCAAAAGTCAACCCGTCACTACTGGAATCAGCTGCTTTGCCGTCTGCCCAAAGGCAAGCTTGGCGGACGGCAAAGGCTTTGCCGTCCGCTAGCAGACGGCAAACACTCCGGCAAAGCTGATGCCGGTAAAGGCTGCTTTGCCGCCTGCTGGCGGACGGCAAAGAGCTTGCTTCTTTGCCGTCCGCTGGCGGATGGCAAAGAGGTTGCTTCTTTCCCGTCTGCTAGCGGACGGCAAAGAAGCAAGCTCTTTGTCGTCTGCCAGCAGACGGCAAAGAAGCAACCTCTTTGCCATCTGCCAGCGGACGGCAAAGAGGCCAAATAGGCCAGCCCAGGTTGCGCAGGCTGCTACCACGTGGCCACTTTGCCGTCTGCGACAGACGGCAAACTCTTTGCCGTCTGCTAGCAGACGGCAAAGTGGCTATATAGCCCCTGTTTTTTCTGTTTGTTATATCAATTCATTTTCACAGAAATTCAAACACACACACACACACACACACACCACCACAAACACACATATATATTATATATATATATATATATATATATATATATATATATTATATATTATATAATATATATATGTATTCAGAATCACATAGTCAAACATCAAACATCATACATCAAACATAGTTCAAACATCAAACATCATACATCCAATTATATATACATAGTTTCACAAACATCCAATACATCAAACATCTAACATCTAAAAAGTAGCATTCTGCCCTTCCATGAAGTGAATCAAACCTGCAAAAATAGGAGTAAGAAATTAGAAGAAGAAGAAGACTAGAAGAAGAAGAAGAAGAAGAAGAGAAGAAGAGGAGGAGGAAGAAGAGGAGCTCTTCTTCTTCTTCTTCTTCCTATGCCTTCTTTTCCCCTCTTCCTTGTTTTTCTTCATCTTATTCATTATTTGTGTATTTAGAGTTAAACCTATCTAATATGCCATTTTTGTGCTACCAAATCTATGAGAAATGAATAGAACAAGAAAACTAATGCTTTCATATTTTAGAAAGCAAGTCACCAACTTTTCACTTCAGTACTTTGCTCGAAGATTAAATCATCTAGAGTGACGGCTGCAACTGCAAACTTTCCTTCACTAACCCTATACATGCACTAATTAGTGCGTTGCGTTTGGAAGTAAAGCAAAATTTAGGCAGCGTAAATGAGCTAAAACCAGTGCGCAAAACAGAGAGCTCAAACCCATGCCCAGTCCCAATGATTAAAGGAAAATTAAATATGTGTGTATATTAAAGTTTACAAAATGATTAGCTGACATATCCATGTGTGTATATTAAAGTTTACAACACAATACCTCTTCTGAAGCAGAGCCTTGATATTCTTTTATTGTGTACATGCAAAGTTGAACCGCTAGTGGCCTCACCTCCGAGCCCATGCCTCACCTTTGAGAGCCTGCCATCAAACAAGAGATGGGAATAAGCAAAGTATCTTGCAATGAAATAAGAGAGAGATTGACAGAGGGGAATTGAAAGTGAACCAAATGAAAAACAAATTCTTGAAGTCACCTCTTTCCTAGTAGAAATGAGGAAGGAGAACCATAGATGGTTCTTCTATGATTCATTTATTTTCCCCTTTGATTTCCCAAACCCACACGAATTACTTTCGAGAGTGCGCACCAGTAATGTAAAGGTTTACCACACAAACATAACTACTATCATAACACATGAATTATGAAGAAAATCTTTTGCATTTCAACAGGGATGCTTTGTTATAACATGTTAGAGCCGAGACAGATACATATTAACTGCATTGCAGAGATGAACTGGACCAAAGAGAGAGCAAGTCTAAATAATTTTGAGAAGAAGTATTACCAAAGAGATGGCGCTCCAGGCTACCGAAGGGCATGCACTTGTACACCAGCAACCGCTCATCACCCTGCACGCAGAAGCCGGCCAGGCTGATTAAGTGTGGGTGGCTGAGCACCGTCAGCATCAGCACCTCCACCAGGAACTCCTTCCTCCCTGGCAAGCTCTCCCGGACCAGCTGCTTCACCGCCACCATCTGCGCATCACAAGCACCCGACAGTGTCATGCTTTGCATAATATCAGATAACCGACTACTTAGACTACAAAATTGGCTACAAATCAACATTGTCAATTTATCTCACCAATATAACATGTCCCGACAGTCCTCAAACTATATCTCTAATATAACCTGTCCTGATAGTATTCAAACTACTATGCTATAATATTTGCATCAAACCATCTGCACACCTTTTTTTTCTCTCTCTCACATATACCCTTAAAATATTAACATAAGTTCAATCACAGAAAAAGTGTGTAATAAGAAAATGAAGTTTACTATCAAAATAATTTGAAGTCTGCAACAACACCAGCACAATCCTCTGATAAAGATTCCAAACCATTTTGTGCCGGTGCTGCCGCTGCTAGATGTACTGACGGTGGCCTTCAACTTTCCTGCACCAGAAAATTACATCTGCATTTGATCTGCATTATTTCTCACACAAAAGTTAAACAAGCAACCAGCCATAGTAATCAAATAGAGGAGAACACCATTGGTATTCAACATGCTGTAAAGCAATCTACTCTGAAATCAGAGAGCATGCAACATAAAAAAACTAAACGCCATACGCCGGTGAACACCAAGGGAAAAAGAAAATTTTCTTCCCAAATCGAAAGACCAGAAGCAACTGCGCCAACTGCAGAAGCGTGCCACCGGCGTCGAGCAGCAGCCCACCATACGCCTGGGACCGCCCCTGGCTCCCACCCCCTGCGGCTCCGCGCACAGGCCGCATGCCGGAGGAGAAGGAGCGTCGGAGGGCGGTCGCCGGGTGCCGCCCGAGGAGGGGGCAGCGCACCACCGCGGCAGGCATCGCGAGAAGCTCTCGCCGGCGAGGCAAAGGTTGTGTTTGGTTGAGCTGTGAATTCCAAAAAATCTGCTGTGAGCTAAGAAATGTGGGAAAGCTAGAAGTTGTTTGGCTGAGACAACTGTGAAAGTATAGATTTGGTAGGAATTGTTTGTAATACCACTAAGGCGTGAAAAACTGTTTAGATGCTAATTGACCATAATGCAGTAATTTGTGCACCAATTGACATTTCAATGATCATTTTGAAAGAAAAAAAAAATGAAAATATACAGTTTATTTCAACAACTATTCTTTAAGACACGGATCACACAAAATACGTATGGTTGACATGATGATGTCCTCCATGAGCATAGCTAACATATCTTCCTCTCGCACAACAAGCATGAGCTATTCTAATATATTATCACAAAACTAGAGTGTGAAATATGTTAAACAGGGGAGACGAACATGATATAAAATTAAAGAATATAACAGTTAGCCAAAGAATTGGTTGAACTTTCTTTCGGCAACATCGTTCTGACGATAAGCAACAAATCATATTCGGAGAAGGCTGTAAGAAACAGATATCTCATTTAGGCTACACAAGTTGCACAGGTTTGTTCAATATTTTCCTTTTTTTTCACACGTATCTTATACTGAACAACATAGTAGCATCACCCGTATTAGGACCACAATATTCATCTGTTAGCTGCAGTAAGAACAGTACAAAGTTGTGGATCTATCCTGGTGGGTTGTCACTCCTACCATGCTAAACAATACAGAGTCTAGCAATTTCAACATGCAGTGTATGTTACAAAGTTTTTCTCAGTACTAGCTTGAACACAGTAATCATTGGCATATACTACTCACAAACAACTCCATCGGTAAAAATCAGGACAAAAAAGAAAGAAAGAAAGAAGATAACAGAACATGCCACTGGAGGGGAGGAAGGAGGGCGGACCGAAGGAGGGAAGAGCAGCTGGTGCTGCCTTTTGGTGGTGGACCTTGAGAGAGGGCCTTGAGACAGGGAGAGAGGCGAGATGGGGGAGGAGGACCTTGGCTGCCGTTGCATGGTGGTGGATAAGTCCCTCCTCTGCTGCTGCCTTGTGGTGGAGAAGCGGCGTCCAGCAGGTGCAGCCGCGTGAGGAGCCATGCGAGGAGGCGTAGAGGACCGCCGGAAGCACGCCGGCGGCGGAGACGAGGCCGCGCACCAAACCCTATCCGCGGAGGGATGGGTTGGGCGCGAGCGTTCGAGGGGGGGAGGGACGAATCTGGCCGGAGGAATCAACGTAGCGGGGCGGGGTGAGCTCGGTAGCGTGCTGCGCGCCGACCATGGCCGCCGGAGCTCGCCGGAATAAGGTCGGTGGTGGTGGCGGCGGCGGCGGCTAACCCTAGGGCGCGGGAGAGCAGAGAGGAGATGTGGGTGCGGGCACGGGGGCAGTGGGTCGGGTGGGGATTTTCTTTTTATTTATTTTCCTATCACTTTGCCGTCTGCCAGCAGATGGCAAAGAATCTTTGCCGTCTGCTGGCAGATGGCAAAGTGTTTTTTATTTTACCCACAAAAAAAAGCCAGCCCCACCTCTTTGCCGTCTGCCAGCAGACGGCAAAGAGACGGCAAAGAATTGGCTGATGGCAACCAGGTTATTTGCCATCAGCCAGCTCTTTGCCGTCTGCTTTCCCAAAGCAGACGGCAAAGAGGCTCTTTGCCTTCTGCCAACAGACGGCAAAGAGCTGGCAGATGGCAAAGTAGCAGATTCCAGTAGTGCGTGCTAAATAGTGATATGTGTGTTGAGTTTCCTGGTAATTGCCGTCGATCGATTTTTAATCTTTGAATTATGAACATAAGAAATGTCTGACGACGATAGGATCCCTGAGTGCGACTACTGCGGCGACGACCGGCGTATGTGCGATAGGCTTCACCTAGAATGACGACAAGTCTTTTTTGGTAATTAAGCATGACTTCTGCTTCTTTGCTTCAACATGTAATTTCCATTTTTTTTACAATTCGACTAGTGAATCCCCTGCCATGCAAGACCTTATGTCTTGGATAAGCTGGATTTCGAAGATCGTGACAATATGGAGACGAAGAGAGTTCAGCTGAGGACCTAACATGGTTACACTTTTGTCGTTAAGCTATACAATGCGATGAAACGCTCCCATTTTGGTTGCTCAAATTGGAGAGCACTATGCAAGACATATGCATTTCAAGAGGATATGCATGTCACCTTCGATATTCGTCCTGAATATGATATTGAAGATAATATCGACATTTGGGTCGATGTGGATACGCTCCCAGTTCTACCTCTATGTGAGTTTGTCAAACATATTTATTAAGTAATTTATATTGTTTATTTAAAAATAGTTGACAACTTATTTCCATTGACAGCTTATTTCCATTCTTCAAGACATGTACGGAACGTAGTAGACAAAACCTACTACAGTTATGGCTCTGAACTAACTTGCGAGGAGATAAATCATTTTGTTTTATGGATTAATGATGTTGAGACTTTCAAGACGAGTCATGATATTCCTCCAAATTATGGTCAATACGTGCCACTAGTCCACGTATTAAACTACGGTAACATCTATCGAGATATCATGGTAAGATTTTTTCTATTATGTCACCAGTGCATCTTTTGCATACATTCTTCTTAAGCTAAACTACATTGCTAATTATGTTATTATGATGTTCTTCAACAGAAACTCCCGAAGGATTGTGTGCCAGCTTTGATGCATATGAAAGGTGACATGAGAATTATTAGCTTACGGCCAAGTTGGCCTACGGTTCACCGCAGTGCATACACGATTTCTCGAAGAGATGAAGTCCTCACAATCAAAGACTGGAGAAAAGTTCTGAATGATCGCAGGGAACTACTTGGAGGCAACATGAAGCGCAGCCCACAAATGGGAGACATGTTCATCTCTATTCTCCATAATGGAGATTCAGGGGTTTACCTGTTTTATGCTATTTTACCTTCGAGAGAGTAGTAGGTCTTAGGTAGTACTCATCATGTGCTAAGAACAATTAGCTAGTGTTGGTTATGACAGTGATGATGATGAGGAGTTGTTATTATGATGATGATGATGATGAGTTATGTGCTACATTTTGCTAGAAGATGAGCTAGCTAGTTCTTATATGACTATGATGATGAGTTGTTATGATGAGTGATGATGATGCATGAGTTCTTATATGAATATGATGTGATGTTGAGCTGTTATATGATCATGATGAGTTATTATATCATTGGGTTGAAGAAACATGGATTAGATTCATGTGGATGGATCCAAAGTGACCAAAAGTTGGATTAGTAACTTTTGGTCACTTTGGATCCATCCACATGAATCTAATCCATGTTTCTTCAACCCAATGATATAATAACTCATCATGATCATAATGATATAACAATCTCTTAATTGCTACTGTATCAAAATTTGTATAACCGTGTATAAATACAATATATATAAAAAATACAGACAAATAGCAGTAGCACGGGTCAGAGTCCACGTTGCTCCTATTTAGCAGTAGCGCGGGACCATACCAACGCTACTGATAACAGCATTAGTAGTAGCGTGGGTGAAACCTGCTCTATTGCTAAAAGTTAGCTGTAGCGCCCTATCAGTAGCGCGGAACCCCGCGCGACTGATAGGCATATACCCTGCGCTACTGCTAGGGTTTTCCCTAGTAGTGTCTTATTGGGCCTTATGGCCCAATAACTCTCCACTACTAGGCCTTATTGATATTTTCTTTAGCCCACTGACTCTAAATAAATATTAGGGACTCAAAGAGCACCAGCGAGTTATTTGAATGGAAGTCGGGTCGGCCCCAAGGGTACTGTCGGTGTCAAAACCGGCGGATCTCGGGTAGGGGGTCCCGAACTGTGCGCCTGAGGTCGATGGTAACAGAGACGATGAACACGGTGTTTTACCCAGGTTCGGGCCCTCTCTATGGAGGTAAAACCCTACGTCCTGCCCTTGTTTGTATTGATGAAGTATCAAGGTACAGAGTTGATCTACCTCGAGATCATATGTTGTGGTCTAAACCCAAGGGGTATGATGTGTAATGTCATAATCTATCTATCAACGAGCCTGGCCTCGGCTTATATAATGTACCGGAGGCCTAGGATAACAAGAGTCCTAGTCGGCTACGTTGTTGGAGAGGAGTCCTTGTCTTGATCGCCAAGTCTTGTGGAATCTTCCCCGTATATGTCATCGGCTTTCCGGACTGGCCCATTAGTGAACCGCCACGGGGGTCCTCGGCCCAACCCACTGGTTGGGAGACGACATGGTGAGTACCCCCTAGTCCAGGACACCGTCAGTAGCCCCCTGAACCGGTCTTCAAGTTGGGGACGCTCCTCGATTCTTCCGAACTGTTCTTCATCTTCGGTCGTCGGTCTTGAAAACTGGTTCAACAAATCTTCTCATCTTCGATCTTGAGGATCGCCGAAGTGAATTCGAAGAGTTTACACGTCGGATATCCGAGGAGCCCCTTTAAGTTCTCGGCCTTTATCAATGCCTTGTTATTTTTTACGCCACACCTCGGGTTTGAAGTTGTTCCCATGCGGTGGTGTTCTCTTGCATCCGAGCTCCAACACCGGACTGTATTTGAGGTATCTTTTGCAGCCGAGCACCAACGCCGGACTGTATCCGAGCTCCAACGCCGGACTGTATCCCAGCTCTAACACCGGACTGTATCCGAGCTCTAACGATGGTCAGCGTCCGAGGTGTCATAAACTACCTCGGTCTTTAAAAGATTGAATGAATTCAGCCGAGCTTAATGCCGGAAGTGCCCTCTATGGAGCCAGCCACTGGCGCCCGAGCTTTATGCCGGACTGCTTCCGAGGTGGTGCACCACCCCGACTGCGGGCTGATTTTTTGTGAATATTTTTTATTGGTGCAATTTATTCTGCGCCGAGATATATAGCCAGTAGCCCTCAAGGTGTGTGTCGGTCTAAAACCCGAGATGCACCTGAAGGAAAACATGAAACCGCTGATCCAAGTAGCCCCTGAGACTCAGGTCGATGCGCGAAATCGGCCTGAGGATCAACTCCTAGCTCGGCAGCATACGTAGGAATAGAAACGCAGTGTAATATTTTAGAGATAATAGTGATCGGCGAACGGGCCCTTGAGAGAGGGTCTTGAGAAGTTGCCGTAATATATTAGCTTGATGCCAGATAGGTCCAGATGGTACCTGTTGTTGTCCGAAGACGCGTTTGCCTATAGTTCGGTCAAGCCGAACACTAAGCACTTTGAATTTTCTGCATTGAACAAGCAATGCAGTAGCCCCCGAGACACTGGTCGGGTGGCAACACCAGATCAGGGGATCGATGTGCCCCTTTAATATTTGTAAATAATAAGCCCGAAGCCCAGAAGCCCCCGAGTCTTAATGCGGGCACGGGTGGCCGAATTAAGGATCAATATCCATAGTAAAATCATAAATTATGCGTAATGACTCTATGTATCCAAGTACTTTACATCATTAGTGCTCGGATCCGCATTGTACAAAACTTTGTTGACCGACCATCGGCTTCAACCTCTTCGGCCAGTAGCCGAGGAGTGTTTTCCTACTTTATAAAGCCGTTATAAGGGCAAATATTTATAGAAAACAAGGCAATCCGGTCATATGGTTTTATAAACAAAGGTACACGGAGAGATATGTTATATTACGTTTTAACGTAAGAAACATCTTCCAAAGAAAATAGTCCCGCTATCGGTTCCTCTCTTTGGGTCGTCATGCTTATCATGATCATGAAACCTCACCTCTGATCAATGTGGGAGGAAAATATTGAGGATTTAATTCGGGGAAAGTTCCCGAACTCTATGGTATTAATGAACCAAAATTTTCATTTTCGTCGTTGCCGACCAATGTGATCCTTTAAGATTGCTAGCTTTCGGCTTCACCCAGTCTGAGGTACTTACTCGGATGACCCGGTAGTAACAATCGCAGAGGTGCTCCCTTTACCACCTAGCTGAACAATCGGGAACGTAGGGGTAAGCACAGGAGCCAGGCAACCCAGCTTGGCCAAAATCTTAAGTCAAATTGATGCATATTTATGGCTTTATAATGATGATTGCGGAAGGAGGCCCTCGTATATTAAATACAAACGCTGATGATATGTTTATTTTGACTCCGTTGCGACCGTTTGTCATTTGAATGTGGCCCATCGTCGGCTTCCACCCCCTTGTAGATGCTACGCAAGGTGTTTTCGCAATAACAAAACAACCCTTAGCCGACGTCTCGGTGCCCAAAGGCGGTTGTGTTAGCGGAAACGAGGCAATCAGATATGCGGGCTTTATAACTTGCACTTAGTCATAGGAGCTTAAAGTTGGGAGGCCAGTTACCAGCCCCCAGTTAGTGTTCGGCGACAGTCGAGGTCAAGCCGTAAACACTTCGGCCAATGTTATGAATGGACCGTCATTTAACATGGGATGACCTCTATCGATCTTATAATTTAACACAGTCATCGGATCGCTGACCAGTTTACACTTATTGTGATAGTCAGTTTTCGGCTTTCTCCACTGAGGCGCTTAACCATGCTAGCTGAAAGCACAATCGCAGTGGTTCTCCCTTTGCACACCTGGCCGAACAAAGCGGAACGTAGGAGGCAAGCACAGGAGGCGAGCAACCCAACTATTGACCAAAGACACAATTCGAAACCGATGCATAT
>CM022303.1:740046583-740109664 GCA_011799875.1 Thinopyrum elongatum | reverse complement strand
AAAGCAATACCCGAGAATGTTTTGCCGAATCTCTAAAGGTGTCCGGCGTTGCACTGCGAGACTTATGCTGGAAACACACAAATAGTTTAAAAGTGCCATAGGCTTAAAAACCAAAAGACTTATGCGGAAACTCCACGTCCGAACTAAATCAAGTTAATTGGTGCCAATCCGAAAATTGGTCTAAAAAAAATTGTGCTTCTGTCGTGCTTTAACATGACACATCCGATCTCAAGACTGCAAGTGGGTCAAGATCGGACCCAGGCTATCCGGCTATTGACCACACAATTGAGTCGAGGAAGGAGTGATAGAAAAAGACTTTGCAACGAACAAGAAGAAAACACACTTATTATAAAACGGCTCATGTAAATTTAAGAGCCCCCAGCTAACATGGGTAAAGGGAGTTTCTTTTAACAAACAACTCACGTGAGCACGGTCGAACCGAACACAAATTAAAAATTTAAAACTTTGGGCATGAAAGCGATTTAGCTGGTTAATGTGCTCGGCATCGATGACGCGGTCCGAGTTTACGGCAGGACGAGGTCCCAGCCCCTAAGCCGGTCCCGAGATGGAGGAGCGAAGAGCTCGGCACTCCGAAGTGGCGACACATCATGGCCAATGTGGCGAGGTGGAACCCCTCGTCCGTCCGAGGCGACGGAGTAGGCCGACAGTATGACGCCGAAGTTCCCGGTGTGGGTTAATGAAGTGATGACGAAGCCCCCGGTCCAGCCGAGGTGACAGCGCTGCCCAATCCGGATCATTTACCTGTGCACGAAAGAGAGTGCAAGCCGGAGATAACAGTAATAAAAAAAGGTTGCATGATTAATAATTCATGCAAAGTGAGTAATAAAAGAAATATGGCCCGTGCGCCAAACACCCGACGAGGTAGGACCCTCTTGATGATGCCGAAGTCCCCGAGGCAACCGAACATGTCGGTATGGCAATTTAATCAACAAGATGATCATGCGAGCCGATTTATGCCAATTGGGACGACGACATTGGCTTGCCGAAGTGACCGCGTGACGCAGTCGAAGTCAATCACCTGCACACATAAAATAGTGCGGTCCAAAAAGAATAATATAAATATATATAAAATCCTTGCATAATTGCTTTTCGCAAAAATAATTTATTTAAAGAGATGTGGCCTGGCGCCGAAGTCAATGTCGATGCAGGGCATCGGCGTGATGCCTTAAAGGCGTGGCAAAGCCCGAATTCACAGGTCGGTCCGAGTTCCGGATGCGGCGTTCCCCGAACTATGTACGAAAACTCACCGAACCACCTCGCGACCGTCGTTAATGCGGCCACCATTTGATAGACCTGTGTACAGATGATGGAACAAACCAGAGTAACAATTCCTTTGGAAAAATAAACCCAAACAAGCAAAAATTGCTAGGATTAATAGCACCTGGTTTATTTGTTTTAGCAGTCCGAAAAAAGGTTACTCCCAAAATTGGGACTCGATCCGCACACCCATTGCCTGATAGGTGATGAAGCGACGGCATGGCGATGCTGGCAAAGATTGTCTCGCCGAGGCAAAGCCCTCGGTCCAGCTAACGTAACGAAGCTGGTCGGCTGGTGACGCCGAAGTCTCCGGAGTAGGTTGATGAAGAGATGGCGAAGCCCCCGGTCTAGCCGAGGTGACGGAGCAGGTCAGCAAGGAGACGTGGCAGTTGCCATGTCAGCCGAGGTGTTGAATCAGTTCGGCGTGATGGACATCGGCTTGAAGAAGCAACAGTGCGGCCATGCCGACGCAGGTCGTAACTTTGTGACGAGGTCAATGCCGGCTTGATGAAGTGGCCATGCGGCGATGCCGGTGTGCCCACTCCGTGTAATCCGTGGGGCGGCGATGTTGGTGATGATTTATTCTTGGCGATTCCGAACTCTTGTTCGGCTCGCCGAGATGATGATCCGACGAAGTTGAGCTCGGCTCAAAAAGCGACGACGCGTCTAGCGCAGGTCGGCAGCCGTGGAGCAATATTGCCGGACTGGTTTGACACCAGCGTGATGGTGAAGATTACCTCAGAGGAGGCTTAAAATTTTATGGGCACGTGTTTAAAAACAACGCACAATACCCTAGAAGAAAATTCATTTAAAAAGGTTGTCCAATATCACGTTCATAAAGAAACATGAATTCGGGTCGGATCCATATTCACGCAGAAAACAGATCTGAAAATTGGTCCACTCATCGGAAGGTTCCTGGAGTTAGAACCGTCGGATCGAGCTGAAATTTTGAGGGATCGTAGATATAGGAATTCCGCAGCTGATCAACGGTTGGATCTTCCAAAGGACGTCCGAGCTAGATTCTGGACACCACGCTCCAAACTCGTCCAGATTCTCGTCCAGATTCGACAGGGCTCCGATATATCGGAGATCGCCGGAGATTCCTCCATCGGAACTCGGCGAAATTTTGCATGGTTGTTGTAGACTTAATTCCGCACAATTCCACTGAAGAAATCGTTAAAAGGACACTCGAGAAGGTGGTGGAGGCGGATAAAATTTTGCTGTCTAGAAAAACAGCACGGTCGCCTGAGGGCAATGTTGACGTTGAGCCCCCGAGCTCCAAGGATGATTCCTCCGTGATCATGAGAGAGAACGGAGTTGATGTTTGATGAAGGCCCTCGTCCGAACATGATGATCGGAGACGGAGCGTAGTCCTCGGTCGAGCCAAGGTGACCTGTCGAGCCGGCGACGAAGATGCCGACGTCGCAGTTGATCTGCGGGCGAGCCATTGATCCTTTGCCGATCACACAGCGGAACTCTCAATGAAAACACCATTGTCGGTGTCAAAACCAGCGGATCTCGGGTAGGGGGTCCCGAACTGTGCGTCTGAGGTCGATGGTAACAGAGACGATGAACACGGTGTTTTACCCAGGTTCGGGCCCTCTCTATGGAGGTAAAACCCTACGTCCTGCTCTTGTTTATATTGATGAAGTATCAAGGTACAGAGTTGATCTACCTCGAGATCATATGTTGTGGTCTAAACCCAAGGGGTATGATGTGTAATGTCATAATCTATCTATCAATGAGCCTGGCCTCGGCTTATATAATGTACCGGAGGCCTAGGATAACAAGAGTCCTAGTCGGCTACGTTGTTGGAGAGGAGTCCTTGTCTTGATCACCAAGTCTTGTGGAATCTTCCCCGTATATGTCATCGGCTGTCCGGACTGGCCCATTAGTGAACCGCCACGGGGGTCCTCGGCCCAACCCACTGGTTGGGAGACGATATGGTGAGTACCCCCTAGTCCAGGACACCGTCAGGTACCCGCGAGAGACTCCTATGGCGGTTGGCTGTTAGCGGTACCACCCTGGATGTGGTGGTAGCTCGGGACTTGTCCCGACAGCCGACACGAAAGATGCACTATAGCCGGAGCGATTGGGCAGGCGGAGACCGCCTCGGAGAGAGGTGGGCCTGGTCCCTGGTCGTGGTCCACGAGTTAGCAAGTCGGAGCGACTAAGTCCTGGTCGTCTCCGCGAGCTACTAATAATACACTAACGGATTTGTGTATTTGATCTGAGTTGGCTACTGGCCTCACGCACTAACCACCATGCGGGATAATGGTTTATGGGGCCCTCGACGTCGTATATTCTCCCGAAAGCTCTGTCAGACGTCACGGTTTTGCGGGCTGATTGTTGGGGTGAGCTGGTTATGTTTGCTGGTGTTTCCACGGTCGCCCTTGGACCTCGGCCAGTCGTTGAACGTGCAGGAGTGCTTAGGGCGATTGGCCTATGACCCCTTTGCAATTAGGATGTAGACCGGCGTGCTGACCTCTCTGCGGAGCCTAGGCAGGACTACGCCGTGTCGATTATCCGAGGCCGGGCATTACATGGGAAAGTGTGTCCGGCCAGAGGTAATCGAGCGTGTTGGGTAACAATAGTACCCCCCTGCAGGGAAGTTAATCTATTTGAATAGCCATGTCCACGGTAACAGGATGCTCGAAGTTGTATCCTGATCTACTACAACTAGAACTGGATACTATAATAATACTTAACTGTTATACTGCTCTGGGATCGCTTTCTCGCAGGGTAGTCGAGGAAGGATCTCAGGGTTTGACTACCATATACATGTTACGATATATTATATATACGCTACTCTCTTCTGATACTGCGAGATGCTAGTCTTTGTTAGGATAGGCTTTTCCCCCTCCAATCTGGCATTTCTACAGTATAGTCTAAAGATATAGCCCCATGCCTTTGACACCGATGCATGCTTAGCATAGTTCTGATGTAAGTCTTGTGAGTACTTTGGATGAGTACTCATGGTTGCTTTGCTACCTCTTTCCCCTGCCCGGTTGCTGCTTTTAGACGACGGAGCCCAGGAGCCGAAGATCCCCGGCAGAGACTACTACTACGTGGAGACCGACGACCCTGAGTAGTTCGGAGGCCCCAGGCAGGAGGCCTTGCCTTTTCGATCTAGTGTCGTGGTTTTGCTCAGCCATCTTATGGCAAAACTTGTCTAACTCTCGTCTGTACCCAGACTTATGATGTTTGTTGATCGATGTATTATGGGTCCTCGTGACCCCTGGCTTGTAATATAAAGATTTATATTAATTTGAGTCATAGAGTCGTGTTGTGATATCCTTCCGTGATTTTCTGATCTTGATCGTGCATGCTGCATGTATGATTAATGCACGGTCGAGCTCGGGGGCGTCACATAGGTGCTACCTAATTATTCAAAGACTAAGAGATAGCTGAGCATGTGGTGTTTGCTAACAAATAGCTCTGACAAAGACCCTTCTGGAAGTATGAGAATAATGCAATTGTTTACTGACCGAGAACATGGTTTGTTACACTCAAGAAACTTTTAATTGTTAAACTTTTGCATGTAAAGGGTGACATGACCTCCTCATAAAAAGTTTTGTAAGAGAGAGTTGTTGTTTAGAATGTTTAATAATGAAAGTACATAGTGATGTTGTCATGTCCGTATTTTTTATTATCGACACCTCACTTCATAAACATGTGGTCATGTTTACAAAGTTCGGCATTCGCTTGGGGACAAGCGGAT
This sequence comes from Thinopyrum elongatum, assembly GCA_011799875.1. NCBI lineage: Eukaryota > Viridiplantae > Streptophyta > Magnoliopsida > Poales > Poaceae > Thinopyrum > Thinopyrum elongatum. The sequence continues at coordinate 740,104,665 of CM022303.1, read as the reverse complement.
TTTAAGCTTGAGGGAGCTGATACGTCCATTTTGCATCACTATTTCTTATCATAAATTACTCTTTATTAATGATATTTTTCACATTATAGCTCAATTCTAATGTCTTTTTCCTCTTAATTTGCATATTCCACCAGGAGAGAAAAATTGCCGGAAAGCAACAGAAAAGGAGTAAAATATGGACCAGTGGAGAAATTATTTTCCGAAGACCAAAAAAAATCAAATAAAATATATCCGAAGGTTTCTCATGGGAAGAGAGCCAGGGGCAGGCACCTGCAAGGGAGAGGCCTGTGGGGCTCACGCGGCCACCCCCTGGGCCGCCAGCCAAGGGCGAGTGGGGCCCACAGGCATCCCCCCCGGGTGCTCTCCAGCATCCCTGATCCTATATTACCCTAAAAACTCCAGATTGATTTTACGGGATTTTTCCGCCACCATCTGTGAGGCGGAGCACTTTGCACCTCCGATGGGCTGATCTGCCAAAATTCCATCCCTCTGAGAGGGGGAAAATCAAAGCCATCGTTATCACCAACACTCTGTTCATCATTGAGATCATCATCTCCATCAACATATTCATCAACACCACCATCTCCATTACCTCCATCTTCCCCTACTTTTTAGTTTATGAACTATTACCTAAGATCTGTCACTGAAACTGCTTGTAGTTGATGCTTAGAGGTTTAATTGGTGAATGATTTGTATGTTTAGATTGTTTACCATATCATTACCCCCACTGATCATGATCCATATGATGTCTTGTGAGTAGAACGTTACGTTCTTGAGAACATGGGAGAAACCTTGTTGCTAGTTATCATGTGAAGTTGAATAAAGTTCAATGTTTTGATATTATGTTGTGGTGTGATTCTCTAGTGGTGATGTGTGAATGTCCACTAGTAGAAAACAGGGCTTTGGTTCTGGCCAGATCAAAGCAATAGTCCCGGTCATGTTATGAACCGGGACTAATGTGAGCATCAGTCCCGGTTCGAGCGGCTAGGACGCCAGTTGGGCTTCGGCAGGCATCAGTCCCGGTTCGACTGGGGCCTTTAGTCCCAGTTCCAGACACCAACCGGGACTAAAGGACCTCGCTCCTGGCGCAACCCCTTTAGTCCCGGTTGGTGTCTCCAACTGGGACTAAAGGTTAGTCTTCAATCCCGGCTCTAGACACCAACCGGGGCTAAAAAGATGCCTATATATATCCTCGCCCCTGCCCGCCCTCTCCTCTGTTTTTTGGCCGTAGAAGGTGGGAGGTGTGTGTGCTACTCTGTTCTCACTTCTTATGCACTTGAGGTGTTCGATGAAATGCCCGAGCCACACATAAGCTTTCTCCTCTGTTCTTCCTCCAAGCTTCATTTTCCCCAAGATTTGTCTAGATTTGGCGGTGCACCAACTATCCAAGTGTTCTAAAAGGTTAGCAACTTCATCATTTCATCTCTCACTGCTAGTTTAGCTCATTTCATATGCTCTAGAAGTAGAGTGGTTTGTGGGTTTTAGTGGAGGAGTGCATGTGGGAGTTTATTTGATTTAGATGCACAATTTGAGCTCAAATTAACTACTTAGTTTGCACATGTGTAGGGTGCTGTCCCGTCCCCGTCCTCACCACCGTCGATCGCCCGCGCCGATCTCGTCGCCGGCACCACCGTGGTGAGCCTCTTGTTCTTATCTTTTTTTTAAAGAACTAATTCTTACTTGTATGATTTAGATAGCTACTTGTATAATTTTCCTACTTGTATTATTGTTTGTTATTATAGTGCCATGGTTTTGGTATCCACCGCCGTCGGCTCTCGTCTAGTCTATGAGTCGGATGTGGTATATTATCTTTTATAACTATTTGTTTCATTTAGTGTTTATGACAATTATGCCGACCAACTTGACATAGATGTTTTTATCTAGGAGGTATGTGAAATTCCAACCGACCCTCTTGTCGAGAGGTTAAATTTAGTTAAAAAAGAAAACAATTATTTGAAAGAAAAATTAAAAAGAATTGAAGAAGAGAAGATGAAATTGGAGTTGCATGTTGCCGATGTCGTCGATCTACACAAGATCCAGATGGATGCAATGCGCTTGAAGATTAGAAAGATTAGAAAATATGCCATTGATAAAGAGGCTTGGTATCATTATGCTGTTGGATCAATTGTTACCTTAGTTGCGATTTTGATCGCATTTGCTGTTGCATTTAAATGTTTTACATAGTTGTATGTTGTTTTATGAGAACTATGTATGAACTTTATGTATTTATTTTTGCAGTAATAACATTTGATCACTACTGTACTTTGGTTTTAATGTGATGATGAAGTTGTATTAATGGTTTTTGATATACTTAATTACATAATGCAGATGAACCGGCAATGGATGTAAGGTGACCGACGCACTTTCGAGTACATTACGGGCCTGCATAATTTTATCGATGTGGCTGAGGCAAACAAACAGAATGGTTTTATGTACTGTCCATGTGTTGTCTGTGAGAATACGAAGAAAGAGGGGTTATGATGGAAGACAATGAAGAAGAACAGGATGATGACAACTATCCTATGTTCCCTGAATATTGTGATACTGCAACGGGGGAAGCTGAAGATCAAGAGGCACCAGATGTGCCCGCTGATGATCTTCGCCGGGTCATTATTGATGCACAGAGAGAATACGAAAGTGAAAGGGAGAAGTTGAAGTTCGATCGCATGTTAGAGGTTCACAAAAAACGGTTGTACCCAAATTGCGAAGATGGCAACATAAAGCTCGGTACCACACTGGAATTGCTGCAATGGAAGGTAGAGAATGGTTTATCCGACAAGGAATTTGGGAAGCTACTGAAAATAATGAAGAAGAAGCTTCCAAAGGATAACGAATTGCCTGACAGTATGTACGAAGCAAAGAAGGTTCTCTGCCCTCTAGGATTAGAGGTATAGAAGATACATGCATGCCCTAATGACTGCATCCTTTACCGCGGTGAGGAGTACGAGAATTTGAATGCATGCCCGGTATGCGGTGCATTGCGGTATAAGATCAGAAGAGATGACCCTGGTGATGTTGAGGGCGTGCGCCCCAGGAAGAGGGTTCCTACCAAGGTGATGTGGTATGCTCCTATAATACCACGGCTGAAACATCTGTTCAGAAATAAAGAGCATGCCAAGTTGTTGCGATGGCACAAAGAAGATCGTAAGAAAGACGGGATGTTGAGAGTACCTGCTGATGGGTCGCAGTGGAGAAAAATCAAGAGAAAGTGGCCGGAGTTTGCAGGTGACACAAGGAACTTATGGTTTGGTATAAGTGCAGACGGCATTAATCCTTTTGGGGAGCAGAGCAGCAATCATAGCACATGGCATGTGACTCTATGTATCTATAACCTTCCTCCTTGGTTGTGCATGAAGCGGAAGTTCATTATGATGCCAGTGCTCATCCAAGGCCCTAAGCAAACCGGCAACGACATTGATGTGTATCTAAGGCCATTAGTTGAAGAACTTTTACAGCTGTGGAATATAAAAGGTGTACGTGTGTGGGATGAGCACAAACAGGAGGAATTTGACCTACGAGCATTGCTATTTGTAACCATCAATGATTGGCCTGCTCTTAGTAACCTTTCAGGATAGACAAACAAGGGTTACAACGCATGCACGCACTGTTTAGATGAGATTGAAAGTATATATTTGGACAAATGTAAGAAGAATGTGTATCTGGGACATCGTCGATTTCTTCCGACCAAGGATGCCTTAAGAAAGAAAGGCAAGCATTTCAAAAGTGAGGCAGATCACCGAAAGAAGCCTGTCCCCCGTACTGGTGATGATATATTTGGTATGGTCAAGGATTTAAAAGCAATCTTTGGAAAGGGTCTTGGCGAACAATCTGTTTCGAATGACGCTGACGGACACACACCCATGTGGAAGAAGAAATCTATATTTTGGGACCTACCCTATTGGAAAGTCCTAGAGGTTCGCTCTGCAATTGATGTGATGCACGTGACGAAGAATCTTTGCATGAACCTTCTAGGATTCTTGGGCATGTATGGGAAGACAAAAGATACATCAGAGGCACGGGAGGACCAGCAACGTATGAACGAAAAAGACGGCATGCATCCAAAGCAGTATCAAGGTCCTGCCAGCTACGCTCTTACCAAAGCAGAGAAGGAAATATTTTTTGAATGCCTCAGTATCAAGGTCCCGTCGGTTCGCTCTGCAATTGACGTGATGCACGTGAAGAAGAATCTTTGCATGAAGCTGCTAGGATTCTTGGGCGTGTATGGGAAGACAAAAGAGACACCGGAGGCACGGGAGGACCAGCAACGTATGAACGAAAAAGACGGCATGCATCCAAAGCAGTATCAAGGTCCTGCCAGCTACGCTCTTACCAAAGCAGAGAAGGAAATCTTTTTTGAATGCCTCAGTATCAAGGTCCCGTCGGGCTTCTCGTCGAATATAAAGGGAATAATAAATATGGCAGAGAAAAATTCCAGAACCTAAAGTCTCATGATTGCCACGTGATTATGACACAATTACTTCCGGTTGCATTGAGGGGGCTTCTACCAGAAAATGTTCGATTAGCCATTGTGAAGCTATGTGCACTCCTCAATGCAATTTCTTAGAAGGTAATCGATCCAGAAATCCTACTAAGGTTACAGAATGATTTGGTCCAATGTCTTGTCAGTTTCGAGTTGGTGTTCCCACCATCCTTCTTCAATATTATGACGCACGTCCTAATTCACCTAGTCGACGAGATTGCAACTCTGGGTCCTGTATTTCTACACAATATGTTTCCCTTTGAGAGGTTCATGGGAGTCTTAAAGAAATATGTTCATAACAGTGCTAGGCCAGAAGGAAGCATCTCCAAGGGCCACGAAACATAGGAGGTCATTGAGTTTTGTGTTGACTTTATTCCTGACCTTAAGCCGATTGGTGTTCCTGAATCGCGGCATGAGGGGAGACTGGGTGGATAAGGCACGCTAGGACCGAAAGCAATAATATGTAGTGTCGGGCATTCTTGGGCGCAAGCACACTACACAGTTCTACAAAATTCTACCTTGGTGGCCCCGTATATCAATGAACACAAGAATACTTTACGCTTCAAACACCCGGAGCAGTCTGACGACTGGATTACACGTGAATACATGGGGACTTTTGGCGGTTGGTTGCAAACACATCTCATGGGTAACACCACTGTTGGAGATGAGCTGTCCTTGTTGGCCAGGACACCATCTTCGATTGTATTGACTTTCCAAGGGTACGAGATAAATGGGAATACATTTTACACGATCGCCCAAGATAAAAAGAGCACCAACCAAAACAGTGGTGTCCGCTTTGATGCAACAAACACCAATAGGGCAAAGGACACATATTATGGTTACATAGAGGAGATATGGGAACTTGACTATGGACGTGATTTTAAGGTCCCTTTGTTTCTGTGCAAATGGGTCAATCTGACAGGAGGCGGGGTACAGGTAGACCCGCAGTACGGAATGACAACAGTGAATCTCAACAATCTTGGGTACACAGACGAACCATTCGTCCTAACCAATGATGTGGCACAGGTTTTCTATGTGAAGGACATGTCTACCAAACCGAGAAAAAGAAAAGATAAGGAAATGAATACATCATACGATGAGCCAAAGCGCCACATAGTTCTTTCAGGGAAAAGAAACATTGTGGGAGTGGAGGACAAGACAGACATGTCAGAAGATTATGAAAAGTTTCATGAAATTCCTCCCTTCATAGTGAAGACTGACCCAAGCATCCTGTTAAATGATGAAGATTATTCATGGTTACGGCGCAATAAGCAAGGGACACACGGGAAGAAATAGTTTTATACCCCAAAAGATCCCACTCTGGGATGTGACCGGCTTCACCGCCATCACTTTCTCTCTACTGTGAGTTTCCGGACTTATAGCTGGAAAGTGCCACTTCGGACAAACCGGAGAGAATCTTTGTAAGAGCTAGCTAGGGCATTTTGGCATTTGAAACATGATTTTAGATTAATTATTTATTAAGTTATGAAATTTCAATTATTCATATCCTTTTAGTATTTTAATTATACAGAGGAGTTAATCAATGCAAATGGTACCTATGAAAAATAACTTGATAGAACTTTTTGTCACTATCTGGGTCTTTTGTGTAAAGTTTACAGACCTGAATGTAATTTCTATCTTTTGAGGTGTGCTTTTGTAAGATGTGCTGCTGTTGATCTTAATATAATAAAATCTCCAGGTCCTTCGGGACCTTGCCTGTTTAAAAAAAAAATAGATACGCAGAAGATCTAGACTTGGTAAAAGAAAGACCAACCGACGACCTGAGAATTGCAGTAGATAAAAGCCACTAGGCTACCCGCCTCCCTGGTTCATCTGCGTCGCGCAGTAATTTTCGTTCGCACGATCTATCTAGGTCGTACGTTTTTACATTGCTGTCAAAGCTCCCGTCGTTGATTGCACTGCACATTATTGTTTCATGCACCAGGGGATGACGGGTGGGTCTAAGTTGCGTGGGGCCCAACTTGACAGTGTGTGTCGCATCTGTCTTTGGTGAGAGACGGGTGGACTGCAGTGAGCGCGTGATTGGGGGTGGACCGCAGCGAGCAGGATTGGGCAGCCCTTCTCTCTCCTATGAAAATATCTCCTCTCTCTCCCTCATACCGTTCCTCTTCTCCGTGCTGCCGCCGCCTCCGCTCCCCCCCTCCCTCTCGGTCGCCTTGTCTCCTCCGCCTCGCCTGCCTCTCCTCCTCCCGCGTCTCCTCATCCCCTTTCGTTGTTGCCGGCTCCTCTTCTCTCCCCTCGATTCTCCCCTTCTGCTTGGCCGTCTCGTCTCCTCTGCTGCTACGCCGCCTCTCCCTCCGCCTCCGTGCTCAACAGGAGGAGCCAGGGTCGCAGCCGCACCACACGACGGTGGGGGAGGGCGAGCTCCAGCGCGAGCGCGTGGACCCATCGCCCACGCCGGTGGGGTCCCTAGCCTCGAGCTGCGCCTCTACACCATCCTCACATGAGGTCGTCCTCGCCATTCTGCCGGTGGAGAGCTCCTCATCCACCGGATCCGGCCGGCCCAGATCCACACGCCCCCTCCTTCCTCGGCAGCTCGTGGAGTCCCCTGATGCGTCAACGACGCGCTACTGCACTCGGCCATGCTTCCCGCCGCTCCCAGCCACCGGGCGCTGTCCCGCCGACGCGGCCCACCGCACGTTGCCACCAGCATCTTCTTCGCGGTGGTAGAGGCGTTGCTCGGGCCAAGGGACCCCGCCGGCGTGGGCGCGCCGGCGCCGGCGTTGTCTTCATGGTATTCTCTCTTCTCCAATCCCTTCTTCCAGATCTTTCTTCTTCTCTTTCTTATGTACTCTCTCCCTAATGAACAGAGGGGGACGAATCAAGACAGACCCAATCTGCCGATGCCTCTTCGTTGTTGCCATGGACGAGCCCTCGCCCTCCATTCAGCTGGCGACAGATGGCGATGGCCAACTCCCATGCGCAGCCGGTGGGGAGGCGAAAATGGCAAGGATCCCTCCTCCTTGCGTTGCTGCATCACTGCATCCTCCCAGTAGTCCAGGAGGAGCTCGCATGCCTGCTTTGAGAAGAAGAGATGGCAGGTGGAGGTGGGAACATGATGCTAGGAGGATGAGGCGTGGGCATGACAAGAAGTGGGTTGGAGCAAGAAGTAGAGCAGGCAATGCCCCTTTCTACATTGGCATCTACACAGCCAAATCAAGGACCTAAGCTCCTGGTAAGATCCTCTTTCATTTGTTTTCCTTTTTCTTCCATGCCTGCATATCTCTAACTTTTATTACTTTACCATTCTAATTTGTGTGATTAATTTGTTGCTTATATTGTTGTTACTAGCTCCTAATTTTGGTGATGAACAAATGGTTTAGATTTTTTGTGTAAATCTGAGACGCTACATTGGTTTGGAAGTGAATTTGTAACCTTTTGTTTAACTTAATGGCATGCTAAAGCTGATGCAGATGTCCATGTATTTGCTAATGCTGTCCATAGGAACGGCTCCTCATATACCCTGCTCCTCTCGCATTGGCGCAAGTCCGCCTCCTCCCCCCCCCCCCCCCCCCCCCCCCCCCCCCCCCCCCCCCCCCCCCCCTCCGTCTCCATGCGAGCAGCGGCGACCCCGGGAGGAGCTTGAGCCGCAGCGGTGGTCCATGGCGCCGTTGCCATCGTCCTCGGCAGGAGAAGCGTGCGCCGCAGAGACGGCTGGATCCGTCCAGCCCTCGCACTGCCATCCGTCCAACCTCGAGGTTCGTCCCCACATCCTTGCCTCCATCCTCTCTCACTGTCACGTACGCCCTCGTGGCCGGACGAGGCGACGTGCAAGCTGCGGTGGCGCAACGACATCTTTGCTTGTGTCTGTACTTGCTGAAACAATCGATGACCTCTTTTTCCCTGCAGGATAATGTGTTTGTTCAGCTGATCTGTACAGTTTCAATACCGGGTTGTTAAGGAGAATGCAGATGATGCATTCTACGAGTTGCAGACCCCCCAACAGCAAATTCAGTCCTACGTCTTTGATGGTAAATATTAATATTTTGTTGTGTCGTTATACTGTTTTTTCAAATCCTAAGCTGGTATTTTTTTTCTCGAAAATAGTGGTTCGAGCCATAGTTCCAAGAATGGAGCCGGACAGTCTTTTTGAGCAAAAAAATGATGTCGCAAAGGCCAGGAACAAAATCAATACATTAGTATATGTGCGTGCGGTAGACCCCTTTCTTTGTTTGCCAAATTAATACATTAGGCTTTTTGTTCCTGGATAGATCTCACGGTTTTTCTTTGTTTGCCAAATTATTATATGTGCGTGCGGTAGACCACTTTCTTGTGTTACATAGCCTTTTGGATTGTCGTCATCTGTTACCTTAATTATACTCCTGAGGTGACTGAATTGTTTGAATGAACTGCCCTACTGGTAGGATGTTCTTCAGAAACGCTGCCTAATTTTATTTCAAGAACTAATCGAGTTGGAGATGTTCCTTACTGTCACACCATACATGGCTATGCCTCCAATAGATTCTTGTGGATATTTGAAATTAAACGTGTTCTTCATGAAGACATTTTTGGTGAAACTGTAGTTGCCATGCTAAATCCTTTTGGTTGGGCTTCACACTCTATCTGTGCTTACCCCTTGCAATTGGGGAAGTGCTTGTGTGGTGTCTGTTTACCTAGGCAATACTGCAGAAACTTAAAAAACTATTTCTTAAGCAAAAACAGATAGCCTTTTGCTAGCAGTTCTTATTTTGGGAAATATTTTCCAAGGTGTGTATTCTCATATAGTCATATATTTGCGAGGTGAAAAACTAACTGTGATGCACACATTATTAAGCTCTGTAGATAGGGAAATATGTCCAACTCCAGTAATTCATTATATCTGCGTGAACAGGTGAAGCGTGAAGAGCTACTTGAATACATGTGAAATGTCATTCCAGGTGAAGCTGATGCAGAAGAGAAATGTCATTCCAGGACTTAAGTGAAATGTCATTCCAGGACTTAAGCGTCCGATGCTTGGAGATGGACTCGCGCAGGAGGAAGTCGTTGTTTGGCATCATAGTGGCGTCGATGGCAGAGGGACCTAGCAAGGTTGATGCCTCAATATCTGCTCTGAAGACGGACCAGTGGAAGATGGCGGCGACAACACATGTGAATGCGTTGGACCGGTTTGTGCCCCAGACCCGGTATGTGGCTCGGTTGGGGCCTCCGGCTTTAGATGTTAGGCTTAGGTGAGATGTCTTGGTATTTGGCCCAGCTTACACCCCTTCATCAAATGGATAGGATTTGCGACAGATGTTGCCAAGATGATGGATTCAGGCATATTGGCGTACTACTTTGTAAGATCACCGAGAATAATCAATAAGATGGTTGTATGCATCTCCCAGATACAGAGCCCGGGGGTCATCCTCCTTTTCTAAAAAAACAAGCAAGAAGTTATTACACAGAGAGAGAGACTGATGTCAATAGTTCAAATGATGGATTTGTGCTGCATTTCGCATATCATAAATTCGTCATTAGTGTTTGACTAGTACCCAAAAGCACCTACTGGAGGTAAAAGTAGGCCAACTGCAAACATTTTTTATTTTTTTTCAAATTTGCAAATATTTTTTGACAACGCGAATAAATTTACAAATTTGCAAATATTTTTTAAAATTTTTTTTTTGCAAATTTGCAAACATTTTTTGACAATGCGAATAAATTCACAAATTTGCAAACATTTTTTGAAAAATATAAAATATTTGTGTTTTCTAAAATTACAAACAGAAAGAGAAAAATAAAAGTAAAACCAAAATAAACCAACAAAAAAGGTCAAAAATCTTCTAGAAAGTTCCAATACGGGTCAGGACGGTTCCCAAACATGATGTAGTAGTAGTTTCACTATCTAAAATGGATCAGACCATTTGTATCGTTGGCTCTTCCTTCACCACCGGAGAGCACCCAGCTACTCTGCCTCTTACGGCCGCTGTAGCTCCACGCGGGTCTGCTGCATGTAGAGGTGACGCGCCAGAGGAGGAGCTGCAGCTCCCAGCGGTGGTGCGTCGGACGAAGACCCAAGCTGCCGCCGCGGGAGGCAACTCGCTGGTGGATGGCGTAGCTACTGCGACATCCAGAACGAATGCTTCAGAGAGTTTGAGCCTTAAATAAAATATAGAATTTTCTGAAAACAGTGTCTGTCGTTTAAACTGGCGTGGGGAATTTTTTTTGCATCGAAATTTGGGATCTTTATTAATCAACTAAAATTCAATTACAATATGCCAGTAGAGTGTTTTTTTCAGAACAGAGGAAAAAAAAGGTTGCTTGCTTCAGGGGCGCACATGACCTCAATTCCATGGTCCTCTTCCAGTAAGGCGCATGGGCATCGATTTCATGGGCCGCGCAGTAGGAATCAGTTATCTCTCTCAAATGGAAAAAAAAAATCAGACGATAGAGATTACAGTCTCCTCCCCCCTCTGGCGCGGCTTGGGGGTGTTAGAAGGGATAGAGAGGGATTGATGGAATCGATGATTATTGCTTGAGCCTCGTGGGCATACATATAGGAGTATAATGGTCTACTTGGAGTACAAGGCAAGGTAGAATAGAATCCTATGATAGCTCTTATTTTCTAATGGACACGATACTCAACATCCCCTCGCAGTCATAATGGTAGCGACGCAGATGGTGAGACTGGAGAAGAAAACCCGAATCAAAGGATCGGGAAAAAGACTCTATGAGACAACCGGTCAACACGACTGGCGGACGAACCCTAGGTATGAGCGGCGCGGCCCTCGGCGGTGGTCATGGAGGCCGACCGCCCCGGGGGCGACGCGCTGGGCGGAAGCGGCCGGCGGCTGCTAGGATTGAATCGGTTAGGCTGATAACATGTTAGAAGGGATGGAGAGGGATTGGCGGAATCAATGATTATTGCTTGAGCCTCGTGGGCATATATATATATATAGGAGTACAATGATCTACTTGGAGTACAAGGCAAGGTAGAATAGAATCCTATGCGATCTCTTATTTCCTAATAGTCACGATACTCAACAGGGGGATCCGGAGTCCCGGGGTGAGCTGATGGCGGATCTGGCCTCCTTCGCAGATCTAGTTGGTGTGGCGGTTGGTGGTGACAAGGTTGACCCGCGGCCCTGTTAAGGTGGTGGTGATGCAGATGGTGTCCGTCTGCTCCGATGGGGTGGTGGGGCACCAGATGGACCTGGCCAGGGCATGGAGGCGCAAGTGTTGTTGTTGTGGTGGGTGCCCTGGTGGCCTCCGCTGCGGTGGTGTCCGACGGGTGGTGCGGGTTGGGGCAGTAGCTTGGCGTGGTTGCTGCTCTGGCCGTGGGCGGCGGTTTCGAGGGGAGGTCCGGCGGTGACCTTCCTACTATGCAGCGCTAGACGGTAGCTCGGCGTCCCTGGCTGCGGCGATGACCGGCCTCTCCGGCGTCGGTTCATCAAGTGGACCGTTTCCGCCTTCGCCTCCACTCCTCGTCATGCGTGTGCTATCTTCGCCGAAGGGCTGGCCCTCTTCTTGTTGTCGTGCAACGTTGAGGTACGATTCCTAACCGGCAAAAATTAAGCGCACGTATGGCATAAGTCTTAGCTTGGCTTGACCTATTCACGAAATACGACGCGGGCGTGACGTGGGGCGGGGCAAGGTGGGCGGCGGAGGAGGAGCACGCAGGAACCACTCCTCTTCTCAAGCTCCAATAGCATGTTTAAGGGAATCCCTTATAAGGGGATCCAAAACTTCCTCCACTAGAGTGGTGGTATTAAACTTCCACCACCCTCCATGTCATGACGCCTACATGGGTCCTTAGAAATTTTCCTGAAATTGTTGGATGGGCCTAAAGCCCACCCCATATTTCAACAATCCCCCACAAGATCTCGAAGGCCCATTGTGTTGTCCTCTGTTCCAAACACTGTTTTGATATACCAGTATATTCAGTGGAGACCTATTAAGGTTGAACATCCACCTAGAACAAGTAGATACACTCCTTCACAACGGAACAATGGACTATGCCTTGAATTGTCAGTTTGGCGTAAAGAAGTTTCACGAAATGTCTTACCGATACTAGGTTGCCGAAGGAGGACGAGCCACACGAACCGAGGAGAATAGACTGGAATCCTGCTTCTCCTGATGTACCAGACAGAGATCTCCCCGTCTGGTACCTGGGTCACCCATGACCGAGGCATCGACCTCGGCCATGGTATCGTCAGCCTCGCCCTCAATGTTAAACATTGGGGGCCGAGGATCGACTTCACCCACCTCCTCCTTGGTCAGGACGGAAGGGAGGGTGTTTTTCACCTCTAGGGCGGTAGATGGGACCTCCACACTGACATGTGAAGGAGACCTCAGAAGCAGCGAGGACACCTCATCCTTAATGTTGCTCTGCCTTCTGTAAAGGGATGCCGAGTGTTGTAATACCTTCCCTTAAGTTGCAAGAGCAAGGCTTGTAAAACTTATCTGTCCGGGCGAGGTCGGACTCGACGAGACTGACCCGTGATCCACGTGTCATTAAAGGAATTCCGAGATGGATCGGAATCTTGCGTCTTCGGCGTCGTTAAAGGACCTCTCACCTGGTCATCAGGCGCCCTCCGGCACTTGACACCCTCTGAGGAGGATGGCTCGTCGTCCTCCGAAAGCACCACCCAACTCATCCGGCTAGCACCAAGAGGTGGTGGCATCCCACTGGACTCATCCAGCAAATCCCCTTGCGCTGGACCCTGCGTTTGAGTCTGTGCCGCTATCGAAGCAGGAGCTCGGAAGCACCTTCTCAGATCGCTACGCCCCTCGAGGCTTTAGTCCGTTTGGGTTTGAACGGGGCCACATAGTGGTCCACGGTTAGCAGCTTCCCCAGGACTGTGCTCACCGGCTCCTTGGGCTGGGGTGCCGGCGATTTGACACCGGCTGAGAGAGCGCTCCAGTCCTATGGCAAATCAAAATAGAGGTCAGTTAACCTCTAAAGTCCATACTCACGAACCGTCATATTGGAACCAATGGCGCATGTCCTATATGTCATCAAGATGTGGAAGATGTCCGCCATCTATTGTTTGATTGTTGCCACACCAAGAACCTCTGGGAACGCCTAGGAATCGGTGGAATGATTGAGGAAGCAAAGTTGATTGATCGCTCAGGGTCAGTTATATAGGAACATCTACTCCTTGCACCAGATTTGCCCTTGCCACTAAAACCGAATATTACTGTCAAACAAGCTCTTATGGTGGCCAGCTGGTACTAATGGTGGATAAGACGTGAGCTCACTCATGATGGTAGACCACCACATCCCATGCGGTGGCATATGTCTGTCCTAGCAATTGCTAGCAATTATCATGAAGCTAATCGCAAACAGAATACTAATAGAGAGATGAAGTGGACGAAAATAGACCTCAGGTTCATAAAGGTAAATGTTGATGCGGCCTATTTTGCAGATGAAAGTGCAGGAGCTTCGGCAGCGGTAATTAGAGATGATAAAGGGAACTTTTTAGCAGGGCAATGCAAATATATACCTCATGTTGCAGATGCAATGATGGCTGAAGCAATGGTGATGCGTGATGGTCTGGTGTTTGCAAATTCCCTAGGATTTCCTCGTGTGGAGGCGGAATCGGATTCCTTAAACGTCATAAACTTTTGTGATGAACAATCCAGATGGTGGGATGCTGCGGCTGCAATTTTCGCGGAATGTGTGGATGTTTCTTCTTTAATCGGGAAGGTTGTCTTTAAATATTGTTTTCATTCTTCTAATCAAGCGGCGCATGTGCTAGCTAACTTTTCTTACTGTAATAAGACCTCTTTAAGCTGGACAGATGAGCCCCCGGGTTGTCTGATCTCGTCGCTTGTGGATGATGTAATGCCTATGTTAAATCAATAAAGCTAGCCATGATGGCCTTCTCTCAAAAAAAAAATAGAAGTCAGTTAACCTGACACCTCAAGAATAAATCATGTTAAGAGAAATAAAATGAGGTATCAAACCTTGTTTGGACGACGCTCTGCCCAATAGCCGAGATTGGGCCCCTTGGGCCTGAAGGTTTGCTTCTTGGTGGTAAAGAGGGGCGCCTGCATTCCCTCTAAGTCCTTCTTCCCATAGAAACCTCGTATTACCGAGGTCTCGTCATTCTCCTCAGTGAACGCCCATAGAGGGTGATCTCAATCCTGAAGGGGTTGCACGTTGCGATGGAGCATGACGAGCGCTACGTCGATCAAATTGACACACGTCTCCACCGGCACCCAGTTCGCCGACGTGTTCACCAAGGGCCTACCTATAGCGCTCTTCCAGGACTTTTGATCCAGTCTGAACATCCTCCTAGGTAGAGTTCCGACTGTGGGGCCTGCGATTTGCCGAGCGTTTTCTCTTAGGAACTGGGCAAACCTGCCATTTTTACCGAGTGTCTTGTCTTTGCCGAGTTTTTTTTTTGTATGCACATGGTGTAGATATCTCTTTGCCGAGTGGCACTCGGCAAAGCTGCGGGCAATCGTCATAGAACATTTTTCCTGTAGTGAAAGTTCTTAGTTCGAGTTGATAAGATCCATTTGAACGAGTACTTTCATAATTTGTATGGACTTGACATTTTTTTAGATAATGGAAGCTTTTTTTACCTCGGGCCTCTCCAAAGATAATTGTTGTGTACTTTGTATTACTGGCAGTAAGCTTGCATGCGTCAAGGAAACAAAAATGTAGCTGCTTGGAGACTGACTATTAGTGATTTATATCCTTCAGTTGCTGTAACCTGAAGAATCTACAAACATACTGGCAGTGAGTCATGTATGTTTAGTGAAAGGGCTATTCTCATAGTTAGTGGCGCCATATCTGGTCTAGCTGATCACACTGCCGCAGAGCTCGCGCCAGAAATCCGGGCAGGTGGCGAGGTTGTGGAAGCTGGAGCTTAGGCACCCAAGTCTAGTTGCAATCTGGTTCACACTTGCAGTTGCATGTGTAGGGATGGACATGCAACTGGTCAACAACCCCTGCTAGTCTAGTTGAAGTCGGGTTGGAGGCATGCAGTTCGATCCGGTTCCAACTCTTGTAGTTATATGTCTAGTGATGGGCATGCAACTAGCCGACAACCCCCCAACTAGCCCAGTTGCAGTAGCATCAGGGGCACGCACTTGCATTCTGGTTCCAACACTTGCAGTTGCATGTCTGGTGATGCACATGCAATTGGCCGACAACCCCCTACTGGCCCAGTTACAGTCGCGTTGGGGGGCATGCAGTTGCAGTCCAATTCCAACACTTGCAGTTGCGTGTATAGTGGTGAACATGCAACTAGCCGGCACCCCTTACTAGTCCAAATATATTTTTCTTTCTTTCCAAATTTGTGTGTGTCATCCTTACACAGGGGCCATATTAAACTTCTCTATATTGTTCCAATTTTATCAGATGTCCCCGAGGAGACAACAATATCCTTTTCAATTTGACTAAAAAGATAATAAAAGAAAGAGGTAATAGTATAGATAAAAACAAATACACACGTCGACGACACACGAACTTAGTGTCCAGAATGCATGGCTACCGAGTCAACTGAGATATCACTAATTCTCCATCTACCGAGAAGATGACAAAATAAAAAAATAGTTTTACATAAAATGGAGAAAACTATCACAAAAGAGAAAAAAAATGTGAAGAAAATAAAAGGAACATATAAACAGAATAAAAATAAAAATAAGAAAAAATGGAATATAAAAAGGGAATAAAATAAATGAAAATAGGGGAGATGAGTTGACAACAGTAACGAACAAAAACCAATATTTTGAAAAATATCATGTCAAACGATATGAACAAAACAAATTAAAAAAAGTGTATGGAGGAAGGATATACCAAAATGGAAAATATATTTGCATATGTACATACATACGTGTGGAATAAACATGGTTATCCTGTATTTAAAACAAATTATGCACAAAAAATGTCCATTTAAAACGTCTACATATGTTAAAACTATTGCACATTTTAAGAGAATCCATACTTTCAACCCCCAGCCGCCTAACTCCTTGCGGTCAAACAACCCCGGTTTACTACAAAAGGCAGTCAACAACAAATAAAGAAAAAAAAATGCAAAAACGAAAGGAACAAAAGAAAAAAAAAAACTTTGGGCCCGTCCAGCACGCCCCAACCAACAACAGGCCCGACAGAAGAAAAAAAGAATCTAAAAGAACAAAAAAGAAAGAGCCCAAGCCGAAAAGAAACAGAAGAAAAAAAAGCGAGCTGGTTGCACGCCTTAGCATGCCGAAATGAGAAAACTTACACTCCAATGCGATTCTTAAAGAAAGTAAGGCAGACGGTTGACGACTTTGTGAAGAAGGATCATACCTGCTTATTTTTCTATTTGCTTACTTGCTTACTTGCTTTAAGAAAATAGAAAAATACTTGCTTACTTGCTTTAAGAAGGGAAAAAAGTCGTTTGAGATTTAACAGTACTGAAACTAAAAAAAATACAAAATGCGTGTCAAAATGTCCATTCTAAAAGAAATTAGATCTTCCATTTTTATAAAATAAGAAAGTAAAAAAAATAAAAATAGAAATACAAGTGAAAACAGTTTTATACAAATGAAATGATACATAAAACACTAAAATACAAAAGAAAAAGGAAATATAAAAAAGAAAAAGGTACGTGTATACACACAGTGAGCTGCACCAGTGAGATTCATACTGTACACACAAGCCCAACATCAAAAAAGAAAAATACAAAATGTTCGCATGGGAGACCTATGAGTGAGAAAATAAAAAAAGAAAAAAAAAGAATTTGAAAAGGACCTCAAACCGCAGCCCACGGCTAGATACAGAGGCAAAGCCCCCGAAGGTACGCTCTGCCCAGTGGACAAAGCCCAGTACGTTTTTAGACGAGAGGAATACCTATCTCAGCCACAAATCACAGATCAATCAAATTGTACAAAAAAAAAACTCGTCGACTGAGACATAGCTAATTCTCAGTCAACTGAGAATTAGCACAACCGAAAAAAAAAGTTAGTAGCGTCTGGACTCCGTCCACCCGCCGTCGCCCTCCGCCATGAATGCCACCGGTGAAAAAGAAGAATCGCATGGCATTGAAGGAGACACGTATCTTCTCCTTTCTTCTCCTCCCTTCTCTACTGTTCGAGAGAGGCGACGAAAAGAGTGTCTTGGGCCCGGCCCGATCCCGGACCTTTGCCGCCGGCGATGCCGGTCGGGAAGGATATGGGAGAGGTGCTTGGTGCTCCGCTGTAGATAGTAGTTCTAGCTTTGCTGTTTCTTTAGGGGCTGTTGGCTATATGCCGGTGTCTGGCGTCATGCCGATGAGGAGGCTGTCGCCGCCGCGAGCGAGCAGCGGTCGGTGGCGTTCCATGGTGGTGACCCTGGCGATGGTGGCTGTTGGTCAGTTGCTGCTACGGTGTTCGCCATCAATGACTCCTCCAATAAGCTCGAAGTTGGCCTTGATCTGGAGAGGAGCTCCAGCTTTCTCCCTGGCTTGCAAATCCACCGTGGTGGTGGAGACCAGTTTGGGGAGGAGTAGGGGTTTCGTTTCTGCAGATCGGGAAGTGGATCATCAGCTATGGAGAGGGAGCTGCGCCACCTGTCGTCAGGCGGTCTTCCTCAATTCGCCATGGCTTCTTAGGACCGGATGGCGGTCGTTCTTCAACCTCCTGGCCATGGAGCCAAAGAGGAGGCTCTTCCTCTTCTTCTCGAGGTCCGTGGTGTGGTGCCATGGAGGCCTCGCTGCCCCAAGTGGTCTTGTCCCCGGTGGCAACGGCGCTGAACTCGTGAGGAAGAAGATCGGGACCCGATTGCGTTTCTTTTCTGCTAGTTGGGGTCCTCTCTGCAAAAATCAAGGACCAGCTTGTAATTTCGTGCTTTCTGTGGGTCTAGTTGTAAGATGCGTTGTGCTATCGTTTTCTACTACTAAATAAAGCATCGGGGCCTTTCAGGCCCTCTTCCTGTTCAAAAAAAAAAAAAGAATCACATGGCATTGAAGGGGACGATGCTTCACATGTCATAGACACAAAGGCAGGTGCCTTAAGGCACCGAAGCTGCGTCCCATTGAAGGCGACTCCGCCAATCTGGGGCCTCAAGCTCCCTTTCCTAACCCCTGGCATTGACAGGTGCCTATGCTCCAATGTGAATGTGTGAACACCACCGACTGGCGAAGGATCAGATGGGGACGTCAGTCCTTGGATTCAAGGCGACCTGAGACCTCAAGCCCCCTTCCCCAACCCCTGCTCGACAGGTTGCGTCGTACGCTCCTCTGTAACTGAATGAACGCAGCTGACCGGCGAAGGATCAGATGGGGACGGGACACTGCTCCAATGTCCAACCCCTACTCGACAAATTGCGTCGTACGCTCTGATGTGAGTGTGTGAACGCTGCCGACCGGGTGGAAGGAACGGGGCGTTGGCCCTTGCATTCAAGGCGACAGCGACCACTGGGACCTGAAGCTCCCTCCTCCAACCCCTGCTCGACATGTTGCGCCAGCGAGAGAGATGGCGACCTCTCACACGATCCGCCTCGCAAAGAATGTACGAGCGTTGATGACTGCCATATACCATCCGCCTAGCAATGATTGTACGGGAGTCGAGTGCCAAAGAATTAACCTGAGCTTTTCTATGTACCGTCCTTGAAAATAACATCAAGCTTAGCGCCGTTGGGAGTAGTAGTGTTAGTTCTGGGAAAAAGCGCATCTAGCGCCCCCGCGTAGTCCAGTCGGGCGACTCGGGTGGCTTGCCGCCCCCGCCGCTCATGCCCCTCCTCGCCTCCTCTCTCCCCCGCCGTCGCCGGCAGATGCCGTCCGGGCAAAGCTCCGGTCGGTGGTCGGCGGCGGCGGGACTCTTGCTCCCAGTGCGGATGTGAATGCGGACAAGAAGGTCGTGGACATGGCGGCAGATCCCGGCGTCGATTGCACGAGCGGGATTGCTTCCTAGCGAATGACAGCGCACTGGTGGTGGAGCGCTTCTCCACATCTCGTTCTGGGCGCCTGCGGCCGTGCTGACTCAGCTAGATCCGACCACCATGCTGGCGGGCTTGATCTGAGGTGTGGTGGTAGTTGCTGCCTTCGTGCGATGATACTTTGTCGTGGCCAACCCATCACCCAGATTCGTCCAATAGGTGCTCGCCGCCTTCCTAGATCTGGGCATGGTGGAGGCTGCTGAGCCGGCCAGACTTCCGGACGGGCATGGTGTTCCCGTCGTCGGATGGTTTCCCCTTGCTCGGTCTTGCTCAGTCTCATTGCTCACAAGCTCATGCAATTGAGAACCTGGGATTTTCAATCTGGCCATCGGCGAGTTCCAGACTTCTTCTTCAAAGGAAAACAAGGACTGGCGCATATGGCGCTCTTTAGACACCTTGATTGGATAGGGGCCGGTCGTGCGCACCCGCAACATCAGCATAACCAGCTTCCCCGGGGTATCGCGAAGCTCTGCTTTTGTTGACACCTTGGGACATGTCTGCACCAAGATTTCTAAGGGATCAACACATGCGGAGAATGCCATGGTATGATTGAATGACTTGCAAGTGGCGAAAGGCGGGGTCTTGGATGCGATGAAGACTTTGCTTCACAGGCAGTTGTTCGAACTTGGTTGCGGGATATGTTCCCGTCCAGACGGGACACGAGTTCCTGTGAACCTGGTGGTACGTGACTTGCAGTAGTAGCCTCCGCAAGTGGGGGCGGCAGCATTGGAGGACTTCTTTGTTGGTGGTGCTCCTCTGAGTACCGAGTCGGGTTTTCCAGGGTGAAAAACCAAGGTCTGGCCTTTATTGGTTGTGCCTGGCAGTGGCCTTGTGAAGGCATTGTTTTGGGAACGCGATCTTTCTCCAGGGTGAAAACCTAAGATCTGTTATAATTTTTCAGTACTGCTGCTATCTCAATGTCAAGAATATACAAGTTGTTGTTTCCTCTAAGTTACATATGTACTATTGGATGATATTGATACCGATATGTATCCATGAAATATTTTTTGTTCAGGCAGAAATAGTATTGATCGGTGCACATTGAAATGTCAGAAGGTGGATTATACTGCTCTTTATGCTTGGGATCAAGCACCACTGGCCAAGAAGCAGTGTGGTCACCCATGTTCCCACCGGATCAGGTTGGTGTGTGAAAGAGGAAGACACCGGATCATCATGCCGGACATGCATGATGTGCTTCTTTTGCCGGCTGTGATTGATGTGGATACATTTTAAACAACTTCCATTAACCTATGCTTGTTTGGTAATATTCCTCAACTACAACAAGGGGCCATGAATTGAATTTTTGAAAAAGAAGTTCACATATTTCTGACGTCAATATTTTTAAATATTTCTATCGTCGCTTTGTCAGAATGGATGGATTCAGCAAAGTGATACTTTTTGTTCCCTCCGTATAAATTTGTCAGAAATGGATCTGCGCCGCAACGCGCGGCATCACGATCTAGTCGGCAGCGGGGTTATACTGCTCTTTAGGCCTAGGATCAAGCACCGCAGGCCAAGAAGCAGTGTGGTCACCCATGTTCCCACTGGATCAGGTTGGTGTGTGAAAGAGGAAGACACCGGATCATCAAGCCGCACAAGCATGATGTGCTTCTTTTGCTGGCTGTGATTCAGTCGGCAACGGGGTGTCGTAGGCTTGGTTATTGATCGCTGCATATTGAAATGTCAGAAGGCTTGGTGACGGAGGTAAGCTGGGAGCGCCCGTCGTGGAACGTTAACTCCTTGATAAAGGCTGACATGAACGTTAACTCCTTAGAGGCTTACGATTCAGTGAACCAATAAGATGCCAACAGACTAGAAGTCCAAGCGATTAATTAGTAAACGTACTGACTCCATGCAATTAATAGCCTATGTGACTAATTGATGCCAACTGTAGCATGCAGCTAGTACCATTGTTGGGCGCAAACTCGCTATAAATAGGCGGCCATGCCTGATCATACGATCCATCGCAACACACTCTCACACGCACATACATTTCAGGCTTGGATTTGCAGTTGAAGTAGCTCCAGAAGAAAGATGGCGGTAAGAAATATGGGTAGCTTAAGCATGTAACCTATTTTTCTTTACCGTAGTTGTTTTATATATACAAACATGGCACGCTTAAATACCAATGAATCAATTAGCTAGAGATGGATGGATGTATACATGTATAGAGAAATGAAATGCATGTGCAGGATGTTTATTAATGAATTTGTGATGCATTTAGGTGGTGATGAAGGTTGGTGCATGGGGTGCACCGGACGGATCCCCTCAGGACATCAACCCCCAAAGCAGGCCCCAACGCCTAGAGAGCATCACCATCTATAGCACCGAAGCTCCTACGGTGGGCCGCATCTATGGTTTCTCCTTCAAATACGTGGACCAGCAGGGGAGCCGCATCGAGAGCGACGTCTGGGGCAGCAACACCGGGAATCCCAACACCATCGAAATGAGGGAAGGCGAGCAGCTCAAGCTCGTGGACGGCACCTTCGACGATGAGGGCATAGCATCGCTCACGCTAGAAACGAACAGGACCAAGTACAAGACCTACGGGTATCCGGTGCAGGGAGGCGAGTTCAAATTGCCGCTGCCGCAGGGCAAAGGCGAGCTGGTCGCCTTCTTTGGCCGCTCGGGCGTGGCCCTCAAGGCGCTGGGGGTCTACGTGAAAGGCTCGCCCGTCAAGGTCGGTAAGTGGGGCGGCAAAAGCGGCGCACCACGGGACATCAGGCCAGATGCCGAGCCGTGGAAGCTGGAGAGCTTCACCGTCCACAGCAGCGAGCGCATCCATGGCTTCTCCTTCACCTACCTCACCAAGAGTGGCCAGGCCATCAGTCCCCCCCTCTGGGGCATGAAAGCTGGAGAGGAGCATCCCGTACGTTAATTAATTTCCTTTCTACTTGTCTACTACACTAGTATACTTACTTAGTTGTTGCATGCTTGTGCTGTGGTGCAGGTTGTCATGAACCAAGGCGAGTACGTGAGCAGCATCACCGGCGCTTACGACACCTATGGCGTCACCTTCCTCCAGTTCGACACCAACCAGGGGGCTTCGCACACGTTCGGGCGCCACCCATCTGCAGGGACTAAGACCTTTACCGTGCCGCTACCGGACAACGGTGCAATGGATGACGCCGCCGCGGTCGCCTTCTTCGGCAGCTCCGGGGAGAGCCTCGTCGCCATCGGCGCCTACGTCGGGGTCGCGCCCGAATGAACCATCCACCTAGCTAGCAGCTCTACTCTATCCCATCGATCCCACACGTACGTACCTGCAGATCCCAGCACGTACGTACGTTCCAGTTAAACCCCAGCTGCATGCTATGCTAGCTGGCTATATGTGTGTGTGTGTATATGTGCTGAATAAGGACGATGGGGTCCCACTTTGCGGGCTGCAGCTCGATCTACCTACTTTCAAGGGATTATGTGTGTGTGTCTATGTGCATGTATACGTAATATGTAATAATGTGTGCCCATGGTTTGCAATAAAGTTGTACCACCCGTTTCCTTACACACAAGTATCTGCTCCCACTACGGGAGAACGCATCTCCGGTTGACCCGTGGTGGGAATTTCGCAGCTACACGTCCAGAAACTTCTTAAAGTGTTATCGCATGCGTGTGTTTTGTTCCATCTGTGTTTTGCGTGAAATTTCTGTACGGCAATTTTGGCGGGAATTTTTTTGGAGGGCATGCGTTTCCTTACACACAAGTATCTGCTCCGTTGCTTTTAGATCCTATATATTGATTTAGGCGCGCGCGGATCAGCCGGGTCATGAGCCGTTCGTTTTGACGCATCGTACGGTCTGCGCTGTTTGTCACGTGGGTGGAGTGGCGGCTAGCGCACGGTGACTTTTCTTCTGCCGTGCATGCAGGCGCGTGAAGCTAAAAAGCTGGGCTAGCTGCTAGCTACCGTGTCCCCATGGTTTGCAATAAAGTTGTACCACCCAGTTATTTCTGGACGGGCAATTTTGGTGGGAAAATTTTTGGAGGGAAAATTGGCCGGAAAAAATTTGGCGAGAAATTTCTAGGCTGGAAATTTTGGATGAAAAAATTGGGCAGGAAATCTGGTGGAGACGGTTATAAAAAGGTCCCGACCGGCTACACAACCCTCTACACATAAATTCACCATTTCACTTTGACACCCTCTCTAGCTAGTATGGATAGTCGGATCACGTTCCCGGAGGAGATGTGGAAGTGTGGTGAGCCTGAACTCCGTCCCGAGCGCGGACACTGCGTGTTGTCCCGCACTCCTGGCATGGGCAAGCTGGAGGACAAGTGGTGCGGCCGCGCACTGATGGCGACGGCGGAAGGTAGCCGGCCATCGGTGTCGCCGGAGGACATCGTGGCGGCCGTGGTGGCGCACTGCGGTGTAAACCGCCACGCCACGAAGGTGGAGGTTTGCACGCCGCCATTCGACTTCTTCGTGCATTTCTGTTCGATCGAGGAGTGCACTCCCGTCCTTCATGCCTCCCGCAACCTTGTCGTCAACGGCGAGACGCTCGCGATGAGCCGCCGGCATCGCGGGCATGGAGGGCGGGCATCGGAGCTGCCGTACCTAACGAAGTTGAGCTGACAGAGGTTCCCACGGGAGGTGTGGGATCCCCAAGCCGAGAACCAGTTCATCAACCGGCTAGGTGGGCAGCTCGTGGAGATGCTCAAGCTAGAGAACAGCTGGTACCTGAAGGTGATGGCGTGGATGAAGAACTCACCTGAAGTGCCAAATGTCTATGATATGGAGGTGCCAGAGCCCGATCTGCCGCCGTCTAAGTTCGACGCCCCCTACTCACCCACGAAGAAGAGGACATTGGTTCATACTGTCCTAATCCATGTGGGGCAGGTCGTCAACTCCGTCCGGTCATCAGGTCAGGCGGTCACAACTTCGAAGGGCCATCTCTCGGGGGATCAGCCGGAGGAGAAAATAACTGATGAGAAGATTGAAGCATGGTGTTAATTAATTTGTTGTTCTTCAGAATGTTATAATTTCGTAGACGATGTTTGTTGTTTGTCAGTATGTGCTGTTTGTTTCCAAAATGTTTGTGTTTTGTGTTAGGATTAAATAAAATACGTGTTTGAGGTGTTGCTTTCTTAAATTCATAATACTTTGAACACATTGATGATACAAAGGATTTGCAACACACTTAATCTTAAACTAGCATAGAAAGATTACACAATGTCATTACAACTCAGCTTCTTATTTCACCTTCTTGTACTTCTTCCCATTTATGATCCTCTTGATCCAATGACTGAGTCCCTTCTTAATCTTGCAAAGAGAACTAGCTGCTTTCAATTCTGGAACCGTACTTTTAGGCACCCATCGAGGCAACACATACTCATGAGAGATGTGATAGGTACTGGCCGGAGAGCGGGAGGAACCCCGCAGCAACCATGACAACGTGCATGGAGTGCAACACATCGGAATCCTACCGTGGCAGACCCGTCATCTCTCGGGCACTGGCGGCGGCAGGGGCAACCGCGAGGCCAAGGACAAAACCGACACAACAAAGGGAATTACTAGGGAGCAGAAAGAGTTCATGCTGGCGGTGTGAACGAAGGCATGTCCCCCGCAGCCTCCTTTTATGGGCATGAGGGGGTCGTCCGCCGCTCCCTCTCCCCCACGCGCTTTAAATCACACATCCCCCAAGGCGTCCCACTACCGAGGTGTTTCTCCCCTCTTCGCATGGACCGCGGGGGGGGGGGGGGGGGGCACCACACGGGCAACAGCTCCCCGCAGAACGCTGCCATAAGGCATACCGAGAAGCATAGATCCAGGCCGAGCTCATAAGCCAACTCTAACACCTTGTTTTTTGTGATTGTTTCTGGGCATAAAGTTCCATACCCAACGGGCGGTACAAGAAAAAGGGCTACAAGAGATCACTTTAACGACACCAGCCTACAAAGGGCTGTCAAGGCGGTCAGGGTCTGCCTCTTCCCTCCAAAGAAGAGGCCGTGGTTAGAGAGGTGTCCGCTCGGTCCTGAGCAGCGGTGGCTTCATGGTGGCATCGGGAATCGCCGCGCAAACGTCTCGGACTGCAGGGAGAAGCGCTCGTTTATGCGGCGGACAACTTCCGTTGCGGCCGCCTGCTCACGCTACATTCAACCAGCAAGCCCGTCGTTAGGGAGAAAGCACAAAGGGACGCCGGGCACAGGGGTAAGATCTCCATAAGCGCCCCGCTGAGGACCCCGGCGCGGACGAGCGCAAGTACAAGGGGACTCACCTCCAAGGCCTCGTCGAGCGCATACAGAAGCTGGGACAGCCGCAGATTCCCCACCGCCTCCTCCCTCAGTGCCTTCAAAGCCTCCGCCCGACGGAATGCATGGAACGAGGGGGACGGTTCGACCCCCTCGCGCGGACGCCTGCACCAACAAGAGGAGCGATGAAAGGAAACGCGTCCAGCCCATTTGGGACAGACTCCACCTCAGCCTCCTCTCCGGCAAGACATCTCGGGACCACCTCCACCTTTGCCTTGCGCTCCACGGAGGGGGGCCGCTCGTGACATACCGGACGAGGGCGGCGTACATGTGTCCGTCATCCTTGCGCTTCGGATCAGTGCTATGGCATCTCCGTGGCAGGAGATGAGGGAAGGCACAAGGCGGAGATGGGGATGAGGGCCAAGCCGCCGGTTTTTATAAGCCGATATGAGTGGCACCCCCTCTCCAGCTGTTTCCTCTCCCCATGAACTGCCGTCTTCCTACCAGCAAACTACCACTTCCAAGGCATGGGTGACTGCGACCCCGCACAAGGATCAAGGCGGCCATGGTCCCGCACAGCTAGCAGACACCTGCGGGCAGGGAGCGAGGCTGTGTTCCCTGCCTTTGGCGCAGCCCTGGCACCCTCATGGATGCCGCCAAGCCTGTGCTCGGGGGCTACTATCGCACCCGCGGAGTCAGGGACTCCCGCAGGTCCGCCTAAGCATGGGCCACATCCGCCCTCCCGACAAGGGTAAACACTGCCCGGCGAGCTACAACATCCAGAAGGAGTCAAACCTTCGCTCGTTTCCCCAGTGTGGGGACAGCATGCAGATCTTCATGAAGATTAAGTAATATGGGACCGGCCTTCCGGAGAGCAGACCCTCAGGCGGAGGGGATGTCTCCGGCTCGGTGGCGCCACACCTTCTTCCCAGGCAAATGGCCGAGGCACGACCCGGTGTGCGTCCCAGGGAGGCCAAAGGGGGCCACGGTGCTCGTGATTCCTCTAGGGCTGCCCTTCCCGGGAATGCTCCCTGAATGAGCCCGGCGCACCGCGCACCCCACGTCATCCGCTACGACCAACGAAAGCCAAGCAAGCAACCTCTGACACCTCCACGCGGTCCCAAGGAGGTTGCGCCATTCCGAGGATGGCGCGTCGCGTCTGCTACGACGCGTGGCGGGGAATATATCGGCACGCAGCATAACCCGCCAGTACGCAGCGGGCCTTTGACAAGACAAGATCACACCGGCCAGAGGACCGCCATGATATCCTTCCTTCCCGGCACAGCGCCTCAACTTGGCAGCGCCCGGTCCCATCTGCACGGGCGGGACGATAGGGCAGAGTAATGGCCCCCTGCGTGCCTCCCCTCGCCGCCAATCACGATAGGTGCGCCGCACGCATAGCGACGACGCGTGTAGAATAGCCTCTGTGGTAACCCCTTGGGATATAAAAGGAGGTCCGTGGTTGTAGTAGGCATATTCTCATCATAGTATAGGAGGCATATTCTCATCATAGTATAGTTTCTCTTCATCATATATACAAGGCATATTATAATCATACTCAATTTTATCCTCCAATGTATGTGAACTAAAAAGTTCATATTCACTGTCAAAGATATCATCATTGATAGCAAAAGGATTTTCATCCCCAAGATTAAAACTTTCCATATCATTTGCATAAGTAACATTCAAAGAATGCATAATAATAACATTACCTCTATCATGATTAATATGCAAAGAATAAAGCTCTATAGCCTTTTAATTTTTCTTCAAATACTTCATGACCAACATCAAGATAAACTTTATAAAGATCATAAAGAACATTCATATTTTTGTTGTTTTCTTTCATAAGACAAACTAGTAAATAAAAACAACAAACAAAAAGATACAATTGCAAGATCTAAAGAAGATACCTTCAATCGCTAACCTCCCTGGCAACGGCGCCAGAAAAGAGCTTAGTTCGCGGGGAGAGAGCTCCTTACCTAACCTCCCCGACAACGGCTCAAGAAAAGAGCTTGATTTCTACTACACACTTCTATTATTGTCGACTCTGTTGGGCCTCCAAACACAGAGGTTTGTAGGACAGCAGCAAATTTCCCTTAAGTGAATGACCCAAGGTTTATCAAACACAGGGAGATGTAGGTTGAAAAGTATCCCTCTCAAACAATCCAGCAATTATGCTACAAGAATTCTCTTGTTTCCCCAACACACATAATACAATTGTTAGTTGTATAGGTGCACTAGTTCGGCGAAGAGATAATGATATGCAGGTAATAAAGGTGGCAGAAAAGAGCTTTGTTGACGGGGTGTAAATTATGGCAGCAAGGTACAAAGTAACAAAACTAAAAGTAAACAGCGTAACAATGTTTGGAAACAAGGCCTAGGGTTCATACTTTCACTAGTGACAACTCTCAACAACATTAACATAATTAAACATATGATAACCCTCCAAAAGCATGCAAGGTAATGATTACTCCGAGATCTCTCTTCTCATGGATCAAAACAGGATGAGACTTACGTAGGGCTACAAAAGCACACCGTAAAGTTCATCTTTCTAATACATGGACACCCCACGCTGTCACTTTGATCATCCAAAATCATACTAAACAAACACCTCCTGATTTATGTCTTTCTAATCTATTATCCATAGAGTCCCCAATGTGCCACGGGCCTCCCGAAAATATACTAAACATGCATCAAGTAATCTCATGATTCCATTATTCAGTCCAACAAAGAACATACTCATGATCATTGTCTTTCTAATCTATTAACCATAGAGTACCCAACGGGTCTCCAGAAATTATACTAGACAACAATCAAGTGAGCAAGATCATATCCAATATATAAAGAAAAAGAGGGGAAACATCATATGATTCAATTACATTAACATAGCTCATAATCACAATCAAGATCACATCATGGGAGAGAGAGAGAGAGAGAACCACATAGCTACAGTTACAACCCTCAGCCCCGAGGAGGGACTTCTCACACATCACCATTAGGAGTAGCAAGATCGATGAAGATGGCTCCGGTGATCAATCCCCGTCCCGACAGGGTGCCGGAACAGGACCTTTAGGACCTCAAACTAGGGTTTCCGTGACGACGGCGACTCTGTATCAAATTTGGGAAAAAGTTCTTCTATGTCTTGCTTAGGTTTCCGGGGCAAATATATATAGGCCGAAGGGTTTCGCGAGCGGTTGCACGAGGTTGGAACACGGTCTTGGGCCGCGACCAGGTATGGGCCCACGTGTGGGGCCCGCGTGCCCCCTTGCTGGCTCCTCCAGCTGGCAAGTTTTGGCTCTCTGTGTCCGTCTCAAAAAGTTAGAACTTTCATTTTTGATATTTTTCTGCATTGCACAAACAAATAAACAGAAACTGGCACTTGGCATCTTGTTAATAGGTTAGTCCAAGAAAATGCTACAAAATGATATTAAATCATAATAGAAACATGTAGCAATGATATAAAAGTAGCAAGAAACAATAAAAAAATATAGATACGTTTTGGACATATCGCCCTGCTCCATCACTTTCATGTCAATGTGGTTGCGGGAGAAACTCAGCAGCCCAAGAACAAAAGGGTTTTTCCAATAGAAAGCTAGCCCAACACTTCTACCATCATTCAAAACCAACAAAATATTTATCTATCAGTATTTTCCCCAATTGAGTTTCCACAAGAAATAACACAGAAGGGGCGAACAAAGAGACGAGGTTCTTGACCTCTCGTGCTGTTGCGGGTTCACCGGCTCCGCAACAATTCCATCCCAAAGTACTCATTGTCCCCGATAGCACTCCGTGTGGGAGACCGCCAATGGGGTTTTGTTTGTATTTTCATCTAGGTTATCTTTCTTAGTACTTTTAGGATCTCTCTTCAGTGAAAGGCTCCTATGTAACATCCCAAGTTTGTAATAAAGAGTTAATAAGTTAATCTTGTTCATGGCATGCATTATTTTGAGCTTAGGAAAAATTTCCGTTTAAAATAAAGGAGAAAACCCTAAAATGCTAAATTTTCCTCTATGTTTAAATGTGTCAAATAAATTCCAAAAATTCAAATTAAAACTATAGGGATGTTCCTTGTAAAATTGGGAATCTCCATGTATTTTTACTTTATTTTTTTTATGTATAAAATTTGCAGAATTAATTCAAAACAGATTTGATTTCAGGAAAAAGGTTAAAAAGCTGATAAGGTGGTCCCACACCCTTTCCCCTTGTGTCTTCTTCCTCAGTAAGCGAAGCAACTCACTGTTGCTAGTGCCATCTTCGCTTGCCACCTACAACTTGCCCTTCCCTTGCGGATAAGACCGGCCTTAACGCCCTGTGAATTTCCTCTCTTATCTTTCCTCTCTCTCCCGAGCTCTCTCCCTCACTGTATGTCTCCCGCGCCGAAATCCTAGCTCGTCACCGTAGATGATTCCGTCGCAACCCAGCCACCATGGGACCTGCCAAGCACGCCTTGAGCTCCGCCGTGACTTCCTCTCTACCCCCTCCGAGTATGTCATGCCGAGATGCACGGAGTTGCCAGGATCGAGGTCATCTTCCTTGCGGCCGGTGAGGCTCCACCGTTGCTCCCTGGGCATCCTCGACCAATCATATGTCCTCTTGTGAGCTCCTAGTCCTCCCCGACCCCTCCGGTCTCTCGCTCGCCTCCCGTAGCGTGCTCACGCTGGTAGTCACCATCCGACGCCATGGCAACGAGTCGCCGGAGCTCCTTCGACAACCAAATGGCTTGTACCACCACCCATTCATCTCGCTGCCACACCGTGCATCATGTCCATGCATGAGAGCATCCCGGGACGCCCTCCTCCGCCGGTTCCATGCTCGTTGGCGTCCGGTCAATGTCGCCACGTGGGTCTGCCGGTCAAACTTGACAGGCGGGCCTAGCATGCCTGCGTGGCTGCCGATGTGCCCCCCTGGCTCACTTGTCAGTGGCCCAGGCTAGCTGAGCCCCAGTGACAAAAGTTTTAGGACTTTTTTGAATTTTACAAAAATTCCAAAAAACTGTATTAAACTTGTAAAATCAATATTTATTTGCTGGTTTATCAAAAAATTATGAGTTGTACATTAATATGTTAAAAAAATTAAGATCTATATGTTAGCGTCAAATTCATGCATGTTTAAATAACCTAAATTGAGATCTAAGTATAAGAACTAAATAACCACTTTCTTTAATTATTGGATTATTTCCAAATAATGGTTTTAGTTGCATTTGGACCCCATTTAAATTGTTCTTCATATTTTATGGATTAATTGTATTCCTTAACACGTCATTCATACATTGTGCGCATTGCATTATGCCATGGTTGAATGTTGTTCTTCTTCTTTTCCAGTGTTTTGTTCTTCCCGGTAGAGCGCAAATTCGAGATTGAGATCAACAACGCTGAAGAATGGTAAGTGGTCATTGATGAACAAGTCAAGCATAAGATTTCCAATGATCTATATTTGGTTATCGACGATCAAGGAAAGCGTAGCCCCATACTTTAGCACCTATTGCACCTCCCCATGTGTTCCAAATCAAACGATCGCTCCACTACACGTAAATACAAGTTCTTGGTCAATCCCCTGCAACCGTCGCAGACCCAAGCGGCAACCGACGAGCACTTGCACAAGTGCGGGTAATATGCCGAAGGCTCTAGGTCAACTTCCAGAGAAAATCTACTTGTACTGTTGACAGGTCTTTTAGGTGCCCATCATTACTATACACACTGTTGACCGGCCTTATCAGTTGCCCATCTACCACGAGCGCTGACCAAGGTACTTATAAAGTGGCAGATCAATCTCCACTCATCGCTTCCTCTCCTCCTCTCGACGGCGGGCGAAGACGATGAGTCCCTCGCCATCGTTTCCGTCTCTTGTCCAAAGCTCACGGCCACCAAATCGGCGCTCGCGGATGCCCTCTCGGTGGCAATCTTTCCTTGTCCATTGGATTTTTTGCGCCCAAATTGTACGGCAAGGGTTTACGTGTTTTGCCAGTTTGGAGGGGAAATATGGTTTTCATGCTTAGCAGCAGCCGACATTGTCGCTAAGCGTGTTGTGCAGGTCCACGCTTGTTGAAGCGTCAGACAACAAGCAACCCTACTCAAGTCTTCGAAATCCTACTGGATTGATAACCCTGGTTCCTTAACTGGGGGGAATTGCTGCTAGACAACATCATACCTTCCTCTTGGGGTATCCGAACGAACGTGTGACCACTACACGCTAGCAGATGGTTATTCTTGTTTCTCTCAAATTCATGTTAGAAAGCAAGACCAAGAGAAAACCACTTTCACTTGTCCTTATGGTACTTATGCTTATAGACGTATGCCTTTTGGTTTATGTAATGCACCAGCTGCTTTTCAAAGACGCATGTCTGCTATTTTTCATGGCTTTTGCGAGGAAATTGTGGAAGTCTTCATGGACGATTTCTCCGTCTATGGAACTTCTTTTGACAATTGCCTCCATAATCTTAACAAAGTTTTGCAGAGGTGTGAGGATACTAATCTTGTGTTGAATTGGGAGAAATGCCACTTTATGGTTAATGAAGGAATTGTTCTTGCTCATAAAATTTCTGAAAGAGGTATTGAAGTTGACAAGGCTAAAGTTGATGCTATTGAGAAGATGTCCTATCCAAGGGATGTCAACGGTATTCGTAGTTTCCTTGTACATGCTGGTTTCCATAGGAGATTTATTAAAGACTTTTCTAAGACTTCAAGACCTCTCACCAATCTTCTTCAAAAAGAAGTTCCTTTTGTTTTTGATGATAATTGTAAAGAAGCCTTCGAAATTCTTAAGAAAGCTTTAATAACTACACCTATTGTTCAATGACCTGATTGGAATTCTCCTTTTGAAATTATGTGTGATGCTAGTGATTTTGCTATAGGAGCTATTTTAGGCCAAAGGATTGATAAGAAATTGAATGTTATTCATTATGCTAGTAAAACGTTGGATAGCTCTCAAATAAATTATGCTACTACTGAAAAAGTGTTCGTAGTTGTTGTTTTTGCTTGTGATAAATTTAGACAGTATATTGTTGATTCTAAAGTTACTATTCATACTGATCATGCTGCTATTAAATATCTTATGGAAAAGAAAGATGCTAAACCTAGGCTTATTAGATGGGTGCTCTTGTTACCAGAATTTGATTTACATATTTTTGATAGGAAGGGAGCAGTTAATCCTATTGCTGATAATTTGTCTAGAATAGAAAATATTCCTGATGATCCTATTCCTGTTAATGATAGTTTTCCCGATGAACAGCTTGCTGCCATTAAGGTTAACTCACATGAAAATCCTTGGTATGCTGATTATGCTAAGTTCATTGTTTCTAAGTTTTTGCCTCCAAGCTTTACTCATCAATGGAGGAAGAAATCCTTTTATGACTTGAGGCATTATTTCTGGGATGACCCACATATATATAAAGAAGGTGTAGATGGGATATTAAGAAGATGCATACCTGAGCATGAACAAGAAGATATATTGAGGAAATGTCATAATAGTCCTTATGGAGGGCATCACGCTGGTGAAAGAACCGCACACAAGGTTTTACAATCAGGTTTCTACTGGCCTACTCTCCTTAAAGATGCTAAAAAGTTTATATCAACTTGTGATGAATGTCAAAGGGTTGGTAATATTAGTAGACGTAATGAAATGCCTATGAATTATTCTCTTGTTATTGAACCTTTTGATTGTTGGGGATTTGACTTTATGGGTCCTTTTCCACCTTCACATGGCTATACTCATATTCTTGTTGCTGTTGATTATGTTACTAAATGGGTAGAAGCTATTTCTACTAGAAGTGCTGATCATAAAACCTCTATGAAAATGCTTAAAGACATAATTTTCACTAGGTTTGGTGTGCCTAGATATCTCATGACTGATGGAGGTTCTCATTTTATTCATGGTGCTTTTAGGAAAGCTCTTGCTAAATATGATGTTAATCATAGAGTCTCATCAGCATACCATCCTCAAACAAGTGGTCAAGTAGAATTAACCAATAGGGAAATTAAATTAATTTTGCAAAAGACAGTTAACAAATCTAGAAAGAATTAGTCTAAGAAACTTAGTGATGCTATTTGGGCTTATAGAACTGCTTATAAAAATCCCATGGGCATGTCTCCTTATAAGATGGTTTATGGGAAGGCTTGCTATTTGCCCCTTGAGATAGAACACAAAGCTTATTGGGCTATTAGACAACTCAACTGTGATTTTAAATTAGTTGTAAAGAAAAGATTGCTTGTTATGATTTCTTTAGATGAATGGAGAAGTGAAGCTTATGAAAATGCCAAGTTATTTAAAGAAAAAGCTAAAAGGTGGCATGATAAAATAATCCTCAAAAGAGAATTTAATATTGGTGATAAAGTATTATTGTATAGGTCTCGTCTCAGATTTTTTTGCAGGAAAATTACTCTCTAAATGGGAGGGACCTTTTGTTGTGGAAGAAGTTTATCGTCCTGGTGCTATCAAGATTAATAATTTCCAGGGCACCAACCCACAAGTGGTGAATGGCCAAAGACTCAAGCATTATTTATCCGGCGATCCATATAATGTGGAGGCCGATATTATACAAGTAGTCACTCCGGAAGATCAGTTAAAAGCCAAATACAGGAGCAGAATAGAGTCAGAATTGGAATAGGTATGTGTTTTGGTAAGAAAAACTTCGCAAAACGCCGCAAAAAAATTATATTCAGTGTTTTTGGAAAATATGAAAAATTTGGACATGAAAAAGAGTCGGAACCGAGGCCTGAGGCCATGAGGTGACCCTCAGGCGCGGGCCCACTCCAGTCCGCACCTGGAGATCACCTCGGGGCCCCAGTGCCCGTTGCCGACTCCGCTTCGACTCGTTACCTTCCTTTCGTTGTATAACTTTTTCCTATATAACCCCCCAGATCGTCCCGGGATTGTATCTTGTGTTTTCGACGAGTTTTGTTTTCGAGCTGTTTTTGTTAGGAAGCCGAAGCTTTTGGATCAAGATGTCCTCTTTTGGTTCGAGTCTGGAGGACTATGATGCCCGTCGTCTTCGTCGGATCCAACAAGACATCAATCAAGGAGCTTTCATGGTATGGGCTATGGAGGAAGAGATAGCTACAAGGAAGGAGGATATGGATCGCAACCTGAGGGAGGAAATTAGGAGAGCTGCGCCATGTCAACCTGGGAGACCATCGTCAAGCAATCCAACTTTTGTGGGATCAATTAACTCTCAACGTGGTTACTCTCATCATGTGTAGGGAACCGTACCTCAAGATCAAGACCCCCACATATTTCCTATGATAGCTGAAGCACATCGGGTCACCAATCAATTCTGCGAGCAATATCGGGTTATCAAAGCGGAGGTGGCAATATTGGAAGCATAAAACATTGAACTTCGTTTGATAATCAAGGGCTTCCTGACTCCTATTCAAGTGATCCCGCTGTCACCACCAAGGGACCAAGCTTGATTATCATGGGTAATGTCACTCCCTCGGCTTGTTCCGAGCTTGGGGTAGTTGCCCCGGTATCTTTATTTTAATCTTTTACTATTCGAGTCGCGTGTCTTATCATGATTAGGGAAGTTATTATATAGTATGGTTGTTTGCAAGTTGGGCTGTCACTCCTTTATAAGTGAGCTTTGTATCCATTGGTGTGAGTTTGTCTATGATGAAATATTGATATGAAGTCTTCTTTCTTACTTAGTTTCACTTTATATTCTATTCATTGCAATCATTCTTACATGCTTGTCTTGTGAAAAGTAGTGATCTCATGTTGGGTGTAGTGGCAGAAATTTATTGAGTATTGGCAAATATAGCATTGGTCATAGCAACAACACTTAGAGACTTAGAACAAAGAAGAGAGATTTCACATGCAGATATATTACCTCATAGATCTTTTATGCCTGCAAAACTTTCACGTTATATGTTACTATGATTGATGTGTTATGCTAACAAGGAAGACAATTGCAATGCTTCATGTTCTATATCATTGCATGGTTGTATATCTGTTTGCATCTCTCAACATCGTATGTTTGCTACAAAGCCTTTGCTAGCCTTAAACCTTGTACTGAGTATGATCACTACTCGTGCATCCCAACCTGAACCAAAACCTTCCACAAGTGTCCACCATACCTTCCTATATGTGGTATTTCACCGCCACTCCAAGTAAATTTCTTGTGTGCTACCTTTAAACCTTCAAAATTATTAATACTTCATATTTGTGCCTTTGTTCTCAGCTCATGAGGAAGTAATGGATGGTTCATTATTTTTCCCTATGTTGATCAAACTTTACCTCTTTGACTTGCATGCATAATGTGCTCGTCCTTAATACTGCAAAAAGAGCTGGCAAAAGGTTGCCCAGTCCACAAAAGATAAATGCTACATCATAATCTATACTCTCCTCACACTTTGGACCTGAGAAATCAGTCGAACTTAGCTTGTGTCAACAAAGGATAATAGAAACGTACTCGTTTCTCTATGGGAGCCGCTCTTAAGGTTTGATCAATATGGGAAGTGATGAGTTATCTAGTATCAGTCGTTGACGAGAACATACACCACTCAAAATTTATTTTCACATCTCTTATCATTTTCAACTTAAAAGCTCTAGCACATGAGTAATCCCTGCTTCCCTCTGCGAAGGGCCTGTCTTTATTATTAGGATTGAGTCAGTTTCACCTATTCCTTCTACTCTTCACTAGCAAACTTATGATGTTGAACTGAGATGCACTCTTATATATGTCCACGATGTTATTTAACTATGTCTTATTATAGTTGACATTACCATCAAGGTAAACAAGTTGAAAGTTAAGCTTTCCTAACTAGCATCTTCCTTTGTGTCAGTTATTTTCACTTTTTTTATAAGAACATAATTCCTGAAAGTTTTCTATTCATGCAAAGACTTTGGGATAATTGCAGCATGTGTTATTTGCTTAATAGCTCTGACATAGACTCTTCCAGAAGGATAAGATTGATTTGATAGTTGTTCTCTGACCAAGAACATAGTTTGCCATTGCTCAACGAATTTGCACTTACTACACCTTTATATGATTGAATCATTACTTCTCTTTGAGAAGCATTATGAGAAAGGTTGATGTATAGAATTGTCAGTGTTTGCTAAGTAATTACTGATGCTTCATGTCCGTATTCTTTATTATCGACACTTCACTCCATAAAATATGTGGTCATGTTTTTTGAGTTCAGTTTTCGCTTGGGGACAAGCAGAGTCTAAGCTTGGGGGAGTTGATACATCCATTTTGCATTACTATTTTATATGTTAATTCTTCCTTATTCATTGATATACTTAATATTAGAGTGCAATACTTATGTTATTTCGTTGTTTTCTGTGTGTTTTGCAGTTTTACAAAATTAATTATCAGAGTCAGAATTCAGGAGGAAAAATCACCTGTCAGAGGGGGTACCTTCTGGACATCAGAAAAATCAGAAAAGGGATTTTCTCAAGAAATCACCAGGGGAGCCCGAAGGAGACCTGGAGGGGAGCCCGAAGGAGACCTGGAGGGGAGCCAGGGGCCACCAGATCACCCCCAGGCATGGGCCCCCTAGGCCGCACCTGGAGGTCACCTGGGGGCTATGGGCCCCGCCTCCGGCTCCCCTTTGGCGTACTTACCCGCCTTGACCTAAAATCATCGGGGAGGCACATGGTAGAATTTTTCCGCCGCGTCTTCCTGACGGAAACGAGAGAGAGAAGAAAAGACCTTCCTGGCGTGGAGATTCAGCCGGGGAAATTCCCTCCCGGAGGGGGAAATCATCATCGTCATCACGCCGGGCATCATCGGGATCATCATCAACATCATCACCACCATCAGCACCATCACCATCACCATCCCATCTCACCTCGCTGTAACAATTAGAGTTGTATCTTGTTGTATTTCATTGGATCTCTTTACCGGTGTTAATTACCCCTTCGTAATTGATGCTAGTGAGAATTATCGATGATTACTCTTTATGACCAGATTGTTATTCATCATTATATCACCTCTGATTATGATCCATATGATGTGTTGTGAGTAGTTCATTTAGTTCTTGAGGACATGGGAGAAGTCTTGTTATTAGTAATCATGTTTTGTTGAGTAATATTTACCGGTCTGATATTTAAAAAATGTTGCTCTTTCTCTAGTGATGTTATGTGAACGTCGACTACATAGCACTTCAGCTTTATGGGCCTAGAGGAATGCATTGTGTATTGGATTGCTTATGGAGGGTTGCCGGAGTGACAGAAACCTGAACCCAGTTAGCAAGACTTTACATAAGGGAGTAGTAGATACCAGGAGTTTATTGCTACGGTTAGATTTATTTCTTAATTACTATCTTCTAGTTGCAGACGCTTGCAAGTAGTGTAATCGTAAGTGTGCATTTGTCTTGGATGGGACGGTGCACTAGCATAGGTCTAGCCACATAACACTTACCAAAACGATAAAGATTAATCAACGGGTTGTGATGAAAATAACTTGACGAATCCTCCCGTGTGTCCTCAGAAACGTTTTAGTCATTATAAGAAACATCACTGGCTTGTCCTTTGTGCTAAAAAGGATTTGGCCACTTACAGCACCTATTTTAATTTTATTGCTATTTACTTATTATTGCTTTATTCCTCATTACAAAAATCCCTAAACATTTACTTTTTAATATTTACCGTGAAACCTTGCTCAAAACTATTTATCGATACCTTCTGCTCCTCGTTGGGTTCGACACTCTTACTTATCGAAAAGTCTACGATAGATCCCCTACACTTGTGGGTCATCACTAAACCGGACCTGGACAGCGTCAAAGGCATCAGGTAGTAGGAGAGTCCAGCAAAGGGCACTGCGAAACGATGAGCTTTTCTGATCATGGGGGCCGCGATATCCACCTTAGCAGAAGCGATGGCAGCCGCCTCGTCGTCTTCAGTCCCGCAAGCGATGGCGATGTCGGCGAGGGAAACCGCAGAGGTGGTGGGCATGTCAGGGTTGGCGAGGAGCTTGGACGCGTCGATAGCGGAGGCGAGAGTAGGCGTGGCCTTGGATGTGTCGAAGCGGCGAGCACGAGCAAGGATGGACTTGCTGGTCATGTCGAGCCGCTCGGCTTCCTCCTTCGCGGCCAGCCTCTTGCTTGTCCGGACCCTGGCTTTGGTGTCCTTGACCCTCTTGGCTCGGACGCGTGCCTTCCTCGCCTTGTTCTCGTGTCGTCCATCGTCAGCGCTGACATGAGTGTTGGCTGAGAGATTGGGTTCAGAGTCAGGTTGAGAAAAGAGCTGAACAATGGAATTAGAGAGATCAGGCAAGCTGTTGCCAGATGCAGAGAAGCAAAACTCTGGCTCGGCAACCATGGAGAGGTCACGGACAGCCCAGGCAAGGACGTCGTGGGCCGTGGAACCTTCCCACAGCACCGCACCTTCGTCGATCGTCTGAAGCTGCTCCAGGTGAGCTGCAGGTGCCGGCGTCCGCATGACCCTTGGGGAGCGCGGCGAGTCGTTGAAGATGAGCGTGGTGCCGTCAGGCATCGTTTCGCGTGGAAGCGCGCAGCACCTGCCCGTGCTGTGGAGGTGGGAGGGCGACGGTGGGATGTAGGGGTTGTGCGGCCCACCAATCTCGGCCGCAAGCTGGGCATCGATGGCCCAAGCTTTGACGACCCGCAGGCGCACGTGGATGACCTCCCTCCCCGGCAGGCGGACGGTGCATGCCGGCGGGAAAGGCACGCCTGATTCCACCTGGAGGAACCCCCACATGACCATGAAGTCAACGGTGGCGATGCAGCACCGATCGACGCAGCAGAGCTCGCCCAGGCGCCCCAAGACGAACTGAGCTCCAGCAAAGTGCTAGAGTTCATGTGGGTTGCCGGACGCCTCGATGTCCAGCAACGTGTCGTAGCTGGTGAGGGAGCGGTTTTCCGCATCCTCCACCATCCACATGGCCAAGTTCACCCCGTCGTGGACTAAGGGGAACCGAGCCAGCGCATCGGTGCGGTCGTCCCAGAGGTGAAGATAAGGAGCACAGAGGCATCGTTGGTCACGGCGAAGCTAAAGGGAGGATTCCCCGCGTGCGCCTCCATGGTGCGGCGGATGAGGTCATGGGGGTTTGCGAGCGTGGGGTGGACATTGACGAACGGGAAGACCGACGCGTCGAGGACGAGCTCCTGGGGAACGAAGACGTCGGGGTAGTTCCATCCCGCATAGCCGGGCCACGACGCGGAAGACGAGGGAGGCCGGCTGAGGAGCGGCTGGACTTGCGCAGGCATCGTGGATGAACCCGCGTCA
This sequence comes from Thinopyrum elongatum, assembly GCA_011799875.1. Classification (NCBI taxonomy): domain Eukaryota; kingdom Viridiplantae; phylum Streptophyta; class Magnoliopsida; order Poales; family Poaceae; genus Thinopyrum; species Thinopyrum elongatum. The sequence continues at coordinate 740,064,973 of CM022303.1, read as the reverse complement.
GTGACGCGGGACCTAGGCCTGGGGAGATATCGCTCAGAGGAGATGAAGGAGGGCCTCGCGTCATCGCGCTGCGACAGAGGGGAGCGGCGGAGTCACCGTCAAAGTCGTCCATGGCCTTGCCGCAGAGAGCACGCCTGGCAGCTCCGGCAGCGGACTCGGCGATGATGGGCGGGAGCGGGATGCCCGGGATGATTGGCTGGGACTCATCTAAGTTAATGCAGTGGGAACCAAAACACACGACATTGGGCTCGGACTGATGGGATTCATCACTGTCGGAGGAGATGTGGTGGATGGGGAGCGGGTCGGTTTGCGAGGTGGAGAGCAACGGGGAGGTGTGCCGTGCACTCGTGGCTGCGGTGCCCGGAGGCGAAGCAGCGAGAGCACTTCACCGGGTCTCTACAGTTCTCCACTCGGTGGTCTGGGGCGAGGCAACGGAAGCAAAGGCGCATGGAGGGCAGTGGCTTGAACGGGCGACGCTTCGTCGTCTTAAGGGGCGACGGAGGGCAGGAGCGGTGGGACGCGTGTCCCTGTGACGTGTTCCAAGGCCCGGAGGAGTGGAGGGCGTCGTGATAAGGAGTCCCGGGCGGCAGCGTGCAGGCGTTCAAGTCGGCAGGACCGGACGTCGAGTACTCGAGTGTTTTTTTGCATGCGGCAGAGGAGAGTGTAGGGCATGAGCGTGGTTACATGCAGCTGAACCAGTGGACTGGCTTGGATGCATGGGAATGGTCGTCAAATGGAGCATGTCAGAGATGTTGTCCATTTCGGGAGAAGGAGCAAAGAGACCGATGCAGGCGGCTGCGCTGTCACGGCGGATGTGACATTGGCTTAGGCGATTTAATCGCCTCGGTTGTAGGGGAGGTGCAGGGATAAGGGTGTAGGTTTCGTAGCGGCGGGGGGGTTTGATTGATTAGCGGCGAAGTAATCGGCAAGCCAAGACGGGTGCAGCCCAAGCAGCGAAGGGACTGGTGGGCTTCGCGCGGCTCGTCTGTAGATGGGGCCAAGCAGGGCCGTTTGAGGCTGGAGGCCAAGCATCGTCAGACATGTTGCTTCGCGATTAGGGGGCAATCCAACAGGTGGAGCTCAACGTGAGGGAGGACAACGTTCCTTAAAAAAAATTGAATTCTAGCCTGCGCGAGGCGACCGTTGTGACGAACAGAGTGGCCGGCAGCGAGCGACAATGAAGTCAGATGATCCCGTTGAGCAAGTGATTGAGAGCGTTTGCACCAAGATTTCAGATGGCCTTGCCTTTTGCCAACAAAAAATAAACTTATCCAAAGATTAACATTTTCTGATTCAGGTGGAGAATGGAAATCCATTTGTGATGTGGAGTGCAAGTGCCACAGAATGAAGGATTTGAAGCGACACCAGGTCGTGACAGACTAACCTTAGCTCTCCTTGGCGAGGATGGCCTTCTCGGTGGGCTTGCAGCAGCAGGTGTCGATGGCGTGCTCGAGATCGGCTCTGGCCCCGGCCTCCTGTCCGGGAACCTTAGCAGGATCCCCAGCTTGCGAAAGTCCCCAAAGGATTGAATCAGCATGTCGATCTCCGCCGACGCGACAGAGAATGCAAAGCATCCGTCTAGCATCAGAAGTGCATCTAACAGGTAGGCAACACCACCGAAGAGGCACTGAAGAATTTGGTTCATGAGCTTGGCGTTGACAGGGATGGGGAATTGGACAACACGGACGACAGCTCTAAAACCACCGCCGCCCCCGCATCGCACATTGGAGTCCAGCCTGATAGCAGCCGCAAGCTGGAAGTCCAGCCCGATGTTGAAGGGGACATCAAGGAAATCTGACAGCCGCGGGGAGCGCGGTCGAGAGGCTCGAAGATCATGGTAAATTGATGGCAGCGGATTGGGTCCAACTGAAGGATGGCCGCAGCAACCTCGGCGGAAGCGACAACGAATCTGTAGCAGTAGTAGGATGATTTGGGTGACTTGGAATTCATGCGCAACCCCACCGATGGAGGCTTGGAGGAGGCCAGCAATGGAGTTCTGGCTTAGAGGGAATTTGGCCTGGTGAATGGAAACAAGGAGATGAGCAGAGGCAGTGAGGAAAGGGGCGGAGACGGAGCGAAGGGGGGAAGCCCTGATCTGGGCTTCGAATGCGAACCCCATTTCGTCGGAGATCCTGATTGCGGAGCGGAAGGCGACGAAGGAAGACCGCAAGTAGTCACCGACGTGGTCAGGCGCACCGGCGGCGGGAGTGGGCTGGAGGGGAGAGTTTGGTCGGCCGCCGGAGCCAGGGGGCGAGAGAGGGAGGGGAGCGGGGGGGGGGGGGGGGGGGGGGGGGGGGAGAGAGCCACCCCCGTTTTCTGGAAGTTCTCGGCCTCTCTCTACTGTAGAGGAGGAGAGAAACGGTCCAGGTCGTTTCTTCGGACCTTCTTTAGTTAACATTTCAAATGTTTGATTTCATCCTTCTTTTCCTTTGTATCCTTTCTTTGATGTCCTCAATGCCAAAGGAAACAGTAATTCAAGAAAAGTCGGGCTGAATTTCTAGAAGAACATATTCGAGAATTTATACATCCCAAGTGAACTATGTTGATATTGTGTAACTCCGAACAAAGGATACATACAGAAAAAATGATCTGGGTTTCCAGAAAGAACAATTATATTTGGGTAAGGAGGAGCATACAAACTTACAAAGGAGAACCTTGACTGACCGCAATCCCAACCAGCGTATGAGTAACGTGAGTATTTTTAGAAAAGTGACACTATTTAGAACCCAGCAATTCCACGGTAGGGTCTCAATGGCAAAGGAAACAGCTCTTACTTGCCTGGAGATGATACATCTAGATTTTGTTCTTCAATAATTTGATATATACCTTGTCAAGGGCAGTAGCAACCTAAACAACTGATAGTCATGGCATTAAACATTTAAAATGCTGCCACAAATCTCAACACTTACCGCAGATGTCAAGAAATGTGTACCTGGTTATGCTGAGCCCAAAAGTGTGCTCAGAATCTGTAAGCATTGTGAGGAACCTACCGTGGTACACATTTCTTGAGGTGTAAGTATTGCTCAAGAAATTACTTGTATGTCGTTGCAAAATGTTCGGAATTCCTCCCTGAAGAAATAAATAGAGAAAGAACATTGTAAGGTTCAGCAGACATAACATACGATAAATTAGTTTCATATGTCAGCGGGGCATGCCAAAAAATCAAGCTGTCCAAGTTTGCTCAAAATTAGCTTCATCCATCGATTTGTCTTAACCTCTAAAAGTGGTGTTCGAGCAGCCTGAGGCTGAGTACGTCTTGGGATGCCTAAGGCACACATAAGGTAGAATGAATATAACTTGCGTGTGAGTAGCTGCACAGCTTGCAAATGATGAAGTGGGTATTTCTATTTCTGGTGATTAAGATCGTGTCGCCCGCCAGCTAGCATCATACGTATACAGATTTGCACGCAAAGCTCGACATATTCAAAGATTAAAACTCTACTGAAAATTACGACTAAAACCTTTGGATCATACTAGAAACCAGATTGTTGGGCACAACAATCGTACCTATGTATGCACTGCAAATATTTCATCACCTGAAAAACGAAAATTCAAAAGGAAAACGGATAAAAAAAAAAGAGGTTACAGTCAGATACAGATACAGAACCCAGACTTGAGACTTGTAATGGCACGTAGGCAGCGATGAAAGACTTATATAGCAGTAATTGTAGACTTAAGGAATTCAGATTTTAACACTCACGTAGGTGAACATCTTTTGCATACGCTCAAACGATGGGAAAACTCTGTTAACAATCTGGTTTGCCAAAAACAATAAGAAGACCCGAAGCGGAACTAACCTCGCCGGAGAAGGCGATGAGCTTGAACGACCTGCCGAGTTTGCCGTGCCTCCCAGCCGCCATGTTCACCATTACTACTGAAGATCTGTCGAGGTGGAGACCTGTGACTGTTCAATTCCCCAGTTTCTTCTCAGCCCGTCCATTTTCAGAAATATACTCCGATTTGCAAAGAATTACCCCGGCTGCCACCGCGTGCCAACCTAACCCAGACCCGACGAGCGCGCACGGTCTGGACTCTGGAAGCGTTGCGACTCACTCTACTCTCCCAAACGGCTAGGGTTTGGTCCGCGCCGCCTCCCATCCTAGCCCCCGCCGCCATTTCTCGCACCACCCCCGACGGCCCGACCACGTGCTCTGACGTCGCCGCCGGCCTCTATCTACGGAGATCCTAAGCCAGCAGATCGACCGACCTCCTACGCAAGCAGATCGACGCCGCTAGATCCAACACGGCAATGGGGGGTGGCCGCTGCCGCAAGAATGCTCGGAGGAAAACCTCGCCGGCGACCAAGGTCGATGACGTCCCGGACGAGGTTCTCGGGCTGGTATTTGTGCGCCTCACCTCGCCTCGGGACCTCATCCGCGCCGCGTTCACCTGAAAGCGCTGGCGCCAAGCCTTCGCGGCGGATGGCTTCCGCGTCCTCTGCTCCCTCCACGGCGCGCCGTCAGCCCACGTCGTCGGCCACTACCGCGTCGACGAGCGCTTGCACGCCCCGCGTCGGCCTGGCAGTAACCCGGTCTTCCTTCCCTCCCCATCGTGGGCCGACATCGTCGCCACGCGGAACCTCACGATTGACTTCCTCCCGTGGACGGAATTCGGCGAGTTCAACTGGGAGCTCACCGACGCTCGGGGCGGCCTCTTGCTCCTCCTCAACCCGCACGCGCTGCCGCAGCATCCACGGCTTGTCATCTGCGACCCACTGGCACGACGCTACAGAGTGATTCCTCCCTCAGCGTGGTTCCACGGCTGCGATTTCCTGGGTGCCTTCCTCCTCGACGGCGAGGACGCGGGCGCGCGGATCGGCCTGTCAAACTTCATGGTGACGTGCGGGCTCTATCGTGCTCTCCACGGCACCGCCAGGGCCTGCGCGTTCACATCCGCCAGAGGCGGCCGCTGGACCTCCGGCAGCACCGCGGTCTTCGGCAACGAGTACTGGAAAGCCATGGGAACTCATGTCCGCTTTGCTGGGTGCGGCGACGAAGGATCTGTTGCCTACGGGACAATTGGAAGCGTCCGCATTATTCTTGCTCTCGACAAGGAGGCCGCCGAGCTCTCTGTCTTGCCGGACAATGAGCAGTACGACACGCTCCGTGACAAGCGCGACGCGCCGGAGTATGTCTACGAGGTGCCGTGGCCACCTATGATCCGAGCTTGCTTATCCTAGCTATCTTGGTTGGATTGGAGATGGCCATGGCGGCGTCCCAGATTCTTAACTACCTTGCTGTTTATTGTGATGTTCATAGAGAATCGTATGTGTCTGTGTGGGCTTGCCATCAGGAGCTTTCAGATGTTAATGCACCAAGTGGCAAGGAATTAGAGATGTTTTATTGTGTGCGTTCATGATTGTTTAGTACTTCCATTCATCGGACTGTTTTCTTGCTGTTTTAAACATGTATCTGGTCTTAATTTTAACATTCGTAATAGTGAAATTGTTGGTTTTGCCTCCGACTCTCGTGGTATGGAAGATTATAACCCTCTTATTAACCCAAACACATATGAGGGTGAATTCTTCCAAGAGGAAGGTCTCACGGGACAATTAGTGATCGACTTGAGGGGCATGGACGTAGACGGTGACGACATCGAAGAAGAGGGGCATGCTCTTTGTTTCCGAACAGACATTTCAACCGTGGTATTATAGGAGCATACCACATCACCTTGGCAGGAACCCTCTTCCTGGGGGACTTGCCGTCAACATCACCAGGGTCATCTCGTCTGATCTTATACCGCAATGCACCGCATACCGGGCATGCATTCAAATCCTCGTACGCACCGCGGTACAGGATGCAGTCATTAGGGCATGCATGTATCTTCTGCACCTCCAATCCTAGAGGGCATATGACCTTCTTTGCTGCGTACGTACTGTCGGGCAATTCGTTATCCTTTGGAAGCTTCTTTTTCAATATTTTCAGTAGCTTCTCAAATCCATTGTCAGGAACAGCATTCTCTGCCTTCCACTGCAGCAATTCCAGTACGGTACCGAGCTTTGTGTTGCCATCTTCGCAATTGGGATACAACCCTTTTTTGTGATCCTCTAACATGCGATCGAATTTCAGCTTCTCCTTTTCACTTTCGCACTGTCTCCTTGCATCAACAATGACCCGGCGGAGATCATCATCGGGCACATCGTCTGGTTCCTCTTGATCTTCAGCTTCCCCCGTTGCAGCATCATCGTATTCAGGGGGCACATAGTTGTCATCGTCCTCTTCTTCTTCGCTGTCTTCCATCATAACCCCTATTTCTCCGTGCCTGGTCTAAACATTATAGTGTGGCATGAAACCCTTATAGTGTGGCATGAAACCCTTATAAACCCGGTCAGAGTAAGACTTCGTATTCCCACATATAGGGCATGGACAACACATAAAACCATTCTGCTTGTTTGCCTCAGCCACTTTGAGAAAATTATGAACGCCCTTAATGTACTCGGAGGTGCGTCTGTCACCGTACATCCATTGCCGGTTCATCTGCGTGCATTATATATAATTAAGTGTGTCAAAAACCATTACAAAACATCATGAATAGATAAGTGACCAAATTAATAGAAGTTCATCATCACATTAAAACCAAAGTACATACATAGTTCTCATTGAACAACATATAGCTCTCCAGAGCATCTAATTAAACCATACATTATTGAAACTATGTAAAACATTTCAATGCAACAACAAATGCGATCATAATCGCAACCAAGGTAACAATTAATCCAACGGCATAATGATACCAAGCCTCGGTATGAATGGCATATTTTCTATACTTTCTAATCTTGAAGCGCATTGCATCCATCTTGATCTTGTGATCATCGACGACATCCGCAACATGCAACTCCAATATCATCTTCTCCTTCTCAATTTTTTTTAATTTTTCCTTCAAGTAATTGTTTTCTTCTTCAACTAAATTCAACCTCTCGACAATAGGGTCGGTTGGAATTTCCGGTTCACATACCTCCTAGATAAAAAAAATCTATGTCACATTGGTCGGCATAATTGTCATAAACAACAAATGAAACAAATAGTTATAAAATATAATATATACCACATCCAAATCATAGACAGGACGAGGGCCGACGGGGGCGGATACCAAAACCATCGCACTATATAATAATAAACAATAATAAAAGTAAGAAAATTATACAAGTATCTATGTAAATCATACAAGTAAGAATTTTTTTCTTTTAGAAAGAAGATAAGAACAAGAGGCTCACCACGGTTATGCCGGCGATGAGATCGGCGCGGGCGATCGACGGCGGTGAAGACGGGGACGGGACGTGACGGACCGCTAAACCTAGACAAATCTTGAGGAAAATGGAGCTTGAAGGTCGAGTTTGAAGTGGAGAAAGCTTAAATAGTGTTGCTCGGACATTTCATCGAACACCTCATGTGCATATGAGGTGAGCTAGAGCACCACAAACCCCTCCCCTCGCCGGCCAGAAAAAACAGAGCAGTGTGGAGTGCTCTGCTCGCCGGCGATGGGGTATATATAGCCACCTCATTGGTCCCGGTTCGTGCGTAGAACCGGGACTAAAGGCTACCCTTCTGTCCCGGTTCAAGCCACGAACCGGGACCAATGGATGTGGGCCAGGAGCGAGGCCCATTGGTCCCGGTTCGTACCAGGAACCGGGACAAATGGGTCCAGACGAACCGGGACCAATGCCCACGAGGCCCCGGCCGGCCCCTTGGGCGCATGAACCGGGACGTATGTCCCCCATGGGTCCCGGTTCGTGACTGAACCGGGACTAATGGGCTGGGGTGGCCCGAACCAAAGCCCTGTTTTCTACTAGTGTCGGTCGCTCCTCTGGAGAGACCGAGAGACTCAAATCCTGGAACCCCAAAAGGCTCACCTGGGGGAGGAGAAGGAGCTGGCGTCGCTTCTAAAGCGGGTGGAGTTCTTCGAATAGAATGGCATCATGCTTATTGAGTGATGCACGTCGTGCTCACGTCGTGCTCCACTACGGCGTCCAACCTCTACAGGCCCGAGCTTGCCCGATGTGGGAGTTTGTCAAGGAGGGCGATGAGACCTCGGCCATCCGAGGTTTCTACGAGAAGGACATGGCGGAGATGCAGATGCTTCTTTTACACCACCAATGATGAGTCCTTTAGGGCCAAAGGGCCCAATGTCGGCTACTGGGCAGAACGCAAGCATGACAAAGTTTGACATCCTTCCTTATCTCCTTTAATTTTCCGCCTTCTTTTCCTATTATTTAGAGTAAACCTAGCTCCAAGTCTGTGGCGTCGACCCTGTCCGCTGGTGGTATCGTGTAAAGAAATACTAATACATTGGGACAGGGCTTCATGCATCAGGGCCTCTGTTTCATGGGCCGTAGCAGTAGTAGCTAGGTTTAGCTCATCCATAAAGGGGAAAAGTTACACGAACAATATTTGTCCTTGGCCGAGAGCAGATCCGGTGCCCCGCCGCCGCAAGATCGGTCTCCGGCGCCACTGCAGAGTGGCCGCCCGGGGGAGCACTCTCATGGAGCCTGACGGGACAGGAGCAGCGCCGGCGACCTGAACCAGCGGGGGAGCACACTCATGGAACCTGACTCTCCATGGATTCAGTCGAGGGAATCATGAACTATCTCCTGGCTCCAAGGGGCTCAGCCACAGTTTGGAGAATGTTTGATGCCCAGGGAGCAGTTTTTGATCAACGCAGATAGAGGGAGCCATCGGTGTTCCTTTTGTTTCTCCTCGCGTAAAGAGGTATGACCATTTCTTCATTGACGATTAGCTAGCCTTAAACACCACTGGCCTCTGAATTTTTGGGTGTGCCGGTGCACCTAGATCCACCCTGTTGCTGCTAATATCTTACATCTATTTTATCTTCGTCAAAACACCAGATCGATCTACTTTTCTGATTGAATCCTGTGTCATTTGTAGAAACATTACCCAGTTGTAATGCCCCCACTAGCATGCATGATTTCAACAACTAATTTTGCTGCAGTGCTATATACATGTAAAACTGTAAAATCTTGATACATAGTGCATGGTTGTATATGTGATCTGATAATACTTTGAACTGCACCAGTAAGTAATAAGGTTTCGTCCAAATTAAACTGTACCGGGCATATACTTGATGGATAGCCTGGAGTGTTAGTGAAGAGGGAACTGTGTGTACACTAGTTGGTGGTGACCGAATGATTTTAAGAAATTACGCAACCTCAAAATCGAACCATTTGCGGTTTCTATGAAGCTATCTCGTTCCCACTTTGTTCATCTCTTCGACAAGCTATAGCTTCGTCAAGACTATGCGTTAGCATAGCAGGGATTGCTAGAGAATGATAAAAAATAAATTACACGTTACAAAATTTAGCCATCTCTTATAAGAAACACTCTACTGAAAATACTACCGTATACCGCTTTGAAGCCCTCATTAAGCGTGAGGGGCATTACCGTCATCTAGTGCAGCGTCTTTTCGCACATACCCCTATCGTCTGCTGCAGTAATCGCACTCGGGGATACTATCGTCGTCAACGACGCCATTTCCTATGTTCATAATTCAAATATTAAATTGATCGACGACAATTACCAAAAACTCAACACTTAGATCACTATTAAGCACTGTTGCTGTTCGGATTCCCGCCATCGATCTTCCTTCTAAACAGCTCGTCACTCACTGTTTGGGCTAACGTGCCGCGCCTCGCCCGCGTACGTGGCTTGTGAGGTCGCCGCGGCGATCGGTTGGAGGAATCTTCTCCCCTGGTTAAACAGAAATCTACTATCTAGCTAATAAGTGACATCAAAATGATCCTAAGCACTACACTAGGTACTAAATGCTGTATGGTACCTTAGGCAGTGAGCGTGGTATATAACCCAGCCGCTACTACTACTTAGCATTAGTGCCGCGGACACAGACAGCAGCTGTACTTCACAGCGCACTTTAGCAGTAGCGGTATTTGCCCGCCGCGCTGCTTAATGGTTCCTCACGCACTGCTCGGCTCGTCCCTAGTGGTGCAGGAAGGCTTTAACTATAGCTCAGCCTCCTCCACCACCTCTGCTGCTAAGCGCCCACCGTCTGCTTCCCTCCCCGCTGCGGCCCGCGCAAGCGCGCCCTCTCTCCTCACTCACTCCTCGACGCACCACATGGCGGTCAAATCTCACCAGGATCAGACTCCCAATCCCCCTCTCCCTGCTGCCGGCTCCAGTCCACTAGAAGCGCACCCCCGCCGGCCCTCCTCCCCCACCTGCCGCCTCCCTCCCCGCCGCCGGCCCTCCTCCCCGGGCCAAGGCCAGAGCCGCGTCAAGCTGGCCCGTGTCCTCATCCTCCCGCTTCGCCGGCCACCCCCCCCCACCCCGCCGCCGGCCCTCCTCCCACTGAGGGCTATTCTCCCTCCCTCCTTCTGCTCCTTACCCTCCCATCCCTCCGTAGTTTAGTTATTGGTAGATAGTAGTTTTTGTACCCTAATCTAGTTGAAAAAATGTGGTTGCTGTAGATAATGTAGGTTATGATACGAACCTAGCTAGGACAGATTAGGTAGTATTAGACCGGGCTTAATTCTAGGTACCCCTAAGTGTTTTTAATTACTAGGGTTTGAAAATTAGGACAGAAATTTATAGCTAGGTTTTTAAATTAGGAATAGGCAGAAATGTTAGTCTAGTTTTTAATGTAGTGTAGTTATCGATTTAGTTGTTATTGTGTAAGTTTCAACAACGTCACAAACGGTGTTTCGTGTGTTTTATGTTGTACGTTTAACGGAAATTCTACTTGTTTGATTTTGTTAAGCAATTGTTGTTTATTTTTTGTTCGAGTTACGCGAACCACATTTTTTCGCTAGTTATTGCCAATGTTGCATTGGGACAGTGTCATACTTTGACATGTCAGATTTCCGAGTGGCTATGTTTTAGGCCATTGAATGTCGATTCGTTACGTTTGGCAAATTTCAGCGCGCGATGTGGTCCTGGCTTTTTAAGTCAAAGTCATGGTCCTATTTTGCTAAGTGTGTTTGTAATTTTGTTTATGCATAATTAGCATTTTGTTTCTGAGACGTCGACGATGCCTATACCGCATCCTCGTCGTCGACTGTCTGTGGAGGAGTGCCTGCGTTGAATGCGATACTAATTTGATACTAATTGTGTTTTATGGATTTAGTATTTAGCCTTCTTGGAAGTGCACGTGGCTGTTTGGGTCCAACGATGAACGAGAGGAAAGTGGGGGGTCCTGTACGATGAGTCGAGGATCATCGGTAATTGCGAATACGTGCGGAAGAGCCGAGCGTGTTCTATGGCGACATGCCTCACCTAGAGATGTAGGGCGCTTCAGCATCGTGGCTGGATGAGACTTCGAAGTGTGGATACAGTATTCTCACACGACACGTTTTTTTTCGTATTTAGCCATGACTTTCCGCTTCTTTGCTCACATCAACGTTTACTTTATCTTTTACTATTCTACTACGTAATCCCCTGCCATCAAGATTTTTTGTCTTGGATAGATGTGGTTTCAAGTCTCTTAGGAACTATGGAATAGAAGAGATTAACCGCGGCACTCCACGACCCTGCCACCCGCGGACCGCCAGACAGCAAAAGGTGAAGGCCTGGCGACTGGTTATAGCTTTGCCGAATTATACAATGCAGACACCTACACCTACTTTGAATGCAAATCGGAGAGCACTGTGTGCAAGCTTTGCATGTTGAGCCTGATATCGTTATCACCTTTGTATTCGTCTACAGAAGATGATATTGAAAATAACGCATCTGGGTTGATGTGCAGACTCGTCTCCAGTTCTAACCATATGTGAGTTTTTCTCAACCATATTTATTAAGTAATTTTATATTGTGTTATTTAAAATCGTACAACTAATTTCTTCTTGGACGAGCTTATTTCCATTCAAGCAACATGTCCAGCGCTGGTAACAGCACCTACTACTGTCCCGGGGCTGAACTAAACTGCGGAGGAGATAGGTCATTACGTTTCACTGGTGCTGAGTATCTTGATACCGGTCAGAACAGTGTATTTTTCCTGGACTTCTGAGATATTAGTACTCAAAAACGTGCGACCACTAGTTCGTCGTTGACTCCGGTCACATTATTTAGGAAAGATGTAAATTTTTAATTCTATTTTGTCCTCAGTGCACATCTTTTTCATACATTATTTGTTTTTAAGCTAAACTTCATTGCTAAGTATGTTACTACGATGTTTTTTCACGGGACTCCCGATGATGGTTTGTGCCTCATTGGATCGAGGCTAAAGGTCGCATATAAGAAATGTGTTAGCTTACGGCCAAGGCATCCTACAATTGCACATGGATGCATTAAGGATTCTCGAGAGCAGCAAGTCTTAATAGTCAAGAGACTGGAGCAAAATTGTGAAGGATCGCAGAGAAGTATTAGGGGGTAGCAATCAGAAGCCAGGCCCACAATTAGTGAGACAGGTTTCATCTGCATGCTCCAATATGATGAAGCAGGAGTGCTACCATTGTTCTAGGCTATTTTACCTGAGAGAGAGCAAAAGGAGTGATTAGCTAGCTGAATGGTTTGAAATGATGATGATGCGCTAAACATCACTGTGACTAGCTATGATGATTAGACAATGTGGTAATGACTATGATGATTATTAGCTAGTGTTGGTGGTAATTTTTCCTTGCTTGCAACTCCTATGCAGAATTAGAGGGTATGTTGATGCTACTACTAATCATTGTTGGTGAAGCAAATGCATCTGAATTTCCATCCATCATAATGCATTTGAATTTTTTATTTTATTTTAATTTCTAATTGTTAGCGGTAGTGTGTGGTGAAATGCAGCGCTACTAGTCATATATATAGTAGTATAGCGTGAGGAGAAAAGCAGCGCTACTAGTACTTAGAATATCTCTAGCGCAGGATAGAAAACGCGCTACACTGCTAAAATTTAGCTGTACACACGCGTAGCAGTAGCGCGGGACCACACCCACTGTCACTGGTATCAAAAAACCCACTCCTACTGCTAAGGTTTTTTCCTAGTATTGGTAATCATCTAGCACTCACTATAGGTCCTAACTTGGCATGAACTAAAATCTACTAGCAAGATGACACTCAAAATGCTGCTCCTACTTCATTTCATGTTCAAAGATAGCCCAAATTAAAGATGCTTCCATTAAAACATACCAAAAAACCAAATGAACTCTAATGCAAAAAAAATCTCAATTTGTTTCTATGTGCTCCCCTCTATATTGCAATCTATATATTCTCCATACACTTAATTGCACACACATTGCATATCTATTATATCCATACACATCATCCTACAAAAATTCAAAACAGTAGTAAACTGAGTCTATACGGTGCTGTCCTGCACGATAACCTCCATCATCGATTTGGAGAAGAGGGGGAGGAGGGAAATGCTGCTCACCGTGGGGGCGTCGGCGCGCGCTGGGCGAGGCAGGGCAGGGCCAGCGGCGTCCTCAGGGCGAGCAGGGCGGGGCGACGGTGAGAGAGAGCAGGGCGGGCCGGCGACGTCGACGGCGAGGGAGGTGAGCGGCGTCGGGGCGAGGCGAGGCGACGGCAACTCCGGCGTCAGCGCCTGGCGACGACGGAGGCGACAGCGCGGTTGGGCAGCCTCGCGGTGTCCGATTTGATCGCGGTGCCGTGTCGGGGATGAACTGTGGCTGAATTTCTAAGTGCTGCGCTTATATACCCAACCCTTTAATCCCGGTTCGTGGCCCAAACCGGGATTTAAGACCGCCCCCCCCCCCCCCCCCTTTAATCCCGGTTGGAGCCACCAACCGGGACGATAGGTCTTTTTCAGCAGCCCAAGGCGGGAAGCAGAGGGCTTTAGTACCGGTTTGGTGGCTCCAACCGGGAGTAAGGACCACCCTTTAATCCCGGTTTGGCCCACGAACCGGGATGAAAGCCCTGCTCCTGGCTCTGCCGCGTGTGGTTTAAGTTTAGTCCCATCTCGCTAGCTGAGAGGAGTCGAGAGTGGTTTATAAGCGCGGCTGCGCTAACCCTCTTGAGCTCCTCTCTATCCGGCTTACGGGCCGAAAGCACTATATCTGCCTGTGGGCTTACTGGGCCTTCTATGGCCTGCATCCTGGCCCAACTAGTGGGTTGGGTTTCGTAGTCGCATTTAGGGCCGTGTGTGGCCCAGTAGGCGGCATTTTTTATTTTTTTTTAACTTTCTATCCAAATTTGTGGTGAATCACTAGTTTGTGAATAACTTTACTTTAAAAATAGATTTTTGAGTGATTCTTTTTGTCTATTAACGTTTTTAACAAAAATACTTTATAATTTTATTTGCATAAATTTTAAATTAATATTATTTGATATAACTAGAGGTTTATAAAGCGTTTTTAGTTGATTTTTTTTGTTATTAAAGAATATATAGTTTTGTTTCTAGTGTGTTCAATATGCACCATTCAAATGCACATGATTGTGTTCAACCCCTTTTCTGACTCATTTGCTATTTTTATTCATACATTATGATTTTGTTTTGAGCTAAATGACCCTGAAATTGAAAAGCAACTGCAATAACTCTGAAGGTTGAAACTTGGCATGGTATCATAATTTTCACCCACATAGCAAGTGCTAAAAGTTGAGAGCGTTACAGCAAAACTGGATGCACTTCGTGTACAAACTGGACAATCTCTTTCGAGTATCAGTGTTCGGACGAAAACTCATCTATTACAAAGGATTTCATTTTTAATTACTTATTTTAACTACACAGACTTTTGTGTGTTCAGTATGCACCATTCAAATTCACATCATCGATGTTAACTCTTTTCTGACTTCATTTGCTATTTTTCATGCATTTAATGATTTGTTTTGATCTAAATGACCCTGAAATGAAAAGCACTACAAATAAACTCTGAAAAGATTTGAAAACTTGCATGGTATCATAATTTCATCCACATAGCAATTGCTAAAAAGTTGAGAGTGTTACGGGCAAAAACTGTATGCACTTCGTGTACAAACTGGACAATCTCTTTCGAAGTATCAGTGTTTCGGACGAAAACTCATCTATTACAAGGGATTTCATTTTTATACCTAACTTTATTTTATCTACAGACTTTTTGTGTGTTCAATTCACCATTTAAAGGCCATCATTGATGTTCAAACCCTTTTTCTGACTTTCATTTGCTATTTTTAATGCATTAATGATTGTTTTGAGCTAAATGACCCTGAAATGGAAAGCAACTCATACAAATGAACTCTGAAAGGTTGAAACTTGTCCATGATATCATAATTTCACCTACATAGCAAGTGCTAAAAAGTTGAGATGGTTACGGCAAAACCCTGGATGCACTTCAGTTACAAACTGGGACAATCTCTTTCGAAGTGTCAGGGTTTCGGACGAAACTCATCTATTACAAAGGGATTTCATTTTTAGTAACTTATTTTAACTATAGTTCTTTTTGTGTGTTCAATATGCACCATTCAAGGCACATCATCGATGTTCAAAAACCTTTTCTGACTCATTTGCTATTTTTCATGCATTTAATGATTTATTTTGAGCTAATTCACCCTAAAATTGAAAGCAATTAATGATTGTTTTGAGCTAAATGACCCTGAAATTAAAAGCACTCTAAATGAACTCTGAAAAAATGTTGAAACTTGGCAATGGTAATCATAATTTCACCCAACATAGCAAGTGCTAAAAGTTGAAGAGGTTACGGCAAAAATTGGGAAGCACTTCTGATAGAACTGGCATTGACGGAATGCACATAGCTTCACAATGGCTAATCGAATATTTTTCTGTATAAGGCCCCCTCAATGCCCCTGGAAGCAGTTGCGTCATAATCACCGTGGCAGTCCATGAACATCATGAATTATAGAGAAATGACCAAATTAATACAACCTTCATCATCACATTAAAACCAAAGTACAGTAGTTGATCAAATGTCACAAAACAATATACAACTCTCTAGAGCATCAATTAAACATGCATTGAAACGAACAAACAACTATGTTAAAAAAATTAAATGTAACAACAAATGCGATCAAAATCGCAACTAAGGTATCAATTGAACCAACATCATAATGAACCAAGCCTCTTTATCAGTGGCATATTTTCTAATCTTTCTAAGCTTTAAGCCGTCATTGCAGCTATCTTGATCTTGTGGTCATCGACGATTTTGGCAACATGCAACTCCAATCCCATCTTCTCTTCTTCATTCTTTTCAAATTTTCTTCTTCAAAATATCATTTTCTTTTTCATCACTTCGTTAACCTCTCCGAGCAGAATTGCATAGTCGGACGAATCTGGTGAATGGTGGCTGCAGGAAGCAGGTAAGAATTTAAGAATTCAACAATCACTGGTGGAATGGGAAGAAAGTCATGGGAAAATTTACTCTTGAGACATCACACCACGCGCACATCCTCTCGTCGCGCTCCCCTCAACGGGCGACCACAGCGAGGAGCTAACGACCTCCGCCCAGCGAGTCCTCCCCGTGCCCGTCCTCCCCTCCGCCGCCGCAGTGGTCAGCACCAGGGCCTAAGCCCGTGCGTGCGACTCGTGGAGGAAGGCCTCTCCCCCTCTCCCCAGATCCATGGGTGGCGCGGGCGCCCAGATCCGCAGCGGCGCGGCCCCCCACTTCTTCGGCGCACGGCGGCACGGGTCCCGGCGGCGACACCTGGTGGTGCCGGTGGGATTGGCCGGATGCACAGGGGCGGCAGTGGCCGGGGTGGCGACCCCTATGGCTGGGTGGCGGCGCCCGTTGATCCGACCGGTTCCGATCCTCGGATTTGGGGACTACCGGACAGCGTGTGTGCGGAGGCGGCCCCGGCATGGCCGTCGATCTGGACGCGGTGGTGCCGGTGGCTATTCGCTGGCCTGCCGAGGCTCCAGGGTATCATCGTCTCCGACTCGATCTGATTCGGTTCGTGCTAGCTCCGGTCCAGGGAGACTCATCCCCGTGCTGGCTGCATGGATACTGCGGTGGCGGCTGGATCCTTTTGGTCTAGTCTCCGACAGAGAAGGCGGCGTTCCATACACAAAGCTGGATGGAGGTTCTCTTCAGACGGATCTGGTGAAAACCTAGTTCCCGGCTTGATGCCAAGACTGGCGTATGGCGGCACTCTTTTGTGTCGTACCTTCTTGAAGGCATCGTCGTGGAGAAGTTCTAGACCTCTATCCGGTACCCCGATCCCTCCGGGGAAACCCTAGATCATTTGATCGGATGACGGCGGCGCGTTGGCGTCGTTTTCCTCCTCCTGGGGGCGTCATTGTTGGAGGCGTACACGGGATCGCAGGGACCAGTGGTGCGGCTTCTTTGGTGGAGCGGTGCTTCATCTTACCCTGATGGCCGCGGATCTCGGCGGCGTGGCAGTGGAGAGTCGGCGCCCGATGTGCGAGATGGACTCGCGCAGGAGGAGGTAGTTGTCTGGCGCCAGACAGGTAGAAGCCTCAATATCTTGCTCTGAAGACGGACCTGTGGAAGATAGCGTCAGACCGGTGTGTGCCCCAGACCCGGTATGTGACTCGCTGGGCTTCCGGCTTTTGATGTTAGGCTTAGGTGATGGTCTGGGTATTTGGCCCAGCTAGCACACCCCTTCATCATATGGATAGGAGTAGCGGCAGATGTTGCCAAGATGGCGGATTCAGATATATGTTGTAATACTTTGTAGGTCCTCGAGAATAATCAATAAAGTGGCCGCATGCATCTCCCAGATGCAGAGGCCGTGTCATCCTCCTTTTCTAAAAAAAAAATCTGATGGAATGGGAAATGACGATTGATCGTGCCTAGTTCGCTACCCCCCCCCCACCATCCACGCGCGCTCCTTTGCTGTGTAGGATGGGCGAAGGGTGGAGAAAGGGCTATGGAACAAAAAAAGGCTTTCTTTCCACGGCCTCATGCAATTTTGAACAATGGCGTGCAGGAGAAAATCTATGCATTTGTTAGAATAAAGCAAGGCATAGCTAGGCATGCAAACTTCAACCATAACCCTGTGACCAGGCACTTAACTGGATAGAAATTAATTGAGCTCCATATTACCACACATACACTACTCAGTGCTCCAGGGTAGTGAGCATGTTGAGTTTTCTGAATGTTTCGTTGCTTATTCATAGTGAAGAAGGGTATTTTAAAAGGAAAAACTGACATATTCCAATACACAAAACCATGATGCCATTTGGCAACAGCCAACGGGTAGAGAAACAAGCCACGAGCTCTTGGCCCTCGCTCTTTAAGCAAAATCTTACCAATGTCTAGTTCATTGTGTGCAATACAAGTTTTCCTAAACTTGCCTGGTGAAGAGTCGCTTATTCCAAGAGTGGCATCTTGCAGCTCACCGGAAAAATATTTAATAGCGACATCATACAACTTTGACGTTATCATGAACTTCTAAAGTAAATTTACACTGGGGAAGTGAAGAACTAGACCAACAAAAGACGGACATACATGAAGCATGCTTATCTTATATAACAACAGAGATCAAAAAAAATCAAGTGATGAAAGCATGTGGACTTTATCTGAAT